>JARHVA010000751.1:1272500-1820000 GCA_037957365.1 Torreya grandis
AGATCCCATATAATTCTATTCATATATGCTTAGATGCCCTCTTCCATCAACTTGTTATTGCTAACATGATGTTTTATCCACCCATACACCATATTGATCCCACCAAGCCCAAGCCATCTTGGTATAAATCAACCCAATATTGTGTATATCATTAAACCTGGGGAATACCATTAATCAATGTTGTAATTTCCAAGACTATGTCAAAGACCTCATTGATCATGGTGATATAGAAATTGAGAATGTATTAGATGAGTCTACATCCATGGGTGAACAAGAAGAGGTATGCCAAGATTCTATTCTTGATCATGATCAAGCTCTTCCCTATCCAAGCTAAGGTCAAGACACCACCTCTATATTCAATGGTCCCCCCATATTTGACAAATACTCCATTGAAGATGAGTCTATTCCCCATGAACCTAGTCCTCATGATTATTTTCATGGACCTATCTTTGTTAAATCCATTGTTCCTCCATCATCTCCCCCTCATTTATCACATCAAAAACCCCATGTAGATAACTCACTTAAGGATAATAAAACTTCTAATACCAACATCATGATAGAGTCAACATCAAAGTCAATATAAGTTTTATCTACATTAGGATCATGTTTAACACTAGTGTCTGCATCAGATTCCTCATCATCCCTCATAGACGTTGATGACTATGCCTGCCCTTTTGAAGATACCTCTAATTTGGATGATAATTATTAATTAGACATATCTTTTAATCTCAATCAAGATGCTGAATTCATAACCAATTTTTTACAAGCTTTATCTATCAAAGATTGTCCAAGTGAATCTAAGCCTACTTTAGATGCATATATTAAAGCTAGTCTTAGTGATCTTTTTGTTGATCTTGGGGAGATCTTCTTCGATGTCAAAAATAGGTCTCTTAGGAACCCCTACGAGGGTCATGTTGCCCCATAACTACCTATTGACCTCACCATACCACCTCCCCCACCTTCGTCCATCAAATACCCCTTTTTCCCCATCGATAATCATTTAATCACCTCCTTCCATAAGGACAAACAAGAGCATACATTTTTGGACTCTTCATCTAGTAATATAACATGTGACACCAATGTAGAGGTCCAAGACCATATTCCAAAATTCATACATGATGATCACATCACCTTTGATCCCATAAGCCAAAATTAAGAAAATTTAAATCGCCAGCCTAATCAAAAAGTGTCTTTCCCTAGTAAATCCCAAAAATAGGCACTAGAGACTATCAAAGTCCAAATAATCATCATCTATCAAGACAAAAATCAATATCCTCTAGTGAAGCCCAAAATCAGGCACCATGGGGTAGTCAAATTCAAATCTAATTAGCAAATCCAAATAATGTCAAAAGCACTATTAGCTTGGCTGATAATCCATCAAATGATCGGATGAAAGATGAACTACAAAGTCAAAGCATCTTGGATCTCCTACATTCCTTTATCAATTTCCACCAATAAAATATGGATTGTACAACATTTCTAATGATGTATGTGACTACTAGTCCTAATCCTCCATCACCCATCATACCATCCTATCATCCATTCCAATCCATTACTTCCCCATCAAACTCAACATCTAATCCAATCCATGCCTCACATGACCTTCCTAGGCAACATTGCCTCTTATAGGGGTGATAAAGAAACTTGGTCTAAATACCTAGAGAGGTATCAATCAAGAATCATCAAAGGTCACATGGACCCTAATACATCTAGTAGCGACAACATGGTCATATCATTACACATCTCTAGAATAGGTATTGGATAAAGATCATGAAAGGTGTTGACATTCATGCATATCATACCCATATCCAATAAATTGATATGCCATTTAAAAACTCAAAAAAATTGAAATTTTTTGAAAAATAAAAAACATCAAAAAATAACATAAAATAAAAATTATTCATCTAATGGTGAAAACTAGTCTTATTATGCCTTACACAAGTACCATGATTAAAACTGATTTATGGCATCATGGAAGAATAATATATTATCCACATTTTTACCTCAAAACTTGGGGGCAAAATCCATCATTTTCATCCATCAAACCCATCTCTTATCAATCCCATCCATATTGTATCCCTCTGTTCGTATCATGTATTCTATTTTGTCCCCCCTTTTTCTTCTAGTCTTGACCTTCGTAAGGGAGTGGAAGATGTCTTGAGAAATGTTCTAGAATCATCTTGACATATCCTCCAATGGATACTCAGGAAACTAAACATTTGGTTCCTTCATGATGTGATCATTGGTGATCCCTAGTCCATTCTTTCTTGGTCCTCATCCCATTTTCAGCATCACCCTCATCTTTTAGTCATAACATCCATTATTCCATCCATCCTTATCTTGGTTATTAGGATTGGTATTCCCTTTACTAGTAACCCATTTATATAGTGTATATACATATTTCAAAAATTGAAAAAAAATAATAAAATCCAAAAAAATCCAAAAACATCTTCATTGTCTTGACTTATGTCCTCACATTGTCCATATCAGTTTTGTCATGCCTTGTCTTATGTCCTAATGGTCTTACAATATTATCATATTTCCTTGTCCCATCATCCTAGTCATCTTATCCTATTGTCTTCAATAGCCTTATCCTAATCCTAGTCCCTCATGTAGTCTTCATCCATATCCATATCCATATCCACATCCATATCCTTACCTAGGTCCTAATCCTAATCATGATCATCCTATCCAAATCCAATTTTATTCCAAATACAAGTCTATTCTAAGTATATAATCACATCTTGATCATCCTAGTCCATCCCATTGCTCATGCACTCATCCCGTCATTAGACAATACATTATGACATTGCATGTAGATACTTGTGTGTATTACATGTTTGTTCTGTTTGGCTTGTTTGCATATCTTTTATCATGTAAAGATTTGATTGTCTTTGTCTTTTGAGTTTGTGTTGCATCGTGTCTATTTTTATATAATGGGAAATAAATGAGGATGATATGAGGTCACCAAAGCTACAAATATGTTTATAAGTGCCCTTGATGATGTAGAGTTCGCTATTTACCCATGCATTTTAGCACAATGTCCTCTTGGTCATACTTATATCATGGGGCATCTTTCCAAGTGCTATATTTATTGAATTAATTAGAATATGATGAGCCTTATAATAGTTGTGATGGCTTGATCATCTACACCCTCATCATTTATCTAATTACCCTTATTCCCATCACTAATCTCATTCTCTCAACTCATTTGACTAACATCTAGTTTTTTATCCTCTAATCACTAATCATCATCATCATCATCATCATCATCATCATCATCATCATCTTCTTCTTCTTCTTCTTCTTCTTCTTCTTCTTCAAATCCACCAATTGTCATTTATCCTCGATTTAGAACTACATTGGTTTGAGGTCTTTTCAGACTATGTAGGCAACACTTGGCCACTTTTTAGTGATCAAGGATAGCTTGACCACTCTCACCTCTTTCTTCATCATCCATCATTGTATCTCTCCTGTCCCTCATCATCATCTAGTATTACATCTGTCAAATCCTTGAGCTATAATCATTTGATCAATCCCCATCTTCATAATCATCTCCCTAATCTTTTTGTCAATCGCTTGCACTTATCAATTGAGCCTGATAAATCACAACATTCATCCTTTCTTCCATTACTCATTTATTACCACTGATTGGTCAATTCATCCTTTAAAGTTTATGGTTTAATCCATCGATTGAGGCATGACCAAGAACTGTAACATTATCTATCACTCCCTTATATATGTCTTTGCTAGGGGCATCAATCACATTTTAGCTCATTGATTTGATGTAATGTAGTCTACTTCTTCCCCTTCATCTTTTGGTCACTCGATCTTATCATGTATTCTCTCTCATCCTCTTCATAATATCGTTCAACTTTAGCTCTGAGTTACACTCATAATCTATCTTATCAAATCCTTATCTTATTGTGGCCTATAGCTCTCCCTTATATGTGGCCTTGCTTTGGATATATTGAAATCTTGTGGCCTCTTAATCTTATCATCATCATGTTACGGTTGATTCCCCCTTGAGAAGTATCAACAACCATACCACAGTCAATTCTCACTCCCTATGCACATGTATTTGTCAAGGGCATCCTCACTCTGTAGCTCACTGCTCAAGTTGAATTCATATTCTTCATCATATCTTTCAACATCTCGCATCCCATCCCCTTATCTATCCATCGCATCCCACCCATCATTTCCTCTTTTGAGTAGCCATCTATCTCATTCTTCCCCACATGTCCCTTCGAGGGGGCATCATATCCACTAACATCATTTACTAACATTCATCTATGAAATGGTTTTTCTTTAAAAGTCCATTACTCCTTCCACTTCACTCACAATGCCCTTTCAAAGAGTGGTAAAATAAATGCACCTAAATCTGCTTGCCATAATTATTCTAATCAATCTCGTTAATTTATCCCCTTTATCCTAATCCTATTTATTTGTCTAATATTCTCCTTCATTATTCTTCATTCACGAATCTTATATTAACCCCACCAATCTATTAATTCTCCTAATCATTTCTTAATCTTATCATAATCTCACTTATCCATTATTTAGAAATTTTAAATTCCACCTACCCACCTACTAAGCCTATTCCTAGATTCTCATACACTCCTAGTCCCTAATCACTCACATAATCCCTATCTAATCCTCTACATAATCCTAATTAATCCATAAGAGGATTCTAGAATCCTCCAATTCTAGAATTCTCTCTAACTTAGCCTTCCCCATCTAGAACCCTCTATTCTAGAGGTTTTCAAGGATTTAAAAATTCCTTGAAAAATGCTCAACCATTCATTCCAATGACCTAAGATTGAATTCCAGCCATTGATTCTTCCCTCCTTTTTTATAAGCCTTTTCTCCATGGCTAAACTAACTAGCAACCATCTATGAAGCTCATGAAGTCTCCTTGTTAAACTAACAATCAAGAAAGAATCTACTCAGTCCATGCTAGTCTAATCCTTGAATCCATCATCAACATCCTTGTTCATGCCAACATAATGTCAAAAATATGAGTCTAAGGTAATCTCTCAATCCAATTATTGTATCTTTCTATCTATTTAATTTTGATTTGGAGCAATTAACTTTAAGATTAAAATACTGACTTGAATGTTAATTATTCTATTGACATCTTATTTTAATAACTCTAAATCTTACTTAAATAGTTTAATGTTTAGAATAATTTAAATTGTATAATTTAATCCATTTATTCACATTACAACTGCAGAAGTCCTAAAATAATAAATGAAACTCAAGTAGCCTAATAAATATTATAAAGTATACATACTATTGGTAGCTATAATTGAACATCAAGTTCACACAAATGTCTTTGTAATGAATTAAGATGATACATGGCTTATAAATTAAGATGTGAAGACATGGCCCCCTCGTAGTTGTAACCATTACAAATTAAACATTAGAACATGACAAATTAAACATTATAAAAAAGTTATGGAAAGATGGCGATTTCTCTACAAAATGACAAAATGTAGTTAGATTATTAATTAGATTATTAGTTAGATTATTAGTTGGATTGTTGGCGTCATTTTTCATCTCTCGAGAATCTCGTGTTTTGGATTATTAGTACCAAAAGTTTTTCCAATCCAAAAATGTCTCTAATATTTTTAATAGATTTTCCTTACCTACCTTTCCAAGCCATTGAATTGCCTCTAATGTATGTATTTAACTGCCAATAAGGAAATTGGTTCTAAATCAATTGACTCTTAACTTTTTTTTCAACGTGGCACCAAAACAAGTGTAAAATATGTTCTGAAAGTCTATAATAATGTCTATTAGCTTTTTTCAGTATATGGATGTTTTTTTTAATTATCGATAATGATTTTATTTGTAATTTGCATGAGAGTAATAACTATATTATATCAGTCGTATTTTCTTTGAAAGAATTCTTACATCCTCTTTTAAATGTGATAGGGAGTTATATAATATTAAGGAGTTTGGGATTTGTAATTTTACCAAAGGTTTTTTCGTTTTTTTAAAAATATGTTTGACAAGTGCATATGATTTTAAGCAAGTCTACTTGTTGGTTCATATGTAACATCTTAATGGTGTTATTGCGATTCTCAAGATTTTAACATGCCTCTCTCAACGCTGACATGTGGGACAAGCTATCAAGCTTGTCGATTCCATTATAGGTCTTTTTACACTAGATAGTTCAAACTTTAGATTGTTTTATTTTTCACGAGTATGATAAGTCTTACTCTGTTCGACTCCACAAATGTGTTTATTTTGAGGTGGACCTCATTAAAGATTTAAAATAATCTCTGGAACTCAATTGGGTTCCTACCATTTTTTTCAATAAATTGTTTCTATCAAAGTTCCTTGTACTTATTTCCATTTTCAAGATATGATAATACCTTTCGTGGCTCATTCTAACCCCAAACCTAATTCTAAAAATCCATAAAGAACCTATAATAAAAATAAATGTTTAGTACTATTGATAATAAAAAGGTCACAACAACATTTAAATATCATAAAGTGCAAGAGGTATTTCAAAATGCTAAACCATAATAATACATTAATAAAGTTGAGTTTAATGGTCTTTAGAGAAACATTATATTGCATATCCAAACTTCACAAGATATATATACCGAAGAAAATATCTTGAGTGTTTGGACACTGTGATAGGTTCTTTTGCCCTCTAGGAGATTGTACAACCCACCTCACAATGACAACAACTCACCAATGGGGGATGATGGAGAAAAATGCCACAAAATTTCGCTTGGTGACTTTCTTCAGCGAAACCAACAAACTCTTTTAGGAAACAAATATTTGTAACTAGTAGATGGCATTGACCAAGGAGAATTGCAAATGGAAGATTCCTCCTATTGAGCATTCCCTCATGGAATGGGTGTGGCCTTATAGAGTCCTCGAGAAAGTTCTTTGTTAGGTCTAATTTTTAGTGGCTTTGTCCTTTTGACATTATTTTCCTTTAAGAAGTTAAAGTTTATGGATTTGTTTAGTAAACTACTTTAAATGTTATTTAGTTTGACGTTATGCATTACACCACCTCTCATAAGGATGGTCGTGGTAGCATGAGTATTTTTATTTCCCTTAGGTTTTTCTCTTCTATAATTTACTTGGGAAAAGATATGATGCATTGTGTCATGTGGGTCGTGCTTGATATTGATGGTCAAACTTGGGGCCTTATTAATGTCTACATACATAATGATGGCTTGGAAAGAACAATATTATGTAAATGGCTTGCTGAGAATTTTCCTTTCTCCAACTAGCTGATTTTCATGTCCCATTTTAATATGGTTGAAGCTCTCGAGGATAAAGCACTCTAATGATATGGTGGTGCATTGGAAATCATGAAGCTTGATTTTATTTTAAAATTCATTTAGGGCTATCATAACCTAACTTTCAATAGTGGTTTGATAACACGAACCATTAGTTCAGTGGTTAAAATTTCATGTGAGCCCTAACCATGTTCTCAAATAGTGTGATCATGTCATGTTTGTTAAGCATCACATGTTCAATTTTCAAGTTAGCAATGGATGAGTTGTCACCATCCATCCAAAGGTTGTTATTTATAATGATAGCCCCATCACTTTCCAATTTGTCTAGAAATATGGGTTGTATAAATTCCTCGCACTTAATTTTTCATGAACACTTTATTCTTGATTTTATAAAGACATGATACAACTTATTTCTATAATTGGGAGTTTGGAACCACGTCATCTATATGCTCTACCAACTAGATTGATTGTAATAATGGCATCATCATGTATATGAACACCTTTCTTTTGTAATATGGAAAGCAAGTGTGAGAATTTGTAAGAGAT
Source organism: Torreya grandis (assembly GCA_037957365.1). Lineage (NCBI taxonomy): Eukaryota > Viridiplantae > Streptophyta > Pinopsida > Cupressales > Taxaceae > Torreya > Torreya grandis. The sequence goes on from JARHVA010000751.1 coordinate 1,280,312, forward strand.
CAAACATTTCCTTGGCCAAATAATTTCATTAAATCTCCTCGTAACTTGAGTTTAACCCTTTTTATCTTAGTTACAGTATTTGGATTCTCACCTCAACATTTTTTTTAGAAATTTTTTTATATCAAAGTTCCTTGTACTTATTTCCATTTTCAAGATATGATAATACCCTCTCGTGGCTCATTCTAACCCCAAACCTAATTCTAAGAATCCATAAAGAACCTATAATAAGGATAAATTTTTAATATTATTGATAATGAAAAAGGTCACAAAAATATCTAAATATCATAAAGTGCAAGGGGTGTTTCAAAATGCCAAACCATAATAATACATTAATAAAGTTGAGTTTAATGGTCCTTAGAGAAACACTATATCGCATATCCAAATTTCAAAAGATATATATACTCAAGAAAATATCTTGAGTGTTTGGACACCATGATAGGTTGTTTTTCCCTCTAAGAGATCGCACAACCCACCTCACAATGACAACAAATCACCAATGGGAGATGATGGAGAAAAATGCCACAAAATTTTGCTTGGTGACTTTCTTCATCTAAACCAACAAACTCTTTTAGCAAACAAATATTTGGAACTATTAGATGGCATTGACCAAGGAGAATTGCAAATGGAGGATTCCTACTATTGAGCATTCCCTCATGGAATGGGTGTGGCCTTATAGAGTCCTCGAGAAAGTTCTTTGTTAGGTCTAATTTTTAGTGACTTTGTCCTTTTGACATTATTTTCCTTCAAGAAGTTAAAGTTTACAGATTTATTTAGTAAACTACTTTAAATGGTATTTAGTTTGATGTTATGCATTACACCACCTCTTATAAAGATGGTCATGGTAACATGAGTATTTTTATTTCCCTTAGGTTTTTCTCTTCTATAATTTACTTGGGAAAAGATTTGATGATTGTGTCATGTGGGTCATGCTTGATATTGATGGTTGAACTTGGGGCCTTATTGATGTCTACGTACATAATGATGGCTTGGAAAGAACAATATTATGGAAATGGATTGTTGAGAATTTTCCTTTCTCCAACTAGCTGATTTTCATGTCCCATTTTATTATGGTTGAAGCTCTCAAGGATAAGGCACTCTAATGACATGGTGGTGCATTGGAAAGCATAAAGTTTGATTTTATTTAAAAAACCATTTAGGTATAGCATAACCTAACTTTCAATAGTGGTTTGATATCACAAACCATTAGTTCAGTGGTCTAAATTTCATGTGAGCCCTAACCATGTTCTCAAATAATGTGATCATGTCATGTTGGTTAAGCATCACATGTTCAATTTTCAATTTAGCAATGGATGAGTTGTCACAATCCATCCAAAGGTTGTTATTTACAATAATAACCCCATCACTTTCCAATTTGTCTAGAATTATGGGTTGTATAAATTCCTCATACTTAATTCTCAATGAATATTTTTTTCTTGATTTTATAAAGACACAATACAACTTATTTATATAATTTGGTGTTTGGAACCACATCATCTATATGCTGCCAACTAGATTAATTGTAATAATGGAATCATCATGTGTATGACCACCTTTCTTTTGTAATATGGAAAGCAAGTGTGAGAATCTGTAAGAGATCAAAAATTTCCTTGGCCAAATAATTTCATCAAATCTCCTCATAACTTGAGTTTAACCCTTTTTATCTTAGTTACAGTCTTTGGATTCTCACCTCAAACACAAGCTTAGAATTGTGGAGTTACAAGAGGATAAAGGAGCTCAAATTTTTATCCCCAATCATTATTTAAGGTCAAAGATATAACTTAGAAATTATTATTTGAATCTTTGTGGGCTAAGCAAGCCAAATACTAGATTAAAGCTATTAATTTTTCTCATAGCCAGCTTACTAATCTTCTTGATATTTCCAAAACATTTATAGGCCATTGTATATTAGTGTTTCAAGTGCAAAGCTATTCTAAAGAGTGATCAAGCTTTACAAGAGTGCCTTTATGTGGTTCCACATAATTTCAACCCTTTTGCTCAAAGAATTTTTGATGTGTCACTTTTCCTTGAAGATATTCATGTTAGAGTGGGCCACAATCAAGGATTGGTCTAGCTTGGATTGGATGCACAAAGATGAAACTATATGGAGTAGTGAAATCTAAAAAAACTCTTCAAAAGGAAGAAGCTTGTCTTCACAACAAAAATTTGCATTAATGAGTATTCATTCATTCAATACCCACAAATTATATAAGAAGTCACATTATATAGTGAGAAATTAGGTCACCCAAAAAGATAATTAACTCAACTCATAATTATAAAATGACTTAAAGTAAATTTACCTTAATGACCTAATACTAACCTAAGCAAGCTAATTATACCATATAGATAAAACCACATAGTGGGAAAAACCCTACAGTAACACCTCCCCTTGAGCATAACTTAGGTGGGTAGAAGAATTGGGTCCCAACATAAAGGCTTGATGAGGTACCTAAATACAATAAAATTTCCCCAAAAGAGGATGTTAGAGATACCCAAACTATAAGAATATCCCATAAATAATGATACTTACTCTCAATGAAGGTTTGGGTGAATATATTAGTAATTTGATCCATTATCTAGATGTAGATGAGATCAATGACTTGCTCATGGATGAGCTCCTAAATGAAATCTATGTGAATATTGATCTGATTGGTCTAATGATGGAGGACCATATTCTTTCATATCTAGATTATTCTTTAGTTATTGCAGAAGATGATTGTTGGTCATCAAAACTAGATGCCAAACTTAGTGAAAATCCCCTAAATCCAATAGCCTCAGTGGCAAAATTAACAATTCCTTTGTATTCTACCTATATAAATGATAAAGCAATAAAATTATACTTCTTGATTGACCAAGAAATCAAACCCAAAATAAGATTAAAAAATATAGCCTAAATTAAACTTACAATTCTAAATATTACTAGCCTAATCTAAATATGTATAACCAAATAATTCAATATCGATGCTTGCTCCATAGTGAATCCTAAAACTATGAGTACCTGAATGTAGTGGAGAATCTACTTAGTTACTTTCTATTGAAACTCATGTGGTTCCTACATAAATATAAAGACCATGCCCATTGCTTATCAAATGTTAAGTCTAGTGTGCATAAGGTAGACAAGACTACCAACAAGTTGTTGATACGATGTAGCATCAACCGAAGGATATGGACAATCAGCATTAAACTTCACACTAGATAGAAAGGGTGTAGGATTTGGATTATAGTCAGCCATGTTAAACCATGCTATCAAGTCAAGAGCATACTTAGATTGTGCAATAGTGATCCTAGATTCAAACAAAAATTTCATTCTTGAGGAAGTAATGCAATAAGTCTAAGTCAATCATTGAGAATCTGTCTGATAAATTAGTTTTCACTGCTATGATGGTGGATGAATAAATTAATGCAATCAATATTTCATCCACACCCTACTCCAAATGTATAAATTTATATCATAATGGCATATGGTAAATCTAACTGAAAGAAGAAAGGAGTCCATCTTGGCCTACCAAGATCGAGGAGCTTGTTTGAGGCCATATATAGCTTTATGAAGTTTGCAAACTAAGGAATAATATTCCACAAATCCTTATGGTTATTCCATGTATATTTATTCTTTGAGGTCATTATGAAAAAAGACACTCTTCACATCCATATGATGAATATCACAACAATGTGTTATGGAAATGGAAATAGTGAGTCAGATTTAGTTCATTTTGGCAACTGGGTCGAACATCTCAATATAGTCAGTTACAAGTACTTGAGAAAAATCCTTTTCTACCAAACATGATTTAAACTTATCTATAAAACCATTTATTATAAATTTTGTTTGGTAGATCCACCTACATCGAATAATTTTTCTTCCCTTAGGAAAAGGGATTAAATCCCAATTATTGTTCCTAAGTAAGGTACCTTACTACTCTTCCATAGTAGTATCCCACTCAAGAGTACATGATGCCTTGAAAGATAACTATGGATCAAAATCAAATGCATTAAAATCATGTGGGTTATTTTGAAATTGTGAATAGGTTCATATGTTGTTTGATGGATCTCCAAATCAATGTCCAACACTTTGAAGTGTCTGTCTAGTTTAGAGAGGACTACTGCTCAAATAATTAGAAGGTGAGTCCTCATCCTATGAATATATTCTAGGAGAATGAGGAGGTGAGTCCTCATCACTAATATTTTCATCAAAATTAAAAGAAGAATATGGATCATCAGGAAGTTGCTCACATGGATCTAAATCATCAAAACTATCATCAAATCTCAGTGCATCTAAGGAAGACAGAGGAGGGCCATGTGTAGAGTCTAGTGGATCCTTTTGAAAGTGAAAACTCCTCTCAACGAATAACTCATGAGTGGTGGGATGGATAATCTTGTATCCCTTAACACCCTTAAGATATCCCATGAATATGTAAGGTTGAATTTGAGGTTTCATTGCCTCATGTTTCTTCTTAAGAATGTGAGCCATAACATGAGACCCAAATGCTCATAAGTGCTTCATTGTGGGTTTTCAACTGATTCAAGATTTAAAATGAGTGACTTCATTCAATTCATTATAAGGAACTTAGTTCTATATATAACAAGCATAGTTGATGGCCTCAACCCAATACTAAGGTGCAAAAGACTTAGAGTGTAGTATACTATTGGCCATTTCCTTCAAAGACCTATTCTTGTGCTCTACTACACCATTTTATTTAAAATTATCTGGAACTATATGATATATTTCAATCCCATTTGATGTGAAAAATTGTTCAAAATGATTACTAACATATTCACCACCATTATCAATGTGCAAAATCTTGATGACATTACCTAATTATTTCTCTACAAGTGCCTTGAAGTCTTGAAAAATGTTTTAAGACCTCAATTTTTGAAGTCTTGAAAAATTCATCAATGAAAGTAAGCATGTATTTATTCCTATTAAAATAAGGAGTTATAAATTGTCTAACAATGTCACTATGAACTAGCTTTAATTACTATGTAGCTTTCCACGATTTGCCTTTATCATACTTCTCTTCATGATGCTTAATAATTATGTAACCTTGGTAAACACCATCAGAAAAAATGAACACATGACAACCTTGAAACCATGTTATGAAAACTAATTTACTCCAAGTAGTGATAATTGAGATGACTGATTATCTCATGACAGACATAATTTACTCACCCTATCTGAATGATTGATTAGTGCAGTAGAGGGTTGATCAAGAGAAAAATGTGAGAAAGCAAACTATCATGACTGATGATCTAATTTTACAAATGCAATAATGGAGTCATTCTCTTCTTACCTAATAACCACTAAATTTGGTGTGAATTTAACCATCTTACTTAGACTGATATAAGTGATTTGATAAACAAATAAGAGATTTATAGATAATGAGAGAACATATAAAACATACTAAAATTCCCATCGTTCACTTCAATAGATCATCTCCCACTAACTTATGTGGAAGTATTGTCACCCAACAAGATGGAAGGCATATAATAAGGCTCCAAGGATGAGAAGAGGACCTAAGATAAAGCCATGTTGTGTGAGGCACTATATTTAATTACCCATGTTTAAGGTTGGGATGCAACAATAACAAGTGATTTTCCCTTATTTTGGCCCTTTCTAATATCTTTAGACTTAGAAGACTCTTGTGCTGATAAACTCTTATTAGATGAATTAGTGACACTGATATTGTAATTTTCAAACATCTTAGTTAGTTGGTCAATCTAATTCTTCATGAATTTAGTTTCATCATGCCCAAAGTTATTATAGTAGTCACATGTGAGTCACTCTTTCTTAGGTTTCCCATCTGAAGAGGAGGACTCTTTTAATGATTTGGACTTAACATCATATTTTTTACCCTTTATTTTCTCTGGGTCCTTCTTACTTTGCTTTTTCCCCTTTCTACAAAATCCTTTTGTTTGTCATGACTTAAAATTAAGGCATGTGATTTATGACTTTAGTATACACATTTGAATAAGTTTGTCTTATTCCTGAGTCAAGTCAACAACAAAGTCATCTAAATATGGAATGTTTTATGTAGTTCCAAGGGCACATTTGGTGGTATGGAAAGTAAAAACAAAGACAAAATAGTCAGATCCTAATTTGGCAAGGATGAAAAGAATCAATTGATCATCTTTTTTGTCACTACCACATAATTTCAACTACAACTTGAGAGATTTAAACTTTGTGAAGAATTATTGTATAGTATCAAAATTACTAGGGCTCAAACTGATGAGCTCATTCTCTAATTCATGACCTCTCATTATGTTCTACTTCTCAAATATTTTTTAAAATATGATCTAGACTTCATTAGGAGTTATTGCAGATTCAATATGAAAAAGTAGATTGGGATACATAAATAAGCATAGTAGATTGTAGGCTTCATCATTTTTGTTAAACCACCTCACCTTATTTACACTAAGTGTTAGGAATCGTTAAAAAACTTTCCAATAATCCAATATCTAAAGAGTTATCAACAAAAAATATCACATAAATATGCAAATGAATGAGATGTAAAATAAGACAACTCAAATAATATTCAAAAAAGAAAAAAATCTATTAATATCAAAAAGATATTACAAAGCTAAAATCCTTAGCATCTCTCTTTCTTATAATACACCTTACCCTTATATTTATAATAGTTGAGAGTAGGTGAGAGGAATGCATTTGATAATGTGAAACTAACTATCTTCCAAATGAATAGTCCTACCATGTGCATAAGTCCATACCTACCATGTGCACTATTGTCAACATTTAAACCTAACGTGTTGACTACATAATTAAACATGTGGACATGCAAGTTTAAACCACACATGAGTCTAACTAACCTAGGTTAATCATTATTTATTAATACCCAAGTTACATAGGTTAATCCCAAGTTACTCTTAAACCTTATTATTTACTCTAACACCTTCCCTTAAGATTAACTTGGGGAGAGAGAGAAAACAAAAATTTAGAAGATGGGTTCTAGAAATAAGCTTGATGAGATACCATGTACAATTAAAATGATGAAGGAATATGTCCTCATGAACACCCCCCAAGGATAAGTTCTTAAACCCAATGCATACCATACAACTCAAGGCAATGAGGTAAAGTAAAATACTTTGTAAATATGTCAACAACTTGTTGTTGAGTCATAATGTACTCCAAATGAAGAACTCAATCTTTAATATGTTAAAGAATGAAGTGCATATGTACCTCAATGTGCTTGGTTTGCTGGTGCTCAACTAGGTTGTAGGATATGTGAATTTAATTCTAGTTGTTGCACCAAATTATAGTAGGTGAATCCTATGGGAAGCCAAACTCTATCAATAACTGAAGAAGCCAAATAACTTGTTGACTCACATTAACTGCTACCCTATAACTTCTATAGATGAAAGTGAAATAGCCTACTACTTCTTTCACAACCAAGAAATAGGTGAAGAACCAAGACAAAATATATATCTAGAAGTGGAACACTTGTCATCAAGAGAACCTGCCCAATCTGAATCACCGTACCCAACCAATTGAGTAGAACCCTTGGTGTAGTGTAGTCCAAATTGAGTAGTACTTTAAAAATATTATAAAATCCTCTTTCCATCCTACCAATGAGTGTCATGAGATTCATATGCAAACCTAAATACAAGCCCAATTCCAAATGAAATGTCAGGGTAAGTATGGATTAAATACATAAGAATCCCAATTAGCTTCCCATACAATGTAGGATCACAAAGAGGAGTAATACAAGTGGCATTGAGAGTCACTCCAAACTAAAAAGGAAAAAGACTTGGCTTACAATCATCCATGCCAAAACACTAAAGAATATCAAAGGTGTACTTTTGCTTACTCAAATAAATCTTTGGATATAACTGTGAAATCTATAAACCAAGAAAAAAGTATAAAAGACCAATATTTATCATATCAAACTATGCAAAAAGTGCTTATTGAATAGATTGAATTTGAGAAGAGGATCTAACTATGAGAATCAAATCATTAACATACAAGATTAGTATAACAATGTCCTTCTCAATATACTGAATATACACCATGGGATCCAAGTGGCAAGAAAAAAATCTAGTGGAGAGAAGAAAAGAATTTATCTTCTCATACCAAGATTGAGGGGTCTGTTTGAGACTGTAAAAATACCTTTATATTCAATTAACAAGAGAAAAATCATGAACAAACCCAAAAAATTGATCCATATATATTTCCTCATACAAGTCTCCATGTAAGAATGAACTCTTAGCATCCATCTGATACACTAGTCAACATTGTGATGTAGCTAGAGAAATTACAAAACATATAGAATCCATCATTGCCTAGGTGCAAAAGTCTTAGAGTAGTCAACACTTTTGACTTGAAAGAAACCCTTTGCTACAAGATGGGACTTATACTTGTCAATGGACCCATCAGTTGCATACTTGGTGTAGTAAATCCATTTTCACCTAACCAAATTTCTTCTCTTAGGAAGAGTGACCAAATTCCAAGTATAATTCTTAATCAAAGAAAAATACTCATTTATCATCACATCATTCCACTCCTATATCCCATGAGCCTGTGAAAAATATTGTGAATCCCTAGAGAATGCCTAACACAAAATTCTAGTACTTGTAGAATGTGCACAATGATGTTGAGAGGGTAGAAGATCCTACATGAAAGTTGATGCCTCAAAAATTGTAGTGCATGCCCACTTAGGCATAGTGGCAACATCAATGTAAGTAGGATCCTCAACCTCTATAACCTAATCAAGGACCTCTTGAACTGGCTCCTTAAGTAATGAATCTTAAAGAGGAGGTGATGAATCATCAAAATAAGAAGAAGTGATGGAAGAAGGTGAGTAATCATGAGATTTGAAGTGTTCATCAAATTGTACATATGTTTAAAAATGAGCATCATGAGTATTAGGATATAAAATATGATAAGCTCTCATGTCCTCACATTACCGTACAAAAATCAAAGGTTTGTTCTTCTTATCCAATTATTTACTTTTCTTGTTTGGAACAAATGCCCAAACATGGCTCCTAAGAACTCAAAAAAATGAGACATCAGACTTGGTTGTGGACCATGCCTCCTCTGGAGTCAAATGATCAAGTGCTCTATTTGGTGTATAGTTTTGAATTTAGTTTTCATAATAACTATATTTTCCTAATAGATAGGAAGTAAATCATATGAATGTATCATGTAGTTATCCATCTCCTTCAAAGTTTGGTTCTTCTATTCTATTAAACCATTTTGTTGTTGAGTATGTGAAAGAGGATGCTATTAAATAATACCATGAGCTACCAAAAAATTAGATAACTCTCAATTGAAGTAATCTCCCCCCATTATCTATATGAAACTTATTGATAAAACTAAAAGATTATTTCTCAACCAAAGCCTTAAAGAATTTGAAGTGAGAAAAGACATCAATCTTGTAATTGAGAAAATAAATCCAAGTACACCTCGAGAAATTATCAATAAAGGTAAGTACATACTTAATTCCATTTAAAGGAGTAGACAAGACCCTCAAATCACTGTGCATAAGCTCAAGTGGTGAAGAAGCTCTTTTGGACATACTTTTAGGAAATGGATCTTGGTGTTATTTCCCTAATGTAAAACTAGGTAAAACTCCATCAAGACATGAAACTATAGGAATACCCTCTACCATATTATGAGTGATCAAATCCTTCAAATATCTATAATTAAGATGTCCAAATCTCTCATGCAAAAGCCTAGTCTCATAATCTGCATGAGAATCTAAACACATCCCTAGAGGAAGAGTGTCATTAAAAACTACAAAGTAATAGAGTCAAGAATTATTATCAACAACATCATGTGCAATAAGTGTGTAAGGATCTAATAAAACTCAAAATTCAGCACTCTGTGGTGTGAAATTTATTATTTTTCCGTAACCAGAATGATAAATATAATAAACTGAAACTAGATTAGTGGTGATTTTGGAATATATAATGCATCATTGATGAGGCCACTATCAAGCTATATGTCACCCTTTTCCTTAATAGAAATAAATGAAGAATATCCAACCTCAATGTTAGAATTAAAACTCAAGCCAAGAGATACAAAAGACTCCTTAGAACAAGTCATATGGTGAGAAGCACCATAATCTAGAACCCAACTATCTAAAATAGGTGACTATGATCTCCTGACAACATTAAGTTTTTTCTCATGCTCATGAGATATAGAAGGAGTGGAGATATAAATCTTGTGTTTCCTAGTGGCATCTTCTAGGGCTTGCATTCTCTTAAAACACCTAGACTCTTTATGACCAATCCCCCCATAATATTAGCAAGATAAGCTAGACTTATTCTTGAATTTAGAAGATGATTTGAGTTTAGATGTGTTAGTTTTAGGCTTAGATGCATTTTGAGATGGAGGAGTGTTCTTATTCTTATTATTTTTATTTCCCTTGCTCATAGAATGTGATGCTACTAATACTTTTTAAGAGGTGGAAGAATCAAGATGAGATAGTTTGGATTCCTCCCTAGTAAGTATCTCAAAAAATAACTCTAAATCAAGCATTTTGAATGCAACACATAAGGCATCCATGCTAGAGAAAAAAGTAGAAGCAAAGATTTGTATTGGACCACTCAACTTGGACAAAATCAAGTACACACACTCTTCAACTTTCTTATCTCATCCACTCCCCTTCAACTATGTCAATAAATGCTTAAAATTAGTGAGGTAGTCTACAATAGAGGCAAAGTTATCTATATTGAGTGCAGTAAGTTCCACTTCAAGATGCATGGCTCTCATGTGATCTACTTTCCCAAATAAACCCTTTATCTTAGCCCACATTTTGAATGGAGTATCACACCCATCTAAATGAAACAACAAATTATCACTCACATAAGTTTCTATCAAACCCATACACTCATCAAACTTATATTGATGTTGAAATTTTTCATATTATCTTGTGAATTATGGTTGAGTTTTATTCATTAGGGACCATAATCCTTTGCATTTAATGAGTTTTTCCATTCTAAGTCTCCATGTATGGTATTTATGTGTAGTCAAAGACTCACAATGATTAATACCAGAAGTAGAATTCATGTTAGTGAATCATTAAAGAGTAGAAATAATACAAAAGGTTTCAAAAATCAACATTGAGACAACACCCCCCCCCCCCCTCCCCAAGGGATTATCTTAAGGACATGTCCTCCCCCACCCCCCCAATTTGGCACTTTATAAAAGTAGTGCTTTTTTACAAAGTGATGACACCAATGGACAGTGAATTAAAAAACATATACTTTTAAAAAATGGAACTCAAATTTGCATTATGGTTCAAAAGTTATCGGTTTTAAGAATTTTTTCATATGGATCAAAAATATTAAAAATTACACTAGAAATGGATTTTAGTGAAAAAAAATGGAAATAAAGGTAGTCTTCCAACCACTCGTTGGAACTAGAATCAAACCAAAAATGTTATCAAGAAATCTAAAGTGAAAAATAACCTTCTTGATGTTTGTGGGCTCCAAACCACTTTTGAAATTTAAAAACACTCGATTTATATCAAAACCACATTTTTAAGGAAAAAATGCCTAGAATAGCATATTAAAATAACCATAACATTCTTAATACTTAAGAAAAATAAAATTATAAAATGATCTAGAAAGCTATGAGATAGGATCTCATAACCCAAAAATATTTTCATAAAATTCCTTATGTGTAAAGATCCATTGATCAAAACATATTGCATTTTAGAAAAATAAACTCAGTTTGTCCAAAAAATGGATTTGAGAGAAATCACCATGAAATAGCTCTCCACTAGATCTTCCTCTTACAATGTTGGTTTTCAAATAGGGATGTTACCTCTCCACTAAGGATATCTGGCTGAGTCAAAAGGATAAAGGATGCCACTTTAGACTTTCCAATGCCCCTCCAACATTGTCTTCCTTGCATAAAGGAAAGAACACAGTCTCTCCAATGCTATAAGATTCAAACCACAATTCAGACTATGCAAAATAGGAATGACATGCTAAAGATGACTTGAGGATGGTAGAATAAGGAGAAAGAATTTTGAAAAAAAAAATTATATGAAAACTTGTAAGTTAATAGATGGTTTCAACTCTCCAAAGATCAAGTATCACATTAGGAATGGTAAAAAAATATTCCAATAATCTAAGATATGAAGATTTAGAAACAAAAAAACATCACATGAAGATGCAAACAAATGAAATGTAAAATAAGACAACTCAAACAATATTCAAAAAATAGATTCTATTTATTGCTCTCAAAGAGCTACTACAACACTGAAATCCTCAACTTCTCTCTTTCTTATGGTACACCTTACCCTTGTAATTATAACAGTTGAGGATAGGTGAGAGGAATACATTTGTTAATGTGAAATCAGCTAGTTTCCAAATGAATAGTCCTACTATGTGTACATGTTCATACCTACCATGTGAACTATTGTCAACATTCACATCTAACATGTTGTCTACATAATTAGACATGTGGATGTGCAAGTTTAAACCACACATGAGTCTAACTAACCTAGGTTAAAAATCCTTGGTTAATACCCAAACTACATAGGTTAATCCTAAGTTACTCTTAACCCTTATTATTTACTCTAACATCAATATGAAAGAGTAGATTGGGATACATAGACATGTATAGTAGATTGTAGACTTTGTCATTTTTGTTAAACCACCTCACCTTATCTGCACCAAGTGTCAATTCATTTTTTGTATCCATTATGATTCGATGTAAACCTTTTCTCCTCAATAAGATTTAAACTTTGGGTTTTTCACTCATGATAGTTGAATGGTGTAAGAAGTGGAACATGACTATGATCCATGGTTCAGAAAGGAAGAATATGTTAAACTAAGTGTGCTAAAAGAATTTTATGTGTAACCCACTTGAATATATAAGTTCAATTTTACAAGGCATGAAAATATTATCAATGTGTAAAAATTAAAAAAAAAAGTTACTTTAAAAAAAAATAGCACCTTAAAAGGAGCTATCAATTGAAAGTTATGTGATTTTGAATTTTTCTTGCTTACAAAAATAATTCTCCACTTTACATAAATTTTAGGTGTGAAAATTTTTGGACCAAATTTTATAAGGATAAGTTAATCCCCCTTGGGTTGGTTGTTACCAAGGGCTAAAATCTCATGTGTGAGCCACAATTGAGGATTGGTCTAAATAGGATTGAATGTATGAATTTGAAAATATATGGAATAGTGAAATCCAAAATAATAACTCAAAAGGAAGAAGTTTATCTTCATAATAAAAAGTTGTATTAATGAGCATTCATTCAGTCATTATCCAAAAAGTACATAGGAAGGTACATTATAAAGAGAAGAATTAGGTCACCTAAAAAGGTAATTAACTCAACTCACAATTAGAAAATGACTTTAAATACATTTCTCCTAATGATCTATTATTAACTTAATTTGACTATGTAGGTAAAACCACATATTGGGTAAAATCCTATACTAACATTTCACTTGGTGTTTCCTAAAATGGCCAACAATAAAGCTCAAAGGATTTAATACTTTCCTTGTGAATGTTATAAGGCCATTTGGAATTTTGTTAAGACAGACTTGTTTCAAGTTTATAAATAATATCTACACTCCAATTCCCTTGAGAAGTTCATTCCTAAATAAGGGGATCTAGAGTTTATTACTAGTTGGAAGCCCATCACTCTGTTGAATGTTTCTTACATTATTCTTGTTAAATCCCTTGCTCTTCATTTGAAATAAATTCTTCCTAATTTTTATAGTTTAAAACAAACACATTTCATCAAAATTAAATACACCCTTCATAACATTATTGTCATTTGGGAAGGTATGGAGTTAATCTTACCTCTTGGTAGTATGTTTATTTCAAAGATTTTATTTTGTGAAATACGATGACCATAAAGAATGGTAATTCATTCTTACCTTCTTGAAAGCATTATGATTTGAAGAATTCTTTTCCTCCACTATTCAAAACCTTTTTACATAAGTTTCAATATGTATCACTACAATGGTCATAAGTCTAATAGGTTTGGCATTTTTCACTTGATCAGATAAGGTTTCCCTCTTGCACCCTCTTTATAGGGTATGGTTGTAGAGGGATTTTGTTATATTTTAACTCATAGAGATAAGCAAGGTGTTATTAAAAATATTAATCTCCTAATAGGAATTTTAGCTTCTTAATAGTCATTTAGTTGATGAATATTTTCTCACATTGGTGAAGAATGAATGTTTGTTCTACTAATCTATGACATGCTTTGACACCTTTGTAAAGTGTCAGGTTTAAATTTGTAATGGAATAAAACTCAATACTATTAGTATATTATGATGTCAATTATTGGTTACCTTGATATTTTTTACTAGAAGTGGATTAAAAATGATAAATTTTTAAATTCTTTGGAATTCTTTTTGCCTTTGAAAGATCCATATCCTCTCTTTTGAAGTATGCTTTACAATGACTCAACAAGAAAATTTCTTATTGAATCATCAAAACCTTTTATTTATATTACATTTTAATTTTGCATAAATAATCTTATGGTGACCGTTGTTTATTATTCCTCCTATTGAGTTGCATCCAATGAATCTTATGATAAGTTTTCCAAGCTTTTTTGAGACTTTATTTGGGATAACTCTGAGTAGACTCATAGGTTCCACATATTTTCTCGAAACATCTATTGCCTTCCTCAATATACAATATTTATGGGAATTATTGATGTCTATAAATATAATATCTAATTATTCTCTAAATGGGGTTTTTGAGGTATTGAAGGCTCAAAGATTTGTAAAATTATTATTATGAATTAAATTTATACAAGGTCACCATATGGTAAAAACGTTTGGAATGGTATAATATTTCATAATCTTCTTATTACCACTTCTCAAGTTAAAATCAAATGGTCATATATCACTCACAACATTATGAAATAATTTGAATCAGTCAAAAACATTCTCAATTAGTTTTGGGATGGGTTTAGATTTGACCTCTATTTTAATTGACACTACCTTTGGTGGTCTCCCATCATCACTAATAGTAACCTATCACTTTTAGAAACTTTAGGAATGCAAGATTTTTGGCTCTTACAAAAATTCAATCATATTTTTCATGATCTTATTTCTTTGTAATATTAAATTCCACAGTCCATTTTACAAAAAATACAAGGTTTGTGCCTCTAATTTTCCATATATCATGTGTATTCAAGATCACATGCCTAATGTTATAATGCAAAATTTGGGTCTTCATCCACCTATAAAATAGTGTAAATTATGACATTAGAATTATGATATTATTTTCACAAGTTATTCTGTTGGATTATTTATAGAATTAATATCCCTTAATTCTTGACCCAGAATGTGAATGTTTTTGCTTCTAGAGTATTTTGTAGGCTAAGCTTGAGTTAGAGTTGGCTCAATTTTTATGGTGTTTAGATTACAAAGGGTTTCCATTAGATGAACAAATTTACCACAAGTGTCTTTCTTTTAACATACAAAATACCTTCAAGAATTTGTTTTTGACTTTCATGCATGCCTAGTGTGCTTGGAAGTGGATTCAAAGCTTATTTTTTAATTTCTATATAGATCCCATCCATTAGAGGATTTAGTTTTTGAGAGATTATGCTTAGTGATCATGTTATTTTCTTGTATTTATAATTTCATTGTATCTACCATCATTTTTCAGCTCTATAAGTCTAAGATCTATGTTATTTAACATTGATATTATTTTGTAATAGTTTTCAATAAAAAATAAAATTAAGTTCACACGTTTGTATTATTTAAAATATAGGTAGAAGGTGATAAATTTTATTTGTATCTCTAACCTAATAAATCACTAAGACAGTGCTCCTTGTACTACAAGTAGAATCATGAAAAATATCTTACAACAATGTTCTCTTTGTAGATACATAATTTTGTTATAGGCCTAGGATTTGCTATGTTATTAGTGTGTTTATGTGTATATGGATCATTAGTTGATATTATCTCTTATTGGATCATTTTAATTTATGTTGGGCCTTGTATATCCTAACCTTTACCTTGAAATTATTTCAGGCATCTCAATACTCATCTTACCATTCAATCTGGAATAATTGAGAACCTTTAGATCAGTTATTTGTTTTCCTCAAGTTCCTCCTAGATGCTCCTGAAATCTCTACATCTCTATTTTATGTTTTTTGGTTAGATGATCAATATTAAACTATTTAGATATTAATTTTACTAATATATAAATAGTTTTTGGTTTTTCATTTTTTATTGTGCCATGATTGTTGGCTATCCTACTTCCACGATGTTGTCTTGTTCATTAATAATTTTTTAATTTAAATTTAATAAGTTTATTTATACATAAACATGTTATTGCATTTATAATCAAGTATCTCAAAGAGATCACATACTATCATGATTGATCTATTCATATTCATTCTAAATTTATTGTATTTCCATTTATTGAAGTGTTATAATTACATACTTGTACCAAAATAATGATTAGTGAAATACCTTATATAATCAACTAATTTCATGTATCTCATAAATAGGTATAAGGGATATGATCTTCATACACACTTGATTTATTAATGGATTTAATAAGCATTTATTTCTAAATTATCTAAGAATATTGGTTTGATTGAGGCAAGCCCCTCATAATTACACCAATGTTTTATGCTCTTACAAGGTCTCTTAGAGTGTATCAAGGTTTGTAGAAATGATAAGGAATTATGGAATTTTTTCTCATCAAATAAACAAATATTTGATAGAGGTTATTAATAACTAGGATATGAATAAGACATCCATAAAGTTCCACACTGATTTGACATCATTATCTAATATCAAACTAACAAGCAATATCAAACTAGTTGAATAGTGGTTATTTATTGTACACCACTAGATCTCTACAATTTTTCTAGGTTATCTTCTACATTTACTTAAGACCCATTTTTCATCATTTTCAGTCACTACCAATACACATGAAGCTAAAAATTATGTATTTATATATGGAATTCATTTTTCAAGTTCTAAGTCTTTTAAATTAATATTTTTGTACAAGTCAAATATGTGTTTACTATTATTGCACTCTATTTAGATTATATTTTTCCTATGCATTTATTTTTATTAGTTTATTATACCATCTCTTGACCCACCAAGAAACATTTTGGTAAAATTCTGATTTATTTTACCCAACCTTAGGGTTTCATACCCTTTTATACTTATAAGATTTTATTAGCATATTGGATTTCATTTGGATTAGTTTTTCATACATTCTTGCTTTGTTACCTTATCCCATTAGGATTATGATTTTCATGTGCCTAGTCTCACCCATATTAATTTTCGTTCTCTCTTTCCCTCTACAATTATCTCTTACTAGTATAAATATAATTTATTTAAAGTTGCCCTTACTTAATTTTACATCATTGTACCTATCTCCTTATATGATTTATATGTTTACATGTTATGCCACTAATGAAGATTACATATAAGTCCCCTATCAAGAAAAGTGTTAGATTTAAGTTCGTGTTGGTTGATTTTGTTGAGATTCTTTTGACTATCACTCATGTTAATTTGGAAAATAAATGGCAATTGTTAATGAAATTGATGTTTATTTTGTTGATACATGTGGATGAAAATTTAAATGATATGAATGGTAAAAATACCAATGTTTTTAAGGATACTTATATGGATAATACAACTTGAGTCATGATGATTAGGTTATGTTTCACAAATATATTTTAAAATAACCCAATGAAATAGATGCAATGATATATGTGTTGAGAGATGTATTTTTAAAAAAACCCTATATAAAGAGAATAAATATGAGAAAATACATGTTATAACTAATAATTATTCTTTTAATTCTTCTAGTATTATACCTTATATATGTCATCCTTTCGTGCAAATCATTGTGCTTAAATATCATATTGTTTCTCCTATTATTCCTCCTAATATTGATTTTACTCAAGTTATTATGAATTTGCCTTCTCATGTTGGTATTAATACTTATTTTGTTGTTCCTCAAGCCATTCAAACTTTTTTTCAACTTTATCCCTTAGTCCATAATGTTTCTCAAGTCCGTAATGTCTCTATTCTTATTTTATGTTGCTATTAATACTTTTATTCCAATTCATGAAACCATACTTCTTTGAAAAAATATGCAAATCATGCAAGTTATGGGAAAAATATGTCCAATTTATTTCTCCAATTTATTTACAAGGTTAATTTGAATGATATTTTTCACAAACCTTTGGCTTATGAGGTTATTGTGCATCTTTTTATTACTAATTTCATTACTTCAAATATTTAATTTCTAAATAGTAAAGCAAACATTTTTCATCATATCAAATATTTGTATGCTTCAAGTTTATACTTTGTGCATAATGATAAAATATTGACAAAAATATTCCTTATAATCCTTAATAATATGACTTGGATTGGTTTTACATCCTATCATCAAGACATGTACACTCCTACACTAGTTTAGTCGATAATGTCTTAGCTCATTTTCCTATCAACATTAGCTAAAAGGTCACATTTTCATATCTTGATTAGCTTAAATAAGGACCTATTGACTATGTTAGAATGTGTATGATTAAATTAAAAATAATATTTATGAATATGACTCACCAATTACCAAACACTGAATTTAAAAATATACCCTCTCAAATTTTACTTCAACCCATTAAGGAAAAAACTAGTTTTCAACTGATTTCGATGAAATTTTTCATGTGTTTAGAAACTATGAGATCAAAATTTTAAAGACCAACATGCTCAAATATAATTCTAATGTCCCTACATCTAGTGAATCTAAATATCAAGTTAAAATAATACTCACAAATAAGGATAATGAAAGTAATTTTAAAAATAATAATGAGATTAAGAATGTAGTTATTTTTGTAGATAAACCACCTAATAAGCTTATCCTTTCACAATAAATAAATAGGTATAAATTTACATGCTTATCTGAGAGTCCTTAAAATGTGCTTAAAAAATTTATTGAATGCAATATGATATCTTTATCTCCATTATGGGATTTTAATTCATATAAAACCTTATAAAAAAACCATGGCATTAATGCATATTTCAATTATCATAGACTTCAAAGTCATTCTACTATTGGACATAGTCATTGAGGTCTAAAGAATTGTCATTGATGTCAAAAGCAACATGTGCCATCATGTATTAATGTCAAAGGTTGAGTTGAACAACTTGTGGTGTAAATTAGGATTTTAGAATGACTTTACTTCTCTCATATTTATAAGTTGAGCAGTCTCAAGAACCTGAATGGGTCTAGTGAAGTAAATCAAGTTTCTATAATAACTTTTCTTCATTCAATTTCACAAGCTAAGCAGTCTCAAGAACCTGAATGGGTCTAGTAGAGTTGATCAGGTTTTCAGAATGACTTAACTACTCTCATCTTTATAAGTCAAGCAATGTGAAGAACCCAAATGGGTCGAGGAAGAGTTAATCAAGGTTATGGAATGACTTTACTTCATTCATTTTTATAAGTTGAGAAAATTCAAGAACCCAAATGGGTCTAGGTGAGTTAATTGGGTTTATGGAATGACTTAACTTCTTTCAAACTTATAAGTGAAGCAATATGGAGAACCCAAAATGGTCTTGAAATAATTATTTTAAAAAAATGGTTAAGTCTTTTTCAAAAAAATTGTCCCAAATAAAAATTTTGAAGGGGTCATTGCAAAAATTTTGAAGGGCAAGTGGACTTGAACAAAGTTTTCGAAGGATAAGTGGACCATTCCAAAAATGCTGAAAGTATATTTTCAAGAAGTCTGAAGGGTAAGTGCACCGTTTCAAAAAGTTGAAGGGATAATTTAAATAAATATAAAGTGCAAGTGGACCAATCAAAAAGTTGAAGGGATCATTTCAAGAAATTTGAAGGGTAAGTAGATCATTTAAGAATTTTGAAAGGATCATTTCAAAATGTTTGAAGGGTATGAGGACCATTCAAGACTTCCAAAGGGACTATTACAAAAAACCCAAAGGGTATGTGGCACTTGCAAAAATTTTGAAAGATCCTTGTGAAAAATTTTGAAAGGTACATGCCAGAAGTTCTGAAGGAAATCTCATCGGGGAAGTTGTCCCGAAGTATTTTGTTGAGAAAATTGTTTGAGATAAAAAAATCCAAAATAATTTCTCCAAAGGATATGCTCTAAAGGGTATGTGCCACAAAAAAAAGTTTTGAAGGACCATTGCAAGTCTCTGAAGGTTAACTCAGAAGAATATTTAAGGCAAGTTAAAATTTGAGGAAGTCTGAAGAGATCAAAGGAGCGAAAGCATCTCAAAGAAGCCAAAGAAAATGAGATGAGATAAACATGCCAAAGTTTAATGACCAAAGCCAAGATAAAGATCATGCCTCTTTAGAGATCAAATGGCATGTAGAAGAATGATTAGAAAGATCTGAAGAAGCGAGGTAGAGTCAGTAAAGCAAAGGTGATTGATGGTGAACAACACAATAGAAGGCTAAAAATTGAGCATATCTGAGATAATCAAATGGAGAAAAAGATTTCATGAATGTAGTGGAAAGTGAGATGAAATAAAATCTGCCAAAGGTTAACATCTAACTTGGTTAATTTATGCATCTTCATGAACCCAATGAAGTAAGTCAGTCTAAAAATTCTAGCATGATGATTGAAGGAATTTTAATCAATTCTTATTGTAAATATAGTTATTCTTTTTAGTCATTTATATATTTCAAATGCTATAAACAAAATGATGTGATGCGAAATTATAAAGTGACAAAGAACAGGGAAGACAAATAGCCATTTTCATTTTTTGGAATAAGAGGAGTTTGAGCCATAGGTGCAGAAATATGAAACTCATCTGAGCATGGAGGAGTAGTGTCAAATTAGAGAATATATGAGTGCTAAATAGATAAATTCAGACATAGAGAAAGGGTGCAATAAAAGTAAAGGATACACGAAAGTGTGTTGAAGGAGAAATGAGAAGTTACAGATTAGACCTACAACAAAGAATAGAGACTTAGATTCTTTTATGAATCTGATTCATTAAATTGAATTGTAATTCAAGTATCTAATTGGTTGGTGCCTTCAAATTTAATTGGGTTGGTGCTCAGTATAGGGAGTGGGTGCTTCCTTAGAGTTTGTGCTCTTAAATTTAGGGGATTGGTGTCTCCTTGGGATGGGTGTTCTTAAATGTAACTAGTGAGGTTTAGTCAGTGAGACAAACTTTGTGAGGTAGGATTAGAATAGTAGATTCTAGTAGCATTCTCACTGTGGTTTTTCCCTTTGGGTTTCCATGTATAAATTAGGTGTTATGTGTTTTGCTTCTGTGCATGTGATATATTTCCTTATTTTTTTTAATTTTGTAATTGTTTAACATTCATCTTGAAATTTGTAAGTAACCAGGTTTTGAGATCTATTGATTCACACCCCCCTCAATAGATAGGTGTGTTCAACATCTAAAATCACATGCCTAACTTTAAAGCATAATATACCTGACTTAATTGATAACATGCAAGTCCATGTATATGATCACAACAATACTTTGAATGAATTAATAACTCAATCAAATCAACATTTAAAAGTCTTTACCAATCCTCTTTTGAATCATGCTACTCAAAATAAATACTAATATGATGTTCATATGATAGATAAAAATAAACTTATGTTTGTTTCTAATGATCACCCTTTAGATATATTTATAGGTGTTATTAGTGACACACATAAAGATCCTCATCAAATTACAATTTGTGACCATAAAATATAAGAGGGTGAATATGATTTATATTAGATTACATATATACAAATTCAAGGTTAACAAAAGGCATTATGGTTTTTAATGCCTCAAGTATAAACATATGCACAAATAATTTTTTTATCAAATTTGGATACAATTAGAAGTATTTAGATGGTACAACTACTATTATTAAAGGATATGATTATATTACTTGGATGGGACTTAGGGGTATCTTATTACCTTCTAACATAGGTATTAAGACCATTTTAGTGTGGTTTCATGTATTAAAATATAATGTTACACATCAAGTATTCCCATGATTCCCATGAATAAATACAATGAAATAAATCCCATCAACATTTCATCAGTGATTAATTTTTTGGCATGATAATAAAATATTCATTATTTAAGTCACTCCTTATGAGTCACCAATACAAGTTCAACGTGAGGTATTACCTAAATATATATCAAAGAAACAAATTATACAACCTCAAACAACTACATCTTAAGCTAAATCACCTACTCACCCATGCACTAAGGCAATATTAATAAACCTATTTCAAATATTCAAGATAAAACACCTATCAAGGATCCAATCATAGAAAAAACAATCAAACTAATAAAATTTATCCTTTATAAGAGAATATCACATCTATCATTGGTATTCACAATGATGATGATTATAATGACAATGGTAACAATTTTTAGATGATATTTTATGATTATATAGCACCTAGTCTTGTACACTTGGCAAACTCAGACCTTGGATATTCCTCTTATTTATTTACCTTTTCTCACTTCCATAAGTCTCACATTTTCTCTATCTTTATACCCCTTGGCCTATATCTCTTAGTCTGACTAGTATTATATTTATGACCCAGGTCTTCTATCATTCCCAAAATGCTTAAAATGTACTTATCTTTTATCTAGAGTACAAGTTCATAACATATACCTGCTTTAATGTTCCTTAGACACTAACATCTAGGATAAACAATAGCATTGATGTTATTGTCTTATCTTGATGCAAGTGTCCATTACCCTAAATTCATCTAATTTACAAATAAAATTCATCCTAATGTTGACCTAAGTGATTTAATGTGAGTTATTACTCTAAAGGGATTGATATAAATACAAGATTAACCCTCATTTATTCCTCACTTAGAAAATACCAAAGAGATGAAAGGAAACTTATCAAAATCACTCTATCAAGTATCCAATTGAATAAAGCTTTCATATTAAGATACTAGTCTTAGGGACTACACATCTACATGTTTGAAGTACTAAATGAGCATCCCAAGAGCCCAAATTGATATCTTACAAGATAGGTCACTGTTGTACTTGCTTTTCACATATTGTATGATTCACAAAAAAGCCAACACAGAGGATAACTACATGAATATAAGGCACTATTATAGAGTATTAGATATGTAGCACCTAATGATAGTAGGGTCTTTTGGGTAACTTGACAACATGTGACCAATAACCCATTTTCCCCTAAGGTTGTTATGAAGGTGGAAAACTAGGGTTTTACCATTTCACAAGGAGTGGTTATCTATGATCCTGATCTAAATGCACTAGAGTGAAGGTGAAATAAAATATATAAGCATCCAAGTGGTCACATCTTATTTTCGTATATTTTCATACAAGATACTAGAATCGAACCTAGATAGTAGCATAGATGCAACCATCCCAGACTGACATTACTATCCAGAGAGCCAGAAGCATCAAAGTCAGACTCTAATGACTATTATAAAATATCTTTCCCACCTAATTTCAACTCATTCTAGATCCAAAACTACATTAACATCATAACAAACTTAGTAAATCACTTCTTTATCATTTATATATTTAGCATAGTTGTACTTTCCATATTTACACTATCTCAACATAATAAGTTCAATGTATGCTTATATATGAGTTTAACATCTAATTGGCCTTATATAGATATAATTACCACCCTTCTGCCATTTCATTTCTATATAACCATTTAACATCTAGGTAACCCCAATATAGATCATTTTTGGGATAAACATGATTCTAGATACTATAAAACTCATTATTATATTAATGATGATACTAATGATGATGATCTATTTACCTTCTTGGATTTACAATCCCACATCTAAATGTTTACCATTTAGACACAATGGAATATATTTATATGTGGTATGATCAAATATATGGTCTTATCAAACAACATCATTTTCTAGCCTCACATGTATATAAATGTGACATTTATGTTATTTGTATATAGTTTCCTTCACCTATTTTTTGCTTGCTTATTTTTCTATAAAATTTTATCTCTTTATTATTTCATGTATGGATTTTGGGTTTATCATGATTCATTCTATCTATTTTTTATATTTTTTTTCCTTTATGCGTATTTTATTATCTCTAGCTTCTTCTAATCTTGACATCCATCTTCTTCAAATTTTGAAATTACTTTCTTATATATATTCAATTGTTTAATGCTTTATTGCTCCAACTTTATATATCATTATTATATCTTATTAATTTATGTTTATTTTGGTTTTTACTTACCCCAATCCCTTGATTTATACTATTTATAAACATTCTAAAAGATTGTATGAGCTTCCTTGTGATGTCAATATATTACATATATATGTCTTACACTCCAGTGCATGTACTGTTTTGAGGAAGTTTTAGGTTAGTATGGATTTCCCTCTTCTTACTTTTTCTAAAATTTTTTTAATTATATTACCTTATTTCTTGATTTATTTCCTCTAATTTTATTGCTTTAAGTCTTCTAAATATAATAAATAATTTTTTTTAAAAAATCATGTATCTTTGTTTATTACATAGTTACAAAGTTTAGCATGGCTTGCTTATATTCCTATCACTATAGGTATAATATATCTATTGTTTATGCACATGTTGTTGATTGTATTATTGATTTTTATATGCATGATCTACATGTTCTCACATATGATTATTAATTCATTATTAATTAGGGGAAGTCTCATAACTACAATTGGGAACCCCCATCATTACCCTAGATTATATATTTCTTTGATTCTTTATCATATTTAGCTTCATATATATCAATTATGAAGCATATATATTGCATGTTTTGATTTGATATTTCTTTTTTCTTTGTTATTTGAAAGCTTTTCCTTGGTTTTGGACTATTTCACGTGTTTTTTATATTGTGCATCTCTATTGTCTAGCCTCTAATTGCTATGATTATCTGTGTTTCTACATGTTTCTTCACATATTTATCTTTTTCCCCTATAGAGGATCCTATAGCTTTGTGTACTCTACGTCACATGTTTGTTGTATTTACACTGCTTGATTTTTTTTACTCTATATAATATTTTTTCTCTATATACTTGAAATGTGATCAGATTTATTTATATTTGGTGTGTTTAAATTGATTTAGTGTTTACTTTATGTTTCTATGAGTGGTTCCATGATCTATATCATGCATCCTAGCTCTCAAATGCTTATATTCTCATTTCCTACATTGACATGCTTTATACCATACATCTATTAGGGTATTATATATAGTTATGCTTCATTGATTATAAATTCATTATATTTGGGCATCATATTTTCATGTACCATTCTATCCAAATATGTGGTATGCTATTGTTTTTTCCTTTATTTATATATTTTATCTTCATTGGGGCATATTTATTACACCCTAGTTTGTTACCCCTTAGGGGTATATTTTTTATGCCTTTTATTATATAGTTTTAACCCTCATTGTTTGTACTCATATAATGTAGACACTCCAATTTTATCACTTCCATGTCAAATTGTAAAATGGAATGAATTCTTGTAATTTCACACAATCTGGTATGAAATCATATGTTCATCTAATATACATTTTTGAATTCAACTCGGGGCTTATCTAAGTGAGCCAATTCATTGTATTAGATTTGTTAAAGTATCATTCTCTATTCAATTTATCTATTAAATTATCATTCTCTATTCAATTTCTCATTTCAATCATCATTCTCTGGTCAATTTTTCTATTCAATTACTCTAATCTAATCAATTCAATAATTCCTCTTTCTCTGATCAATTAATGTTAATATTTTCCTTTCTCTAAATCATTCTTATAATTAAATTCTCTAAATTGTATTAATTAAATTTATCTTTGATTAATTTAATTTAACATTATTCTAATTAAATTCCCCACATTTGTATTTATTAAAATGATCATTGATTAACTTAATTAATCATTCTTCTAATTATATTTCTATTACAAATAAAATTATAATTTCTTTCCAATTAATTAATTCCTCTTTTTTCCTTCAAGTGAGCATCTTCATGAAAAGCAAAGGATCTTGAGATTCTATGGAATATTATTTTATGAGCTAATTAAATTGATAAATGAATTAATGTACAAGATTATTCTCCACCCTTCATCTTGGAAACAAGATGAAGGGTCCACATGGTTAATCCATGTGATTTTTTAGGAATTATTCTCCTCCATTCATCTTGGAAATAAGATGAAGGGTTTAACTACACTTTCACAAAGATATTTTGAGACGAATCCTCCACCCTTCATCTTGGAAACAAGATGAAGGGCTTATATTAATTATCATTTGATTTTTTCAAATATCATCCTCCACCCTTCATCTTGATTGAGATGAAGGGTTCGCATCATTGATCCATGTGTTTGATCCATGTACATTCTTGAGGACTCTTTTATAATAATTAATTTTGATTTCAAGATGAAGGGTCCTCCTTGATCTAGATTTATTATAAATACACCTCTTTTCAATGTAATTAAACATGCTCAATTCAGACAATGAATTACTATCAAATCATCAAATCTTTTGCCAATGAGATGTGGGTGAGTTGGTTAAGTGGCTTGGTTATTTCAAGCCCCAGCCAAAT
This sequence comes from Torreya grandis, assembly GCA_037957365.1. NCBI lineage: Eukaryota > Viridiplantae > Streptophyta > Pinopsida > Cupressales > Taxaceae > Torreya > Torreya grandis. The sequence goes on from JARHVA010000751.1 coordinate 1,306,799, forward strand.
TCAAATCTCTAGAAAGACATGTGAGGTCGGTTGTGGCCATAGTTTAAATTCTTAGGGCCTTTAATGGTTGTTGGTTATTCTTGAGGTCAATGGTGACCATTATTGGTATTGTTGGGCTAGTTTTGGTCATTATTGGTATATCTAGTATATGTGTTAGATGATCACTTAGGGATTTGGACCCCTGATTATGTCCTAGACTAGTTCATAGCTCTAGTCAAAAGTGAATATCTATCCAAAACAAAATCATCAAGTCTCTTTGTGCATCAATAATCTATCCTTTGATCAAATCAACATGGTCCATAGATTTAATGGAGGTGTCTAACTACACTTGGCATTGATAAAGATCATCAAAAGCTACATCTGAGTCACATCCCAACAAATACCAGCTACAATGAAATTTTGCATTACATTTTTTTGAATCTCGAAAACATTGTAGTCTTTTTGTATTTTGTTGAGCTCATGAGGTCCTTGGTGTTTATTTTCATATTTACTATCACTTTGTTTTGTGTTCCTAACATCTTTGTGAAAATATAGAAAATTCACATTCTATCAACACACTTAATTTATAAATATGTAATTTCATGATGATGTCTTTATATACCTACATGTAGATGTGATAAAAGTGTTTTACATGATTACAACAGTCTACAGTTTTTTAATATTTTACACATGGCATGAATAATCCCTTTATTTTGAGATGAGTGATATGTAGGTTATCCCACACCTAAAAAGGATGGAATATGATTTTATTATTTTATTTATCTATTTTTCTCCACATAATAGGAGGCATAAAATAGTGTTACACCCTTAACCTATAATGTGTATTAAAATATGTGTGGTTGACTTGTTGATATCATAACATTTAATGAAGACATATGATCATTTATATAAATTTATATGTTTATTAAGGTCTACTTAGGGTGTTTCCATCACATAATTAGGGTATGAATAGAAGGTAAGGGTTAGTATTATATCATCATATTGTGAATTCTATTATTATTGTAAGGTTTTGAAGGTTTCCCCCTCAAATTGGGTTAGTCATATGCTTCAATGGTTTTATATTATTTCAATAATATTTTGATATATGGATATGATTTTACATTAGTAGTATATTAATTTCATTACAAGTGGTATCAGAGCTTCAATTTGGGTAAAAGTGTGGTTGAAACCCTAATTTTAATGAATCACTTATATCTTACAAACTATTATAATTTTTTCTGTAATTATTTTAACTAAAGTTGAAGAATCATTTAAAGAATTAATAATATAAAAATTAGGGTTTGGTGATCATTTTTAACTATTTATTGTGATTTTTAGATTTTTCCTACATTTGCTTTATAGGCCATAATTTTTTGATTTTTTTAATTTCTTTACATAATCAGAAATATCTCAAAATTTAGTGGTTTTTTTTCAGAGTTGAGGTTGATCTTAGTTTTAATGCATTTGGTCCAAATTTGGTTAAAATTGAAAATCAATTATGCATTTTGAGACTTTATATGGAAGGATTGCACTTTAGGGATCGAGGAAAGGGTTCTAAAACTTTGATAAAAACTCATAAAAAATTAGATATGGAGTCAAAAATTGGAATCAATATACGTTTAAATCTAAATTTTTCTTCAAAAAATCACAAAGTGAGATAGCTTGAGTACATGTGAAAAATGTACAGTCTGATATTACTAGTAAATGAGACATGGACAAAATTAATCACCAATTGGATGAGCTTTGAAAATAACTCAATAAAATTTTGAATTTTCCACTGAATCTACCAAATCAACTAAAAAATGCATTACATTTTAAACCAACCAATGCATATGTTCTTATCAACCCAATGAAATTCTTAATATAAATCAAACTTTGCCTTCAGTTGATTTCCATTTGGAGTTGCGTAACATTATGCCAATAGTGAAATGCATAAATTTGATGGGAAGGATCTAATAACCTAGATCAACCATAAGATGAATTTTTTTTATGTACATGATATATCATGTGAATAGAACATGGTGATGGAGTCCCTATATTTATAACATGAATAATTCAATTGGACACTTGAGTTGGGGTAGGATAGTAATGTTGAAGCTATTTTATGTCCCAAATGTTAGTGTCTAGGGATAAGGAGAGAGGGAACAAGATTTTAACTTATAGAGGTGAAACATAGGTACATTTTAAGCATTTTTGACAAGATGGGATGTCTATGTCATCAATATAAGGCTAGTTAGACTAAGAGATAGGCTAAGGGGCACAAGATATAGTACATTCAAGGCTTACAGAAGCAAGGTATGTGTAAAACTAAGAGGAAAAACTAAGATTTGAATTTTCTAAGTGTATATGACTGAGGTGCTACATAATCACAAAATATTATCTACATTTCCCCCACTTTAATTTAGTAATGAAATTGTTAGTTTAAAGGAAAGAAATAATTACTTGGGTGTGTATGCACACCTTATCTTTGTTTGAATTGAATTTGAGTGCTTTACTAGAGTTGAATTTGAGTGTTTTGATGGTGATTAACTTGCAACCAAGATCATGATACAATTTAAAATCAATGCATATAATTTGGGTTAAAAGTACTTGAAATATATTGGAACTGAAAGAGCAAGGTTTAGGATTACACTTGTGGATCGATGTAACCACTTTGCCTATTGGCAAGGTTTTTTTACAAAATATGTATCATTTTAAGACTCTAAAACTGATATTAGGATAATTATAAATAAATATTTAAAGTTCATATATCTAAGGAGAGAGAGAGAGGCACATGCCCCCAATTTTAGAGCAAACATGAGTTGCCACATGGCAGTTGAGATTAGCTCAACCATGCAACCCAATGATACTTATAACCTGGTGAGTTTATATGATCAACTCCAAACTAGAAGCTTGGAAAGATTGAGTGATTTAATCACCTCAACCATACCAAAAATTGAACCAACTATTGTAGTAGCTTGGCTCACTAAAGTTTGTAAAATTTTATGGGGTATCAATATGTGAAATAGTTTTACAATCTGAGATTGATTTGGATTTTTCAATATTAGGCACATGTTTCATAGCATATGCACCTTAGATATGTATCATACTAAAACTATGTGTAACAGTGGTACCATGTATAGAATTATGCCACAACTGTGAATTTGAATCATATAATTGTATGATTTAGCCAATTCAAATAACTATGCAAGTGTGGAGGACATGCTTTGAAATCATTCCCCCACTATATATGGAGAAATATGAAATTAATATAAGTACCAATGTTGAGGACATGTTTCTGAAACATTACCCCACTATAAATTAGATATATTGAATATTGAGTAAGTGTGGAGAACATGCTTTAAAAGCATGTCCCCACTAAATCTATGAATAAATATAAATACCATACTAAATGAATGTAGATAAAATGATTCCAAAGCATGGCCCCACTAAATATAAAAATTATGAATGTGTGGAAGCTATGTCTATATGGCATGCCTCCACTAAATTAACAAATTGATATAAATACCGAATACTAAATAAATGTGGAGAACATCCTTCCAAAGCATACCCACAATATAATATGGAAACTATGAATGTGTAGAAGCCATGTCCATATGGCATGCCCCCATTGAATTTGATAATTATGTAAAGTGTCGATAACATGATTCTCGAGCATGCCCAAACTAATATGTCCCCCCCGCCCCCCCAATTTGAGGTGAGGTAAAAATAGTACCTAGAAGTTACCTCACCTCAAAAGAGTAAAACAACTATAAAATTTGTTAATGTAACCATGTAGCATATAAAAGTAAATATGTCTAGATAAATGGATCATTGAAGTGCATAGAACCAATGTGATCACATGTAGGCCTAAAATACATGATAAAGATCATTGCAATGTCTAAATAGTAATAATATAAGATCAATAAGTAAACAATCAAACACACAAGATCACTCAAAATCAAGTCAAAAAACAATGGTCCAAGGAGACCACAAACAAGAAGCATGTTCAAATGCCATAAAATCAAATGGACATGACTTAGTTAAATGCCCACAAAAGTAAGAAATGACATATTCAAATGTCTATAAAACAAGCAATGACATATTCAAATGTCCAAGAAGGAAAACATAGGCATAGGGGCCACATACAATAGATCATATTCAAATTCTTGAAAAAGCAAGACAATAACAAGTAAAAACACTCTAAGAAATGTGTAAAGTAAAAGAAGCAACTAACATACACATGTCATAGTGTCCCATAGATCAAATGTGTTAGTAAAAAATGTCAAGTACATAGCATATGAAGTACCATGTACAATATATAAGTATGGATAAGGAATGTATAAGTACATATATAAACTCAAAAATGATAGTGTAGAGTGATCATTGAATCTTATAACATGTGTGTATGAATATCATAGAAGATGGATGCCCCCAATGTCCTGGTGATGTGAGTAGAGGGAAATCCCAACACCCATAATTGTATCATGTATATGTGTATGTAAGAGTAAATGATATAGTAGCCGTCAATATGAAACTAATAGATAGTTGTAAAAATTAAAAACTCCATATCAAATTTTGATGAACAAAAAGAGGTTTTTGCATATCAAAATATGGTTATAAAATACCTCTGAGTAATTTTTAAATGAGATTATTTGGAGGTTGAATGCACCGATCAATGAAAAATTCACTTGCAAGTATTTGCACATGAAACCCTTGTGACCAGAGGAGGTAAAACCATAAGGTAAAGCTTCAAATCTAAAAATCCATCACAACAAGATAAAACCCTATGAGGATTGGAATCCCTAAATAAGAAAAAAAATATAGATTCAAATGGATCAGGTTCACCAAAGGTTTAACCCTAATTTAGATTAAGGAATCCTACTTGGGTAGATAGGGTTAAGGATATAAAAATGATAGGGCACAAGGGTGAATATCATATCTATAACAAGCTAATTAATATATTAAACTTAGATGTACCATATACTAAATTTATTAAATTAAGACATGATTTCAATAGAAAGTATAACTATGCTAGATATATAAATGACATAAAATAGAGTACATAGTTGGTTCTGATGCTAATATAGATCTAGATGTGGTACATCCAAAAAGTAGGTAGGAATATAATTCTGGATCAATCATCAAATTTTGGATCTAGTGCCTCTAGTTCTTTATACAATTGCATCAACCCTAGACTGTTACATTGATGCTAGTGTCTAGGTTTGACACTAGTGTCCTATATGAAATATATGATCAGATAAGATGAAAAAAATTAGATACTTCTAGGTTTGTCTTCTCCTTCACTCTAGTGCATTCAGATTTGGGTCACAAACTATTGTTTCTGGTGAAATGGAAAACCCCTAGCTTTTCACCTTCAATGTGAACTTGGGAGAAAATAGATTAGTGGCACATGGTGTCAAGTTGACCCATAATACCCTCACTATCAAAGGGTAATACCTACATAGCTAATTTTGTATAAGAGGGCCTCTGACTCATGTAGTTTTACTCTATGTGTTAGCTTATGTGTGAATCATGCAATGTGTGTAAAGTAAGTAAAATAATGACCTAGCTTGTAACTTGGAAAATATGACCTTATAACTACTCCTTTAGTACTTCAAACTTGTAGCTGGATTATTCATTTGACTGATATCAGAATAAGGTAGAAAAGAAAAGCTTTTAGTAACTTAAGTGTTTCTTGAGTTCTCTTTTGTTCTGATTATTAGGTGGTGAATGAATGAGGGTTAATATTGTATTTATATCAATCTTATTGGGAGATAACTCACATTAAAAAAATTAGGTCGACCATTGTAATATGTTTCATTTACAAGTTGGGTGACTTAGGGCCCTTGACACTTACATTGAATTAGGATACTGATGTCGACACTATTGTCTATCTCAGATATTAGTGTTTAGAGAGAGAAAGAGCAGGAACGTGCTCAAAACTTGTAAAAGTGTAAAATAAGTACATTTTAAGCATTATGGGCAAGATGGGATGTTTGTCATCAATATAAGGCTAGTCGAACTAAGTAATAGGCTAAGAGGCACAAGATAATGCATATGTAAGGTTTGTAGAAGTAAGGCATGTGTAGAACTAAGAGAAATAACTAAGGTATGAGTTTTCCAAGTGTACAAGACTGAGGTGTTATTTAATCATAAAATATTGTCTACACTACATCCTCCTTTCAGTGTTGTTACTTGTGTTCAAAATGTCTCTATAAAATTTTGTGTTGTTGGTTTGATATGTATATTTCAACTCTCATATTTCATGTCAATACCAATAGACCACCTTTTTATGGTTAACTATCCATCTATTTTATATTTATATTTTTTTAATTAATAGACATGCCAATAGGTTTCGAACAAAAACATATCTGTGAAATAAAAGTTGTCACCAAAAAAATTGTAATTTAACATTAAAGTAAAAAAGTGAAATCCCAAATTAATCTTATTATCAAGTGGATTGTAGTCCAACAATGACGGTGATGGTGTAAAAAGTGTTACCTATTCATCCACCAAGATACAAATCCCTAGAGATACTAAAAAAGGATGAGGCCAAAATCATGTCCCAAAAAAAATTGGTGAAATGGATACCCTTCAATCCTTGACACCAAATTGAAAAAGCATTCTATACACCTAATCCATGTAGAAACAAAATTTCAATCAAATTAATTTCATTGAACACTACCTATCAAATAAAAAATCATGTTTAATTGGGAAAAGTATGAATGCTAATATAAACTAATTAAATAGATTCCATAAAAAGGTTCCCATTAAAAAAAATTTGAAAATTTGTGTTTAACAAGCTTACGACTAAACTTACTAAATATTAAATTGAAAAAGTATTATATACACCTAATCCATGTAAAAACAAAAGTTTAATCAAATTAATTTCATTAAACACTACCCATCAAATAAAAATTCATGTTTAATTGGGAAAAGTATGAATGGCAATATAAACTAATTAAATAGATTCCATAAAAACATTCCCATAAAAAAAATTTAAAAATTATGTTTAACAAGCTTACGACTAAACTTACTAAATATTCTACATTGAATGCCCACTTTTAGTAGTTCAAACTTGTAGTTGGGTTGTTCCTTTAACTGATATCAGAATAGGGCAGAATAGAAAAGTTTTTGGTAACTTGAGTGTTTCTTGAGTGCTCTTTTGGTCTGATTGTTAGGTGGTGCATGAATGAGGGTCGATATTGTATTTATATCATCCTATTGGGAGATAACTCACATTAAAACATTTAGGTCAACCATTGTAATATGTTTCATTTGCAAATTAGATGACTTTAGGGCACTTGACACTTACATCGAGATAGGACAGTGATGTCGTCATGACTGTCTATCTCAGACATTAGTGTTTAGGGAGAAGAAAAGAAAGAACGGGTTTAGAGCTTGTAGAAATGTAAAATAAGTATATTTTAAGCATTTTGGGCAAGATGGGATGTTTATGTCATCAATATAAGGCTATTCAGACTAAGCGAGAAGCTTAGAGGTACGAGATAGAGCATATGTGAGACTTGTAGAAGCAAGACATGTGTAGAACTAAAAGGAAAAACTAAGGTTTGAGTTTGCCCAGTGTGCAAGACTGAAGTGTTATATAATCATAAAATATTGTCTACACTATGTCCTCCTTTCAGTGTTGTTACTTGTGTTCAACATGTCTCTATAAAATTTTGTGCCATGTGTTGGTTTGATATATTTCAACTCTCATTTTTCACACTAATACCAATGGACCACCTTTTTATGGTTAACTATCCATATATTTTATATTTATATATTTTTTAATTAATAGATATGTCAATAGGTTTCGAATAAAAACATATCGCAAAAAAAATATAATTTAACATTAAAGTAAAAAAAGTGAAACCCTAAATTAATTTCATTATCAAATGAATTTTAGTCTAATAATGAAAATGATGATGTAAAAAGTGATGTCTATTCATTCACCAAAATACAAATCTTAAGAAGTACTGAAAAAAATAACAAAATCATGTCCTAGAATCAATCTTTGACACTAAATTGCAAAAACATTTTATACACCTAATCTATATAAAAATAAAATTTTAATCAAATTAATTTTATTGAACACTACCCATTAAATTAAAAATCATATTTAATTGAGAAAAATATGAATGCGAATATAAACTAATTAAATAGATAACATAAAAACGTTCCCATCCCTTTAAAAAAAATAAAAATTGTGGTTTAACAAGCTTAGGACTAAACTTACTAAATACTAAGCATCTAATTTACATGTCTTATATCTTTCATCGATAATAGAATGGACAAGTCAAGCATGATATGGAACTTTCTTATATTAATAAATATTTAAATATGTGGAGAGCATTAAATACTAAAAATCAAGAAGATCATACTCAATCATAAGAATATAAATTCAACTACCTAACAATCAATCACACGTCAAATAAATTATAAATTGAATTATTTAACATGAAAATAGCCACTTTTAATTGATTGCCAAAATATTGGTAAGCAAGATATTAAGGGTCATCCTTTCATTTACTTAGCATATCCTTTTTTTTCTTTAGTTGTGTTTCTCACCAACAGGGGATTTTTTATTTCAAAAAAAATAAAAAAATAAAAATACATTAAAATTTAATTTAAAAAAAAAATTATTATTTTTGAAAATTAAAAATATGAAAATTATTAAAAGGATTGTAGTTTGATTGGTGAAGATGATGATTTGTTATACTAACTATTTATAATGATTTGTAGATCTATTGATAAGGATGATGGTTTGTTATACCATTTATTTCGCTTTTAACATGAAAAATCAAACGATTAATATCAAAATTGTTCTTTAAATGACTTTGATAGATTAAATTCACCTAATTATAACTATTTAATACAAAAAATATTCAAATACAAAATTTTAAAAATACTTATTATAATCAATTACTTAAAAATAAATATACAGATATCTATATTAACTTTTAAAATTATATATATACGATTGTTGGTTTAATTGATGAAGTAGTTTGGTTTACTAAAAATATATTAAAAATCAATTTTTATTGTTAGTAAAACGTGACACAATAAAGATAATGAAATCAAAATCGTACTTCTGAAAACTTTAATAAAATAAATACCATTCAATCCTTAACTCTTGATTTAAAAATCATTACGTAAAATAATAATTAACAATCCAAAAAAAAAAACATCACACTAACCTTTTTTTTAACTTAAATTTTTTAAAAAATCCATTATTTTTACAATCTTTTTTGGAGGCCAAAATCTTGCATTTATTAGATGTGAGAAATTTTTTAAAAAAATATATTAATGTGAAGGCTAAACTTATATGAGTAATAATACAAACTATCAATTTTTAAAATTCGAAAAGAATAAAATAAATTTTATCATTTTGACAGATTTGATGGAGGGAAAGCCACCACACCCATCATTCTCATGAGCACAAATGATGCTTCCCAAGGTGGTTTTCACAGAAAGGGAAAAGGAACGTTCTTAGCAACCTAGAAAATTTTGTATTGAATGCCCATTTTTATGTTCAATATTTGTTTTAGATAGTTGGGCAGAGAATTTATTTTTTTACCAAACATACATCTTATTATAAAAAATAAAATTAAACATTTTTGCGATATAAGAATCTTTACAATAATGATGTGGCATAACAACACAACATAGTTTTAAACGTATGGTAAATAGTTGTTTTTAGAGGATAAATAGTAGTTCCACAATTTATATCATTGAATTGATGGAGGGAAAGCCACCCCACCCGTCATTCTCATAAGCACAAATGATGCTTCCCAAGGTGGTTTTCACAAAAATGGAAAAGGAATGTTCTTAGCAACCTAGAAAATTCTATATTGAATACCCATTTTTATGTTCAATATTTATTTTAGGTAGTTGGGCAGAGAATTTATTTTTTCACCAAACATACATCTTATTATAAAAAAGAAAATTAAACATTTTTGTGATATAGGAATCTTTACAATAATGATGTGGCATAACAACACAACATAATTTTAAACGTATGGTAAATAGTTGTTTCTAGAGGATAAATAGTAGTTCCACAATTTACATCGTTGAATTGGAACGTTACACTATATTTGATTGTAAATGATAATATTACATGATTAGGTGGGACTTATTTTTTGGGTTACAAGTTTCAAGCTATAAAATTTTGTGCAATCAACGATGTACTTTACATTCCAAGAGTATTTGGTAAGTGTCGTGATAGTGTAAATACAATTTCAACAAAGTTTTTAATTATTGTTGAAGAGGGAATTAAACTTCAATGAAAATTTGTAATATGATGGAGGTCATCCATGTATATGTGATGTGGACTATCGATGTTACTTTATTCTTGGCCTTTGGAAATGTTAAGTCGACCTCAAATGAATTTATTTTGCAAAATAAAATTTTCATATATTCACAGCCACCTCAAACCATGAGATAAGAAATTTAAGACATACATCCTAAAGTGTTATGAATAAGGGCAATATCCTTTTGAGGATTTTTATTAGTGATGTGAATGGGCGTATTAGGCATGAATAGTAGCAAGCGATTATTTATGGAGAAGATTTTTCATGGCAGAGTTAATTTGAGATGCATAAAGAGATGCATAAAATGTTTTAATAATCTAAATAAATTGTCTATGAAAACTTTCAATTAACACAAAAACATATTGGATTAGAATTGGGTTAATCCCATATCATTAAAAATTGTGAGATAAGAGTGATTTATAAGGTATTACATGCTCCAAAATCTTTATCAATGAAAAAAAAAAGTTAAGGGTGATAATCCAAAGTGGTGGATTTAACATTTCTCACTCTATTAATAAATACTTATGATGCTTCTACTAGGTGGTGTTCCCTTACTTTATGAGAGAATATGTAATCACAGTAACTACATATGGAAGCCATCTTTAAATGCCTCAAGTAAAATTTCATGCAAATTAATAATATAGACTTATATAGAAATCTATTACATAAAATTTTGTAAAAGCAAGGATTGGAGTCGAATCATAAATTATGTAATTACTTTAGGGTTTATCAGTCATTTGTTGAATTCAAATTGTTTTCAGTCTCATCTCAACTTCCTTTACCTCTTCCTTTCTTTCTTATATATTCCTTAAAACCTCGAGTTTTATATCAAGTTACATTCCTAGATCTATTATAAACATCACTTATATTCTTGTGTCCTTTATATGGTTCCTTGTATTTATAATACACTTATTATTGATCTAAATTAAATATAATTGAAAATTTTGTAAATTATAATTATTGATTTTTTTTCTCTTAATATATTTTTTAATAATATATTTTAACTTTTTCTTTTTTTCTTGTCCTATAATGGTACCACAACACTCGTTATTGTTGTAAAGGTGTAAATGTGTTTGAAATTTTGAAGTATTTATAATAATAGGAGTTGTATTGCAGCAAATCCCTATAATTTAGTGTTTTTAAGTAACATAAGAATATATATGCATGTTGGAAGATTTATGGTAGCAGATACTAGTTGCACTTTGATCAATTAGGGTCTTGGATCAAAAGTCCCTTAAAAATAGCTATTGTAGGATCGAGGGAACACATGCTAATAGCAACTAATACTTCCATAGCTAATGAAAATATATTTGTTAGAGAGTATTTTCTATGAATACATAGTTTTCAGTGTATAATCTTTACAAATAAAGTAATTAATACATAAATACTATAAAATACTGAAAAATGTAGTTGAGAGTGGAAATTTTATGCTCAGATGTAGTTTTTTATTTGGGTATGGAGTTTTACGCAATTTAAAATGGCATAAAGGTTTATATTAGTCATTAAATTGTGTAGTTTTAAGGTATTTATGTATTTGCCAATTATTAATTTAAATTAGAAATTATTGGTGTATTTTTCAATTTGGTGTTATATCCCTCTTTTTATTTCTTCTCTTTTTCTCTCCTTTTGATTTCATAGTCTTTGGGTAAAACGATTTTTATATAATTATATATTTCACATTCATGGAATTTCATAAGTGTGGAGTGCATGTTTATAGGGTTTTTTATGGTCCTAGTTCATTCGGATGTACCATAAAAAATGAACTAGGACCATAAAAACCCCTATAAACATGCATATTAAGAAAATTTGGTCCTAGTTCGTTAGGATGTCCTATATTTTCTATGGATAAGGGAAATATCCTTTTGAGGATTTTTGTAATATTTTTTATTTTTCAACCATTTGATATCAGTTTGCATATTAAGAAATTTTTCTTTTGAATTCAAATCATTTATAAATATATAAGTATCTTAATGCATTTAGGCATCTAGAGATTATTTGGAAAAGCACATAGCACTTGAAAAAAATCAATATTGTATGTATAAATCTATTGAATATTTATGAGAATTTACAAAAAATCAAAAAATCATTACAGTAACTTTGATGTTTATGTTAGTGAACATTGTATTGTATTAGTTTTCTTGGCCAATGAATTAATGTAATTATTGGAGTGTTATTTTTATATTATACATCATTGAGTGATTTGAAAAATATCATGATAACTCAACTATTATTTAGTATAATTCAACCCCCAAAATATATGTTGTTTTCCTTACATTCTCATATCTACGTGCCCAATTAAAGTAAAAGGAAAATAAGTGTATTTTTTAATAATAAGAGCAAAGTTTCAAAAAAAAATAGCAAGGTTTTTGGAGCCCTAAATTTAATGAACATAGATATCAAAATATATTTTTCTTGCTTAAAGTTTATTGGAAACATCAATTGTATGGTTTGGACATCTAAAAATTAACTTCTTGATAGTTTAGAAAAGCTCCTCCATTCACCATGAGTTTTTAGGGTTCTCATTGTCTTACCTTAAATCTTGATTTTCACTATCATAATTTGGCAACTATTCCTTGATCTCTTAATATTAAAGCTACATTCGTAAACTTTACTTTTTTATTTACTATTATAGTTTTGAAAAATTAATTATCAAGTTGGATTTATTGTTTTACATCTATTTTAAGATAGATAAATATGTATGGATATGTGTATTACAATTTGATTAAAATCTACTTATTCATAATACATTTTGATGAACTTGAGTCTCTTAAACCTCTTCTAGGGTTAGACCTTTCTTCATTTTTGATAAATTTTATTTTCCTAGGGTAACCACCTGGGGTATTCTTGTAGGATTTCATAAAACCCTGATGTTATATGCCTTTGATTCTAGTGTTAGACCATGCTTCATGTAATATTAAACTTTAATTTTCCTATGGATTGGATGATTTCATGCTCTTAGATCCAATAGCATTATCTTCCTTTTGTTTGATTCACTTGATCCTAAAGCCTAGGTCATTTCAATCTATAAAAAAATGTTAAACCCTAAAGTTCTTGTAAGACCTCACCCTTTGGATGAATTTTTTTAAAATGTTATAAATTATTCTATGAATATAATTCTTTTTATAATTATGTAGAAGATAGAGATTATGATTATTATGACATCGAGGATAACATTGATGAAATGTTAGAAAAAATATTAAATTATAAGTGAACATATAAATGATATGGGTATATTTGGTGTTGGTTCTCTTTGCATAGTTCATCATGATTAGGGAAGTCAAATAATTTGATAAGAGAGAAAAAATTTGAATAAGAAAAAAAATGTTAGCTTTACACAAAGTATGCTAGACAAATATAGATCTAGACTTAGATGTGCATAACAACATGTTTCTCCTCAACCAATTTATTCCTTTTTAGAACATGAGCAAACCCTAATGAGAAATATAGTGGATAATTTGGATTTCAATGCATGTTGTCATGTTGGGTCCAATGGTTTTTCTTTGAATACCAATTATGGTAATAATATTAATGTTATTTGAGCTCTTAAGATGATTATTGGAATGAAAATGAAAGATATTTTGATTGTATGAAGGTGAATTAGAAGCAAAATATATAGATGAAAATATTGATAATATTATGATATATGGTACATATAATCCCACTAAGATATCTATAATTATAAATACATTAAAATAATTTTTCTACCGTAATTACTTTCTCATAAATTCTTTTACAAATTCCTTCAAAACCTCCCACTATATCTATAGTTTCCAATGTTCTTCGTTCTCAAAACTCTATATTTTTAAATTCTCAAGATGTTAAAACTATTTCTCTTCCTTATCAACATTTAATTCTTCCTAATTCTCAAGTTATTGCAATTTATTAATATGCTTCCATTCATTATTATGTGTCTCAAAATCCCCAAAATTCACATGTTCGTATGTTTCAAAAATCACTTGTACATTACGATCGTCCAATTGATTCACATGTTGTTAATCCTTCTCTTGTGCAAACTTACCATGTTCCAATCTATTTTACTTCATCACCTTCTATTGCTTTACCAAATTACAAAATCACTATTTTGATGCAAACACTATGTGAATCACAAAATCAAATACAAATTCTTTACCAAGGGTCTCAAAATCTAAAAATTAAGGTTAATTATAAATAAATTATTTTAAACCCCTTGACTTATAAAGTGTTTGCATATCTATTTCCAATAGGATTTATAACTCCAAAATTTTAATTTTTAAATAGAAATGGAGATCCTACAAATCACATTAAGACGTTATACCTTTTTGTTAGATGTTATTCATGGTGATAAATTGTTAACTAAGTTATTTCTAAGGGAATTGAAGGATTGTACACTAAATTGGTTATATACTTTACCATATGGATTCATTTATTATTTTAAGATATTAATTGATAATTTATTGACTCATTTTCAAATTAATATCTCTTAAGAGGTTACATTTTTGGAATCAAATCACATTATACTACAATCCAATAATTACATTATAGATTATGTGCTTAGGCTTAATACTATAGTTACCAAGATGAGTGAGCCATCAAATAATGAAATTTAAAGCATAATTGTTGATAGTAAATTTATTCCAACTATTAAATAGAATGTCACATTCAGTTCTTATACTTATTATTATTGGCATTCACTCATGTATGTGTAAAGCAAGAAAGAATTTTTTATAGGATTCACATGTACATTAGTTCATTTTAGGTTCTTCAAAGGAAAAAATATTGTATTCATTACGTGTCTTAATTAATTTTATATACATATACACATAAACACACACATCAAAGTGGAGAGAAATTTAAACACTTAAAAATATTTTTAGAAATTTATTAATTGTTGAATTGTATAATTATAAGGTCTTTGTATATTTGTTAATTATTGGTCTAAAGTAAATGTTAATAGCACATTTTATGGTTCATCATCATCTCTCCCTTATTATATATTTTATATTATCTACCCTCCTAATTTCATGGTCCTTGGCCAATCTTCAAATAAATGTGCACTTCAAATTTATAGCATGCCATAAACATGGAGTGTATATTTTCTAGGTCTTGTGTGGTCCTAGTTATTTAGGGTGTACCCAAATTTCTGGTCTCAATTTTTTCTATTTTTATCCTTTTTATGTCAGTTTGTGTGTCAATATGGTCCTAATTTGAATTCAATTTATCTATAATTATACAAACATCTTAATTCTTTAAGCATCTAGAAATCATCTAAAAGAGAAACTAACACTTGAAAATAATTCATTGTTGTTCATATAAATCATTTAAAATAATTTAAACAAATCAAACAATCATTATAGGGTTCATTGTAGCAATAAATTTCATTTTAGAAATTTATTAAATTGCATTAATATTCCTAGCTAAGGAATCATCAGAATTATTGAAGTGTTATTTTAATATTGTATATTATTGAGAGGCCTAATAATATCAAGGTAGCTCAACTAATATCTAGTGTACACCCTAAAACATATGTTTTCGAATATAGCTTCCCAATTAGGGAAAAGAGAAGAAGAGTATTTTCATAGTGAGTGGAGTGAAGTTTTAGAAAATTGATAGAGATTTGTTGATCCTTGGATCTGACTAAGACATTTAAACAAAATTTTCCTTCCTAAAGTTTACCAAAAATGTCAAGAGTACAATGTGGACACCTTAAAAACATTAACTTGATGGATTGGATAAGCTCCTTCATTCATCATAATTTTTAAAGGTTATCATTGTCTTATCACAAAACCAAAATTTTCATTATTAAACTTTGGGGACTGTCGCTTCATCTCTTAATATTCAAAATACATTCCTAAACCGTACTTTTTCTTTTTCTTTTTGGTTTTAGCAAATTAATTAGGCATGATTTATTATTTTACATCTATTTACGCATAGTTAAATGTGTATAGGTATTGGTTCTACAAATTGAATTCTTGATAGGGTCAGGTGCACAACAATTCCAAAACATAGATTTAAATTTTTAGAGAATAATTGTTGAACAAAAAAATAAAACACTAATTCTTCATTTTACTCCAGGTCCATATTTTATGCTTATCCTTCCTATGCCTTTCCTTTTGTAATTGATCCCACCATATCATGGCATGAAATTTCACTTTGGTACATATGAATTTTACCTTCTTCTCCTCCACCATATAATTCCATTCAAAAATCTTTTTGATACTATTCAACTAGTCTATCAACTCCTCTAGTTTTACACTACCCCCATCTTTGAAACCTCAACATTACTCCATTTTTTCTTTTAATCCCCATTTTACCCTTTTTTATTTAAAAAACTAATTATATTATGATAATTATAAATGTATAATAATTCAACTATTATAATTTTGAAAATTTTATAAATATGGAATTTTTTTATTTTGAGAAAATATTAAGAAGAAATATATTTAGCTTTAATAATGATCCCAGCTAACTATTCTAACAATTTGACTGTGAAAATTAGAAGAAGATGTTACTATGCAGGTTCAATATCAAGTATAAAATCAAAGACAAAACTTGGACATGAACATAATATGTAGACATCATTACAGTGCATTTGAGTTTATTAACCACAAACTTGTCTTAGTTGATTGCGATAGACAACAAATAGGAAAAGCTAGAAAAAGAAGGAATTTAGAAATGACAACTCATACGTATAATCAAAATATGTTTTCTAACGTGAGCACAATATTTAGACAACAGTATCGTGTGCCTGAATTTATTGACCACAAAGTTTTTTGGGTTGATTGTGCATTTGAACTAATCAATTCACCTATTGTACCCATAGATGATCATAAATTTTATATATCACAGACATGGTTTTTCCATGTATAAATTGATGTATGTGTTATCCTGTCTTTTAAACATTTAAATCACTTTTATAGATTGAAAACCTACAATAAAAATAGGGGAGTGTAATCGGCTAAACTGGCCTCAATCATCCCCTTGATGATTGATTGTTACCTATATATCTAATATTTCAAGGAGGTAAATCAAGTCCATGTAGTTCTCCCACCTATAGTGAATGTGTTACTTTATTCCATTGACTGTTTGTATGTAGATATAATATGTATTTAATAATTGATATTCATATCCCTTGACTTATTTTAGAGAGATATTAACTTGGCTTATTGATGTTCCTCATGAAAAATATAGAATTTGGGTAAAATAGAATAGATTTTCTCAATGTGCAAAAGTATGTATTCATGTTCCAAGTAAATGACAAGTGGTCTAATGAATGATACTTGATATTTATAATCAATTATTTTGGAAATTTTATTTATCCAACCTTATGAAATGTGCAAAAAGACTCAAAAAATTGATAAAAAGTTTAGAGACTAGCCATTATTTGGGCGAGATACGACCGGTCTAAGTGGATAGGAGAACAATGCCCCGTTGTCTACTTAGATCAGACTTGTCCAGGAAGATCAAAGATAGATGTACTTTGTAGGGAATAATTTGAAGGTTATTTAAGACATGAACATTTGACGTTAAGAGTTTTATGTAATAGTAATGGAATAAAGGGTTGAGCCCTCATATAGACAAATGACATATAGGAATGAAAAATAAGAGTCATGTAATTGGGTGAAAATTGTGTGATTAAGAATATATGGATAATTAGCATTATCAAGTACCTATAACCAAATTTATGTGTTTGCATTTTTCTCCTCCCCCACACCCTTATTCTAGAAATGAAATTACTAGAGTGAAAGAGAAAGATTTACCAATGAACGTGTAAAACACACTTTGTCCTTGAGTAGATACTTTAATTATGTAGGCACTTTAATTTAGCAAACACTGCAATAACTCATTAATTAGTCATTTTTTCATTTGAAATTTGAAAAATCTTAAACTATAAAAATTAAAAAATTGAAAAGGGAGGAAATAAGTACACACATATATAGGTGAAGCCCATTTGCTCTGTAACCTATAACTAATAATGGAGAACCATGATGCTTATTGAAGCATTTAGAGATTTTGAAGCAATGGATATTTTAAAGTGATCAAGTCCCCATTTTGAATAACTAATTAAACTCTTGAGTTAGAAAGATGTATTATTCTAACTCTCATGAAAAGATAATAGTACCTAATGTACTAACCTAAAAATATGGAACCATGCTAGATTCACTATAAGTGATGCCAAAAATGTTGAGTGTCACTATACTTGAATGTACATCACCTGCATACATTTAAATTACATCACTACAAATGGATCTAGATTCTAAATTTGCATGATCAAAAGAAAATGAATAATATTCATTCCCCCACCATGGCCACATTTCTCATAAAATTTGATTTAAAATTAATGTTTGCATTTGAATTTACATATTTTACTTTTGAAACTTTGAATCTTTAAACCTTTGAAATTTTGAGTACTTAAAAAATTTCATTTTTGTATCTTTGAAAGCTTGAACATGAATGAGTATCATGCCTCATATAAACATGTGGCAATGATATATAATGTTATGCATCTATATGTTTGATTTTAATTTGTATTTGCTACATTTAACTTTGATTTTGTAATTGTTTTGCATATGCATTCAAGTTTATTTTATTATGTAATTTGAGTCTTTGAAAAGTGAATGCATATGCATGTCATGTGCTTGACTTCTAAATAATTTTCAATCTTTTGCAATTTATATTTTTCTTATAAAATCTAATTTTGTTTTAGTTTGAATATTTAAAAACATATACTCTATATTTTGTGAAGCTTGTACTTTGTATTTTTGAGCTTATGTCTTGTCCTAAATCTGTTTATGGAGGCTTGGATCTCTAAGACAAGCCCACTATGATGTCCCCTTTTGAAATGAGGGGTGTAGCTTGCAAGTCACTCATTTCAAAAGAAGACTTAATTGTATCATGTGATAAATATGTGACCATATAGCATTATGTCATCATGTTTAAATTATGTCATCATATAATTATAATTATCATTGAAGCATGTATGTAACATATTAAAATTGATGCATAATAGCGTCATGTCTAGATAGATGTAACATTAAAGTATGCAATAAAATAAGTATGTTTGAAGTAGATTATGCCCTATAAGTGCATGATGAAAACCTTGGCACCACTAATCAAGCTCAAGAAACATATAAGCACAACATATAATAATGTCACACAATGTTATATAATAATGCTAAAGGCCACATACAAAGGACATGTTCGAATGTCACATAAGTAATTTGAAAGAGATAATTTTTCTCAATCTTTGACACTAAACTAAAGAAGCATTCTATATACCTAATCTATATAAAAATAAAATTTTAATGAAATCAATTTTATTGGACACTATCCCATCCAATAGAAAACCATGTGTAATTGCAAAAAATACGAATACAAATATAAACTAATTAAATTGATTCCATAAAAACAAATGATGATGATGATGATGATGATGATGATGATTAACAAGCTAAACCTTATGCTTAATTTTTCTTTTAACCAATACTTTACTAAATACTAAGCATCTAATTTACACATCTTGTATTTTTCTTATAATAATAAATATTTAAATATAAAAAACATTGAAGTTTCAAATTAATTTCATTGAACATTACCCATCAAATAAAAAATCATGTTTAATGAGGAAAAATATGAATGCCAATATAAACTAATTAAATAGATTCTATAAAATCGTTCCCATTAAAAAAAATTAAAAATAACAAATCATGTTTAATAACAAGCTTATGACTAAACTTAGTAAACACTAAGCATCTAGTTTACATGTTTTATATCTTTCATCAATACTAGAATGGACAAGTCAATTATGACATGGAACTTTCTTATCTTAATAAATATTTAAATATGTGGAGACCATTAAATATTGAAAACATAGATGTGCATGCAATAAAAGTCAATCATATCATCATATCAAACATAGATGTGCTGCCCTGATTTTGATGAACGATAAATTCAACTACCCAACAATCAATCACATGTCTTATAAATTGAATAATATAACATGAAAATATTAGTAAGCAAGATATTAAGGGTCATCCTTTCATTTACTTAACCCCTCACATAACCAACCCCACAATATATCATTTTCTCCTTTACTTGTGTTTCTCACCGACAGTGTGTTGGGGTTTTAAAAAAAAGTTTAAAATAAATTATAAAATTAAAATATATTATTATTATTTTAAAAAATTAAAAATATGGAAATTATTAAAAAAATTGTAGTTTAATTATTGAGGATGATGGTTTGTTATACCATTCATTTTTTTAAATATTTAACATGAAATGTCAAATGATTAATGTCAAGATTGTTCTTTAAATAATTTTGATAGATTGAATCCTCCTAATTATAACTATTTAATAGAAAGAATACCCAAATACAAAATTTTAAAAAAACTTGATACATTTAATGAAATGGAGCCCTGTAATTATTACAATTTAACTAAAAAAATCTTAATTATTATAATCAATTACTTAAAAATAAATATATTTTATTGAAGAGCTTATTTATATTAATATAAATAAGTATAAAGACAACACTAATTATACAATATAAAAATGGGTAGAAAAGTCACATCCTATAAGCAAAGTCATATTGAGAATAAACAATGCTTAAGAAAACGCAAGTCCCAGTAAAGGGTTCATAAAGATCATTCAACAAAATATCAATTCAACAGTACATAATAACTAGGAAAGCAAATAAAAGAGTACATAACAATAAAGAGAACATTTAAACTATCGTAGTACACATGATGGCCGAAAGAGGTAGTGGAGAAAGCGGATCTTACGACTTATCTTCTTATCCTCCCTAAACAAAAAGATCAACGTCCAAATATATATATATATATATATATATATATATATATATATATATATATATATATGACTTTCACTCTCACCCTTTCCTTTGAAGTCGTGCAGTTATACAGTAGCTGTGATATGCTCTGCGTGACAATGCTACAACTTTGTGCCCATGGCTCTGGAATCCTCTTTGATAGTGGTGGTGGTGGCTTATGACTGGCAACATGGTGGAGGCGGTGGTTGTGCAATGACTTTGACAGTCTCAATGTCTTTTTAGGGTTTTTTTCGTTGTAGCGATGATGATGAAAGTGGTGCTGCCCTTCATTTTATAGTGGTTTCCTTTGATGACGACTGTAGTTTTGTGCTATGTTCTGTTTTCTAGGGTTTTTTAAGTTTTACCTTATTTTTAAGATTATTTTCTAGATTTGTCTGTTAGATTTTGCTCAACCAACACAGTTGTTATGAGGCACAATCATAATCTTACACTTGTTCAACTTTATCTGACCAACAAAAATTATATGAGAACTGGTACCATATTTTTAAAACCGATCACTTAACTATGTAACTTTTTATTTATTTATTTTTTAATAATTAAATATCATAAAACATTCCAATAATAAATATTCAATTTTTTTAAAAAGCTAGATCTACATAAAAAATATGGATATCTATTATTTTTCCATCATTTCAAAGATTACATTTAATTGTTTATAATTTTTTTTTAAGGCTAAAATTTTGTATTAATTAAATGTAAAAATATATATATATATATATATATATATATATATATATATATATATATATAACTTACATAAGTAATAAGACAAACTATTATTTTTTAAAATCAAAAAGAATAATATACTTTTTATTATTTTGACGGATTTGATGGAGGGAAAGCCACCCCACCCATCATTCTCATGAGCACAAATGATGCTTCCCAAGGTGGTTTTCACAAAAAGGGAAAAGGAACGTTCTTAGCAACCTCAGAAAATGTAAAAAATATTCTGTATTGAATACCTGTTCAATGGTAGTTGTGATAATGTGTAAGAGTATGTAGAGAATTTATTTCTTCACAAATATACAAAATTAAACACTTTTGTGTTATATAGAATTCATTATTATTGAGAGGGAATTAAATTTTAATGAAAATTTATAATATGATGGAGGTCATCCACGTATATGTGATGTGGACTACTGATGTTACTTTAGACTTAACCTTTGGAAATGTTAAGTCAACATCAAATAAATTTGCTTTATAAGAGAAAAAAATAATATGTTCACGGCCACTTTAAACCATGAGATAAGAACTTTAAGACATACACCCTAAAGTGTTATGAATATGGGCAATATCCTTTTGAGGATTTTTATAAGTTGTGTGAATGGGCGTATTAGACATGAATAGTAGTAAGTGATTATTTATGGAGAAGATTTTCAATGGCGGAGTTGATTTGAGATACATAGAGAGATGCATAAAATGTTTTAATAATCTAAATAAATTGTATATGGAAGCTTTCAATTAACACAAAAACATATTGAATTTGAATTGGGTTAAGCCTACATCATTAAAAATTGTGAGATAAGAGTAACTTATAAGATATTACATGCTCTAAAATCTTTGCCAACAAAAAAAGAAGTTAAAGGGTGAGAATCTAAAGTGATGGATTTAACATTTCTCCCTCTACTAATAAATACGTATGATTCTTCTACTAGGTGAGGTTCCCTTACCTTATGAGGGAATATGTCATGAGAGTAACTACCTATGGAAGCCACTTCAAATGCCTTAAGTAAAATTCCATGCAAATTAATAATACAAAGACTTATATACAAATCTATTACATAAAATTTTGTAAAAGCAAAGATTGGAGTTGAATCATAAATTATGTAATTACTTTAAGGTTTATTATTCATTTGTTGAATTCAAATTATTTTTTGGTCTCACCTCAGCGTCTTTTACCTCTTCCTTTTTCTCTTATATGTTCCTTAAAACCTCAAGTTTTATATCAGGGTACATTCCTAAATCTATTATGAACATCACTTATATTCTTATGTCTTTTGTATGGTTCTTTGTGCCTATAATACACTTATTATTAATCTAAATTAAGTATAATTGAAAATTTTGTCAACCATAATTAATTCTTTTTCTTCTCTTAATATACTTTAACTCTTTCTTTCTCTCTCCTTCAAAATGTATATGAATTTATATAAAATTTAAATTAAAATTATTTATAAATAAATAAATGTTTAAATTCTTTTAATAAACCTCTTTCTAATTACATCTTTGTAACCAATTTATCCTGTTTTTCTTTCCGCCCCTCTAAGAGGTGCTACCGTGGTACCACAACACTAGTTATTGTTGTAAAGGTGTAAATGTGTTTTAAATTTTGTAGTATTTATAAAAACAAGAGTTGTATTGTAGCAAGTCCTTATAATTTAGTGTTTCTAAGTAACATAATAATAAATATGCATGTTAGAAGATTTATGGGAGTAGATACTAGTTGCACTTTGATCAATTAAGGTCTTGGATCAAAGTTCCTTAAAAATAACTATTGTAGAATCAAGGGGAATACATGTTAATAGTAACTAATATTTGCATAACTACCAAAAATATATTTATAGTGTAGAAATTCTATATTTTATAGAGAGTATTTTCTTTGAACATGTAGTTTTATTATTGGAATGCTTCACAATATATTAATAGAAAAATTATAAGTACAAAAGGTTAAAAAGTAAAGGGGTCAGATACATCACAGTTCAAACTTCTTATCGAAGAAAAAATCTGGCTCCAAAACAACAAAATTAGTTTGTCAAGACATGACTTAAAAAATACAAATAACTAGATAACATTTTTTTATGCATAGGCGCCACCCCAAGAGGTAGAGGTGAAAGATCATCCTTGGGAGGTACCGACAAAATGGGTGACTTCATATCTGAAAACTCCAGATCATCCCAACCATCCAAGAATTCATCATGAATAGTGATAGGCCAACTATCAATTGACTTCTTTATCAGGAAAATATATAGTTTTCAGTATAGAAACTTTAAAAATTAAATAATTAATACTTACATACTAAAAAAATGTTGAAAAATGTAGTTGAGAGTGGAAAATTTTATGCTTAGATGTAGTCTTTTATTTGGATATGGAGTTTTAGGCACTTAAAAATGGCATATAAGATTATATGAGTCATTAAATTATGTAGTTTTAAGGTATTTATGTATTGATCAATTATTAATTTAAGTTGGGTATTATTGGTGTATTTTTCAGTTTGGTATTATGTCCCTCTTCTTCTTTCTTACCTCTCTCTTTTTGATTTCATAGTCTTTGGGTAGAATAGTTCTTACATAATTATACACTTCACGTTTATGGAATGTTAGAAGTGTGGAGTGCATGTTTATAGGAATTTTTATGGTCCTAGTTGGTTAGGGTGTACATGTTGTAGTCCTCTATTTTTTATTTTTTAATATTTTGATATTGGTTTGGCATACTAATAAAGTCTTCATGTGAATGCAAGTCATCTATAAATACATAAGTATTTTATTGTATTTAGGTATCTAGAGATTATTTGGAAGAGCATGTAACACTTGAAAAAAATCAATATTGTTTGTAGGAATCTATTGAGTATTTACAAGCATTTAAAAAAAATCAATAAATCACTATAGTAGCTTTGATGTTTATGCTAGTGACATATTGTATTGCATTGGTTTTCTTGGCTGATAAATTAATATAATTTTTGGAGTGCTATTTTTATATTATACACCGTTGAGTGATTTGAAAAATATCAAGATAGCTCAACTATTCTCTAGTGTTTGTGCAAGCCCCAAAATATATGTTGTTTTCCTTACATTCTCATATCTAGGTGCCCAATTAAGGTAAGGATAATAAGTGTATTTTTTAGTAATTAGAGCAAAGTTTCAAAAAAAATAGCAAGGTTTTGGAGACCTAAATTTGATGAACATGGTTGTCAAAATATATTTTACTTAAATTTTATTGGAAACATCAATTGTATGGTTTGGACATCTAAAAAATAACTTCTTGATGGTTTAGAAAATCTCTTCCATTCACCATGAGTTTTTAGGGTTCTCATTGTCTTACCCAAAACCTTGATTTTCACTATCATAATTTAGTGACTATTCCCTGAACTCTTAATATTAAAAACATATTCATAAATTTTACTTTTTTATTTATTGTTGTAGTTTTGAAAAATTAATTATCAAGTTTGATTTATTATTTTATATCTATTTTAAGCCTAGATAAATGTGTATGGGTATGTGTATTACAATTTGATTGAAATCTACTTATTCATAATACATTTTAATGAACTTGACTCTCTTAAACCTCTTCTAGAGTTAGATCTTTCTTCATTTTTGATAAATTTTATTTTCTTAAGGCAACCCCTTGGGGTATTCTTGTAGGATTTCATAAAACCCTGATGTATTATGCCTTTCCTTCTAGTGTTAGACCATGTTTTATGTAACATTAAATTTTAATTTTCCTATGGATTGTATCACTTCATGCTCGTAGATCTAGTAGCATTAATTTCCTTTTGTTTGATTCACTTAATTCCAAAGCCTAGGTCATTTCAATTTATAAAAAAATGTTAAACCCTAAAGTTCTTGTAATACCTCACCCTCTGGATGTTTTTTTTTTTTTTTTTAAACGTAAATTATTCTATGAATATCATTTTTTTTAATAATGATATAAAAGATAGTGATTATGACACTTAGGATAACACTGATGAAATGTTAGAAACAATAATAAATTCTAAGTGAATATATGAATGATATGGGTATATTTGGTTTTAATTTTGTTTACATAATCCATCATGATTAGGGAAGTCAAATTTGATAGGAAAGAAACAATTTGAATAAGAAAAATTTGTTAGCTTCACATAAAGTATGCTATACAAATATAGGTCTAGACTTAGATGTGCATAACAACATGTTTCTCCTCAACCAATATATTCCTTTATAGAACATGAACAAACCCTAATGAAAATTATAGTGGATAATTTGGATTTTAATGGTTTTTTGTTGAATACCAATGATAGTAATAATATTAATGTTAGTTGACCTTTCAAGATGATTATTGGAATGAAAATGAAAGATATTTTGATTATATGAGGCTGAATTAGAAATAAAACATATAGATGAGAACATTGATAATATTAGGAAATATGCTACATATAATCCCACTAAGATATTTATAATTATAAATACATTAAAATAATTTTCCTGTCATAATTACTCTATATTTTCAAAATCTCAAGATGTTAAACTATTTATCTTCCTTCTCAACATGTAATTCTTCCTACTTATCAAATTATTCCAATTTATTAATATGCTTCTATTTTTTATTATGTGTCTAAAAATCCCCAAAACGAACATGTTTTTCCAATGTTTAAAAAATCACTTGTGAATTATGATCCTTTAGTTGATTCACATGTTGTTAATACCTCGCTTGTGCAAATTTAATCTATTCCAATATATTAGAATTCATCACCTTCTATTTGTATACCAAATTACAAAATCATTATTGTGATGCAAACACTATGTGACTCACAAAATCAAATACAAATTATTTATCAAGGGTTTTAATATCTAAAAATTAGATATTATCTTAAACCCCTTGGCTTAAGAAGTGTTTACTTATCTATATCCAGTAGAATTTATAACTCCAAAATTTTAATTTTTCAATAGAAATGGAGATCCTACAAATCACATTAAGACCTTATGCCTTTTTCTTAAATGTTATTCATGTTGATAAATTGTTAACTAGGTTATTTCCCAGGAGCTTGAAGGATTATGCACTAGATTCAATATATGTTTTACCATACGGATTCATACATTATTTTAAGATATTAATTGATGATTTATTAGCTCATTTTCAAATTAATATCTCTCAAGACTTACATTTTTAGAATCAAATCACATTATACTAGAATCCAATAAGTACATTATAGATTATGTGCTTAAGTTTAATACTATAGTTACCAAGATGAATGAGCCACAAATAATGAAGTTTAAAGCATATTTATTGATAGTAAGTTTCTTCCAAATATTAAAGAAAATATCATATTCAGTTCTTATACTTATTATTATTGGCATTCACTCTTGCATGTGTAGAGCAAAAATAAGTTTTTACCGGATTCACTCTTGCATGTGTACATTAGTTCATTTTAGGTTCTTCAAGGGGAAATATTATTGTATTCATTACATGTCCTAATTAATTTTATATACATGCACACACAGACACACAAATCAAAGTGGGGGGAAATGTAAACATTTAAAAATGGTCCTAAAAATTTATTAGTTGTTGAATTGTATAATTATAAGGTATTTATATATTTGTCAATTATTGGTCCAAATTAATTGTTAATGCCATATTTTATGGTTCTCCATCATATCCCCCTTATTTTATATTGTATATTCTCTATCCTCCTAATTTCATGGTCCTTGGCCAATCTTGTCATAGATGTGCACTTCACATTTCATAAATGTGGTTTGTACATTTTATAGGTCTTGTGTGGTCCTAGTTATTTAGGGTGTATCTAATTTTTTGGTCTCAATATTTTTTATTTGTATCCTTTTTATGTCGATTTGTGTGCCAATATGATCCTACTTTAAATTCAATTAAATATCTATAAATACACAAGCATCTTAGTGCATTTAGGTATATATAAATCATTTGAAAGAAAATACAATACTTAAAAATAATTCATTGTTTTTCACAAAAACATATAAAGCATTTAAAATACTTTAGACAAATCAAACAATCATTATAAGGTTCATTATAATAATAAATTTCATTTTAGCAACACATTACATTGCATTAGTTTTCCTAACTTAGGAATCATCATAATTATTAGAGTGTTGTTTTAATTTGTATATTATTAAGGGGCCTAAAATATCAAGGTAGTTCAACTAATCTCTAGTGTAGGGTACACCCTAAAACATATGTTTTCCAAATATAACTTCTTGATTAAGGTAAAGAGAAGAAGAGCATTTTCCTAGTGAGTGGAGTTAAGTTTTATAAAATTGATAGTTACTTTTGGATCCTTGGATGTGACTAAGACATTCATTTAAAAAAAATCTTCCTTCCTAAATTTTACCAAAAATTTCAAGAGTATAATGTGGACATCTCAAAAATATTAACTTGATGGATTGCATAAGCTCCTTCATTCACACGATTTTTAAACGATCTCATTGTCTTATCACAAAATCAAAATTTTCAATATTAAAATTTGGTAACTGTCGCTTGATCTCCTAATATTCAAAATATATTCCTAAGCCCTAATTTTTATTTATTTTTGGTTTTGGAAAATTAATTAGGCATGATTTATTATTATACATCTATTTTACACATAGTTAAATGTGTATGAGCATTTGTACTACAGATTGCATTCTTGATGGGGTCAAGTGTGTTGTCCCCCAAAAAATATCACTCATTTTTGGGACAACATTTGAACTATTTTGGTCCTACAGACCAAAATCCTCTCTTCCCATTTCAAAAATTATTCTGAGCATTTAGGTTCTTCACTTTTCAAAGCTTTCTCAAAAATTTACAGACTCTGTAGGCTTGAATCTATGGACTCTGCAGGCTTGAATCTACAGACTCTATAGGAAGAAAATCTACAGACTCTGTAGGCCAAGTTCTATGGGCTTCATAGGTTCATTTCTATGGACTCTATAGGAAAGAAGCAAGCTCTCAACACTTAGGCATTTTTTAAGTTGGCTCAATGACAAGGTTCAACCAAAATGTCCATCGGTAAGCATCTAAGGATTGAACCATTGAACCATTGAACTGTTGAACCTTGAACCATCTTAGGTTTAATGGGTTCACAGGTTCAAAGGTTCAATGTCATCAACAGGAGTTAAGCGCATTTGTCAAGGTTAAAAGTTCAACTGTTTCAAGGTTCCATGGCTCCAAGCATCTAACAAGTTTCAAAGGCTTGAACCTTTAAACCATTGAACCTTGAAACATTTTTGGTTCATCAGTTCACTGGGTTCAACGTTCAAATGGTTCAATGCGCTTGGTTCAAAGGTTCAAAGGTGGTCTCAGTCGAGGAAAGAAGCACACAAAAGAAAAGGATGAGCAGAAGCTGCCAAGTGTCACCTGTCAAGACACATTACGCTTTATTTCTAAAAAAGTGGTAGGTACAGCCACATGTCCCTTTTTAAATCTTGTCGAAAGCTTCCAAGTGTCATCGTCTAATAGAACCCAAAGGAACCCCAAGCATTTCTACGATGTTACAAAATCTTGAGAGTGGAAAGTGCCATGTGTCAATGGCAGAGAGTTTCAATGAGTGCAGTGGAAGATGCCACGTGTCCTTGGTGAGAATCGATGAAAGCTAATAAGTGTCATCATCTGTGAGATTGCTAAAAGTGAGTATTGACTATTTTTGAATGTATTTCTAGAGTTCGGTGGAATTCGCCACATTTCTTCTCCCACGTGACTCTCAAAGGTTTCTAAGAGCTCCTATGAATTAGGTGGATGCTTCCACATGTCCTCACCTATTTTGGTGGAAGATTCCATGTGTCACTTATTCAAAGCAACAAAATGTGCCATGTGTCAAAGACAAAGCACCCTCAAATACAGAGACATAGAGCCAAGGAAAGATTTCCTTTGGACAAATTGTTTGAAGGAATTTCTTCAGACATTTTGTCTGAAGGAAATAAAGGCACGATAGTCCTCTAATGAAATTGAAGCCCAAAGGCCACCCAGATGATCCTGAAGGGTAGGTACCCTTGCGGGGGGACACTCGACACTCAGAAATGGACCCTGTTTAAGACCTCAAAGGGTAAGTTCCCTTCGAGAAGTGTCAAGCCTCAAAGGGTAGTGGAAGCTGCCAAGTGTCATAAGTCAAGACACAGTCTCTATCAACTTCAAAGTAATAGAACTCACCATGTGTCCTGTCCTAGTGCAGCAGAAGCTGCCACGTGTCTACATCCATGCTTCCAACCTCTAACAAGTTTTAAAGCTTATTCCAATAAGCTTATTTCAAAGCCATGAATGCTGCCACATGTCATCACTCACATCACAATAAAATGGCAAGCCTATAAACATCAAATTTAGAGTGATTGGCTAGTCGTTAACCTTCAAAAGAGGAAAGACCTGTTAACATCAAATTGGTTGCAATGAAGTGTCTATTGATCTTTCAGGCTTAAAACACAGACCCAAATGCATTCAAAGACCCTAAGGCCAGGGCCAAGAGAAGGAAGAGACAAAGAGGGAAACTCAGTCGGAGTTATTTCTAGTAGCTGAAGCAGTTCACTGGGTAGATATCTGGGGCCTGCCAACATTGAAAGTGCAACCTGTTTGTCCCCTTTGGAATAAAGGTAGAGTAGATAGTTACACGGCTAGTAGGTGATGGAATGAGTGATTCAAGATCAGGAGGAGACACTAGAGATGAATCAGCATGCCACATTTAAGGCAACCACCCCGCTCCAGCATGGCCCTCCCTGACAAAACCAAGAATGCATCCAAGGCATGAATTGTGCAATATGGGCTGATCCATGGGAAAAAAGTGCCAAGCTTCCCTCAGGCCCTTATATAATGTAATCTCTTGTATCATTTGAAAGGGATCTTCCCCTTACCAAAAGTGACACTCTACCCAAATTGAAAGGCATTACTGAGACTTTGAGCTTAGATTGTTGTTCATATTTCTTTGATTGAATGAGTAAGCAAGTTACTTGTAGACTTTGTGCTGTTATAGCTTGTGCTACTTTAGTAAGTTGTTCTTATGTCTATTTCCTAGAAGCATTCTTGTTTATTTGATTTAACAAGCAAAGCTAGTGGAAGTGATAAGGAAGGTGTCTTGAAGCAAGCTACTTTCAGACTTTGTGCTGTCATAGTTGTCTTCAGTGTGTGTTTTTCTTTTATGTTTCTGTGTAAAAGACCTTGGGATGACTTTGTGCCCTCATTGTCTTTCATATTTCACTCTAGGGCAGTCAAGGTGGAGACTTTGAGCTACATCTTAGATTGATGGTTGTTTTTTACTCTGTTACCAGTCACTTGTTACTAGAAAGAGTCTTGTTATTTGCAAGAACAAGCACTTCTGAAAGAAGAGAAGTGCCTTCTATCATTTCACCAAGATTTATACTATCCAGGAAGGGATATGGATCTTGGTTGAATGTTACTTTTTAAAGAAGAGAAGTACCATCACTAATCACCCAATATTTCTCCATTGATCTGTGAGTATCATCTCTAAAAAAAGAGAGATGGATGGTTTATTCTACCCCTGAGTGTTACTTTCTGCTTATATATATATAGTATATAGTGCCTTTATATTTATAAGGAACCTCCCCTTAATGAGAGGAGAGATTTGTCCCCTTTGGATGTGGTAAACCTACAACATTGGATGACCAATCTTCTTATGATGTGGTGAAGAGACCTATTTTGCTCACCAGTTAGCTGGTCGAAAAAATATTCACCCAACAGTTTTTTGGTGACTTCACTGGGGACATAGTAATTTTGTGCAATTTGAAGCCTCAAGCTTTAGATTGAAACATCACCTGCGTCTTACCCATTATCATTATAGCCTTATCCATTTACTCTGTTGGGGAAGGACAAGTAGTTTGAAGCCTCAAGCCTCAAATTGAAGTAAGACCAGTCCTTTCCCATTTTTGATTCACAATTTGGCAACTCCACGCTATACCAGAAGCCAGAGAGCTCAAGGTGTTGTTGACTCTATCTTTGAGTTGGCATAGCAAAGAGATTTCAACTTGCTTTCTCCCCAACCTCAAGTTCAATGATCTAGGAGTGTCCCTCCTACCCATACCAGGACACCAACACAAGGCAGAGCTACTTTTTTTACTATTAGCAGAGCCTTACCTATCCAAGTTTAACCTAGATTTGTTATCCCTACTTTCAATATTCCCATCATGGTAGTTCGAGGCCCCTGAGGTAACTCTTTTGGCCCACTAAATTTGACTCCACCCCTACATGCACTTCCATATAGCTCAAGAAAGAATTTCCCCAAAATTTTTGGGGATGGAAAAGTTAATCCTGATAAACACATTGCAGTCTTCAGCATAGCTTGTGGCATGAT
Source organism: Torreya grandis (assembly GCA_037957365.1). Lineage (NCBI taxonomy): Eukaryota > Viridiplantae > Streptophyta > Pinopsida > Cupressales > Taxaceae > Torreya > Torreya grandis. Next base: position 1,338,888 of record JARHVA010000751.1, read on the forward strand.
AGGCATAGAATTTGAGGATGTGGTAGTTAGGATTTTCATGGAAATGCTACAAGGTGCTACTGCAAACTGGTTTTACCACCTATAAGATAGATTAGTAACTGATTAGGACACACTCAAAGCCAAATTTGAAGCTAGATTCAAGCCTGTAGAAGATGCACACACCTTGTTGGCCCTACTCACATAGATGAAGAAGGAGCCCCATCAGCCTATAAGGGTTTTCATAGCAAAGTTTGACAAGCTGAGGAATTGAATTCCTATCATTACTCAGCCCACACCTGAAAATCTCAAATGCTTCTTCATCAACTCACAGCTACCTGAAGTGAGTTTTTTGTTGAGACATGCTAGCCACATAGACCTTGAGGCTGCTCAAGACTTGGCTACTGAGGTATAATATGACCTTATCTTAGTGGGAAAGATAAGGAGAGATCCAAATAGAGTAAAACCCTCTTCATCTTCTGAATACTCACCCACAACCACCACTGATCAAATGGTGCAAAAGCTAGCAAATGAATTGCTAGCCCTAAAGAGGCAAATGGCACAAGGTATGTCTGTTACTCCTTCATATAGAGATGTACCAATGAGGACATTCCCCAATCAGGAATACCAAGGCAATGCTGCCAATAATCAAGGGTAGCCAAATCATCTTCCTCCCCCATAGAGGAACCTTGCCCTTGAAGTGCCTCCAACCAACTCAGTAGTTAGATATCTAGAAATTGAACATGATTTCTCTTTCCAACCTAAGTTTGATCAAGAAAATGACGCTGATCTCTTCACGAAGGGTCAAGAAGAGTCAGCTGGTGACTCCCACATTGGTTTCTTGAATTATTAGGATGAATCCAGAGGTGAAGGTAATGCAATTGAGGGGTCATATGTTGTATTCACCTGGTCCAAGAATCAACCAGCTCAACAAGTTGATAAGGAGAAAGCAAAGGAGCAGCCTCAACTAGCAGTTTCAATTACTAAGCAGGGGTCTACTCTTTCTTTCCAGCCAAAGGACTCAGTGATTTAAAGAAAGGTAAGTACCTCAAATACCCCTATGCCTTCTAATTCAATTTTTTAGTCCAGTCCTCCCCCCCTAAAAACCAAAAGGATGAACTCCCATCCTCTCTTCCTAGTCCATTTCAGTCATTTGACATAGTCGACCATGTCAAGAAAACTAAAATCCAAATGACTGAATTTGAATTCCTACAAGCTGTCAGGATTAGGAGCATAATTGATTACCTTGTATAAGCAACTAAACATGGAATTTAACCAGAAGTAATAAGTAACTAGAAATCAAAAACAACACAAAATTTGAGAGAGAATACAATCTTGTATTCAACTCATCCAGAAGGAAATACAATGAAGAGATTACACTCTTCCCACACTTCTTGGGTGTACCAGTAACTCTCCCTCAAGAGTTCTTTCTCTCACACAACCAATTACAACCACAACGCAAACACAGAGTTGTACCCTCCACCAGTCAATAACAATACTGCCAGTACACAAGTACTCAAAGTACTCCAAGTAGATCTCCCTTGATCTTGAAACAACCTGCAAATCAAATGATCTTACTTACCATGTAGATCTCCCTTGATCTTGCTATACCGTAGATCAACTTGGTTTTGCACACCTGCAAACCTAGATCTTACAATTGGAAGGATCTCTTCCTTGTCCTTGATTACAATACAGCCCCATGAGTCTATTATATAGATCCCATGCAAACAATAATTAGACTTCTAATTACAATAATTAGAAACACAAACTCAAGGCTAAAATTAGTCTTTTACATGCAAACAAATTGTCCATCTAAAATAAGACCAGTTTTAGAAGCGCATGCAAATGCATGCACACACAGGCTACCGATGTCAGTGCCTGTCTGACTGATGTCAGCCAACCCATAACTAAGGTCAGTTACTGTGAACACTGAAGATGACCAACATCAGTTGTGTTGTCGACATCAGTTTCTCTGTAACTCAGCAACCTCCTCCATATTTGCATTAGTGAAGCTTTTAGCTCCACAACTTAACAATCTCCCACTTGGAGATAAATAGTTGCATCTGTACCTATACCTATACATCATCTAATTTTGTTTCTTGGCTTGTATCCCTCTTCAAGTTCAATCTTAAAGACCAACCACCACACATCCTATGGTGCTACGCCTTTCATCCAAGTCCCCTACCACATCCGAATCTACATACCCATATAGAGAAGTGCTTGACTCTGCATAGCATGTTAACCTGCTGCTAGTCCCTCTAAGATACCTGAGAATCCACTAAACTACTTTCCAGTGCTTCTTTCCCAAATTGGCTCCAAACTTGCTGACAACACCCACTGCTTGGGCAACAATAGGTCTAGTACACATGTACTTAACCTCATCATGTGAATTGGGACACAGTTATGTGAACTATCCATCCATAGGTGTGAAAACTGATTCAGCATCTTACATAATCATCCTGAGACAACATCAACCTATGATCTTCCCTATCTCTAGGAATACTCATGCCAAAGAATATTTTTGCTTCCAAATTCTTCATGACATACCTCTGAACTAACTATACCTTTAGCTCAGCAACTCCCTGCATGTGTGACCCTAAAACAAGCATACACACTACATACAGTAATAGGATAATGTAGCTAATATTATTCAACCTAGTAAAGAAAACACAATGGTTACATTGACATTGACTAAAGCCATGCTTTTTCATACACCTATCAAACCTCCATTGTCCTGCAGCTTGATCAAGACCATATACCCTGGCCTTCTGTCTCACATGTCCATTCTCTCTCTTTTTTAACTTGGGAATCCATTTGTCTTTTAGTGCTTTCTTTCTAGCTATAAACTCTACCAAATCTCCCATTTGGTTCTCTTCCAAGGAATCAACTTCCTCATTCACGCCATGCTCCCACTATTTCTTAGATTTTACCTGCTCTGCTTCTTTAAAACTTCTTGGTTCTTGACCATCAGTGAGCAACAAGTAGTCTAAAGAAGGGGAATAATGAATTTGAGGCTTACTTACCCTTTCAGTCCTCTTCATGGGCATTTGAGACTCCTTGACAGCTTGTTGTCTGCCCAAAATCCATTTTGACAATGATCGACCTCGGTCACCTCTCAATCTGCACCCGACTGACATCGATTCCATGCGACTGACCTGACTGCCAACATTAGTTCCCTAATTGACATTGGTGTCCACCTAATCGTTGACACCAGTTCTCTGATTGACGTCGGTGTCCACCTGCCTGACACCACCGACTCTAGTCTGCACATGACCAATGTTGGTACCTGTCTGTTCGATGTCAGTTCCACCTGATCGATGTCAGTAACTATTTTTTCTTGTGAGTGATGACTTTTTACCCGTGAGCTTACTTTGAATCAAAACCTTGTTCAAACTACCCTGCTTAGAATTATTCAGCCCCTTGATCTAATCTCTATTTGTCATCTTCTCTTTGAAAACCAAGGCTTTCCTGTTCTTGTCAAAAACATCATGTTTCCTCTTTATGCCATAAACCCAATCCTTTCTTGTAGCATCAGTATCAAGAAACCTCACTTTTTTCTATTGCTTATAGAAATTTTGATCTATGCTTTTCAGATCTGAACTCTTACCTTTTGACTCAAGAACATGCATCCCCTTCTTATTCATGTGACCAAGCCTATGGAGCCACATCTTTGCATCTACATCTGAAGTAGATAAACCAGAAGGAGAATCAGTAATACAAGTAGATAGATAAAGAGTACCTACTTTCTTACCTCTAGCTAAAACAAGTGCACCCTTGGAAACCTTCCAAGATTTCGCTGTGAGAGTTGTTGTGCATCCCTCATCACCCAACTTTCCTATAGAAATAAAATTCTGCTTCAGGACTGGGACATGCATGACCTCCTTCAACACCCATGTGTTGCCCATCTGCAATTTCAGCTGTACTTTCCCTTTGCCAACCATTTGACAAGGCTTACCATCCCCTAAATAAATCTCTCCAAAGTCTCCTTGGACATATTCATAAAAAAATTCTCTATTTGGGGTTGCATGGAAAGAGGCACCAAAATCTAACACCCAAGATTCCACTTTATCCAAGGAACATACAAGAGCATCCTATGTAATAATATTTACAACATCTGCTTCTTCATTTCCTTCATGCTGATCTCTAACCAACCAACAATCTTTCTTTACATGCCCTTGCTTTCCACATTTTCAATAGATTATTCTGCCATACCTAGATTTGGATCTCCTACCTATCTTTGACCTTGATTTCCCTTGCTCGATCTTCTCTCTTTGCCTTCCCCTGATTTCAAAACTTAAAGCATTCCCTGATGATTCACTTGTGCTTTTCTTGCAAATTTCTTCATTCAAGATTACACTAACAACATCATCAACTTTTAAGATATTTGAAGTAGACACAGTATTGCTAACTGCTATTACCAAACTATCCCAACTTTCAGGTAATGAGCATAAGATTAAGAGAGCCTTAATTTCATCATCAAAATCTATATTGACTAAAACTAACTGATTTACTAATCCATGAAAATCACTAAGATGACTATGTACCAATCCACCTTCCAACATTTGAAAATTAAATAATTGCTTCATAAGAAATACCTTATTCAAAGCTGAGCGTTTTTCATATAAATTTGCAAAAGATTCCATTAACTCTATCGTTGTCTTAGCCTGTGATAAGTTGGAAATCACAGATGATGCCAGGCTCAACCTTATAGATCCCAGAGCCTTCCGATCAAGAACCTTCCATTCTTCATCTTTCATATCCATGGGCTTGCTTTCAACTCCACCCAATGGTAAGTATAGATCTTTTTGATACAAATAATCTTCTATTTTCATCCTCTATAATTGATAATTCTTGCCGTTAAACTTTTCCATTCTTAGCTTACTTTTTTCTGCCATTGCTATACTCCTACTCAATCAGAAACCCCTGAGAGTGACCTGTAATCAAACACTAACCTGCTTCGAATCAGGCTCTATGAACCTGCAACCTGGCTCTGATACCACTTGTCAGGATTAGGAGCACAATTGATTACCTTCTATAAGAAACTAAACATCAAATTTAACTAGAAGTAATAAGTAACTAGAAATCAGAAACAACACAAAATTTGAGAGACAATATAATCTGGTATTCAACTCATCCAGAAGGAAATACAATGAAGAGATTACACTCTTCTCACACCTCTTGGGTGTACTAGTAACTCTCCCTCAAGAGTTCTTTCTCTCACACAACCAATTACAACCATAACTCAAACATAGAGTTGTACCCTCTACCAGTCAGTAACAATACTGCGAGTACACAAGTACTCAAAGTACTCCAAGTAGATCTCTTTTGATCTTGCAACAACCTACAAATCAAATGATCTTACTTACCATGTAGATCTCTCCTAATCTTTCTATACCACAAATCAACCTAGTTTTGCACACCTGCAAACATAGATCTTACAATCGGAAGGATCTCTTCCTTGTCCTTGATTACAATACAACCCCATGAGTCTATTATATAGATTCCATGCAAACAATAATTAGACTTCTAATTACAATAATTAAAAATGCAGACTCAAGACTAAAATTAGTCTTTTACATACAACATTGAAGATGACCAACGTCAGTTGCGCTACTGACGTCAGTTTCTATATAACTCAGAAACCTCCTCCATGTTTGCATCATTGAAGCTTTTAGCTCCACAACCTAACACAAGTCAATCCTGAGCAGTTGGATAGGTTGGTGGAGTGTGTGAAGAATACAGCCATCCCTATAGGACATGAAGCTAAGAAGGTAACTCTTGATCCTTCAAGGAACATGCCCATCCCAAACCATCTTGTTATCACTCCTCCTACTACCCCTAGGAAAGTAGATCCTTTCTATGTTTCCCTATTAATAGATGGTCACAAGCCTAGCAACTACATCATTGATTCTAGTGCTTCAAACAATGTCATGCCTACCAAAGTGGTAAAATATCTTGGTCTCACCCTAACCAAGACATTTGGTAGATGCTTCTCCATGGAGAACAAATAAGTACCACTACTGGGGCAAATCAAAGATGCCCAATTTGCGTTTGTAGCCTTTCCAGACAAGAGAATCAAGATGATTGTCTTGGTGGTTGATGTCCCAACATCCTATGGCATTCTGCTTGGACAAAATTTATATAAGGATGTGGGAGGAGAACTAAGCATGGACCTATCTGAGGCAAGGATCCCTGTTAAAGGCGTGATGAAGAGATTGCTCCTTGAAAAGGAGGCAAAATATGTGGTCACCCAAACATCAACCCCTGCAGCACAAATTCTATTTGAGTCTTCAAGCAAGGGTAGTTTTTTCTTGACCACAAAGGATGTTTAAGATTCTGCAAATGAAAGTCCTATAGCTGGCAATCTAGGAATTGAACCAAATAAGGCATCAAAAGGATTGGTAGGGCATAGTACAAATGAAGAAGGATATTCCATCTCCAATGAAGAGAAATCTGATAGAAGATCAGCTTTTGATGATGCTTGGATCCTGGAATCTGATGGCAGAAATTCTTCTACTAACGATGGAGCCAGGACTGTGTTGATATCTCCTCAAAGAGATATTTTTCCTTCATGCAAGTTACAGTTTAGCAACACCAACAACACAGCTAAATGTGAATCTCTATTGCACGAATTGAAGGCTACTCAAGACCAAGATGTCAAACTCCTTCACACCAAAAGAGATGATGACCCAGTGGTTTTTTAGGTGTTTGAGGGGGACAATCAAAGCATGTGCTAGACTGAACCAGCAGAACATCAAGCTATGGTGGTGGACCATACTGCAGTACTTCAAAATCAAGGAAAGGAACTCTTTTCCAAGAGAGCAAAGATTCATGGTTTTCAGATTAAAAGTCAAGTCTTGCTGTGGGGAAAGAGAAGAAAACCAAAGGGAAGACACAGAAAATTGGTTTCCTAGTGGAGAGTTCCATTCACCCATCATTGATTTTGGAGAGAAAATGGCTTCTTGCTAGTTTATCAAGATAGAGCGCCATTTTCACTACCTCTCAGAGGGCATCATATGAAGTACTTCAATTCTTGAAGTACCATATAAGTTCACTTGTACATTTGTATATTTGTATAGTTTTTGTTTTTGCTTTGTGTTGTTCATTTTTATTTTTTAGAGCCTTTCTTTTTGGGTAGCATGACTCCATATCCCAATGGCATACTTCAAGGCACTGGAGATTCTAGTTTATACTCCCCTTAGTTGTTTCAAAATTTTAACTAAGGGAAGTTCCCCAACTGGAGCCAGCTATTGTCCCCCAAAAAATATCACTCATTTTTGGGACAACATTTGAACTATTTTGGTCCTACAGACCAAAATCCTCTCTTCCCATTTCAAAAATTGTTCTGAGCATTCAGGTTCTTCACTTTTCAAATATTTCTCAAAAATCTACGGACTCTGCAGGCTTGAATCTATGGACTCTGTAGGCTTGAATCTACAGACTCTGTAGGCCAAGTTCTATGGGCTTCACAAGTTCATTTCTATGGACTCTGTAGGAAAGAAGTAAGCTCTCAGCACTTAGGCATTTTTTAAGTTGGTTTAATGATAAGGTTCAACCAAAATGTCCATTGGCAAGCATCTAAGCAAGGATTGAACCATTGAACCGTTGAACCTTGAACCATCTTAGGTTCAACAGGTTCACGGGTTCAAAGGTCCAACATCATCAGCAAGAGTTAAGCACATTTGTCGAGGTTCAAAGTTCAACCATTTCAAGGTTTCACAACTCTAAGCATCTAACAAGTTTCAAAGGTTTGAACCATTGAACCATTGAACCTTGAACCATTTTTGGTTCATTAGTTCAATGGGTTCAATGTTCAAATGGTTCAACGCGCTTGGTTCAAAGGTTCAATAGCGGCCTCAGTTGAGGAAAGGAGTGCGTAAAAGAAAAGGATGAGCAGAAGCTACCAAGTGTTGCCTACCAAGACACATTACACTTTGTTTCTAAAAAAGTGGTAGGTATGGCCACGTGTCCCTTTTTAAAGCTTGTCAGAAGCTTCCAAGTGTCATCATCCGATAGAACCCAAAGGAACCCCAAGTGTTTTTACAATGTTACAAAAGCTTGAGAGTGGAAAGTGCCACTTGTCAATGGTCGAGGGTTTCAATGAGTGCAGTGGAAGATGCCACATGTCTTTGGTGAGAATCGACAGAAGCTGGCAAGTGTCATCATCTATGAGATTGCTAAAAGTGAGTCTCAACTATTTTTGAATGTGTTTCTAGAGTTCAACAGAAGTTGCCACGTGTCTTCTCCCATGAGACTCTCAAAGGTTTCTAAGGGCTCCTATGAATTAGGTGGATGCTTCCATGTGTCCTCACCTATTTAGGTGGAAGATGCCATGTGTCACTTGTTCAAAGTAGTAGAACGTGCCATGTGTCAAAGATGAAGCACCCTCAAATGCAGAGACACAGAGCCAAAGAAAGATTTCCTTTGGACAAATTGTTTGAAGGAATTTCTTTAGACATTTTTTCAAAGAAAATAAAGGGACGATAGTCCTCTAAAGAAATTGAAGCCCAAAGGCTAGCCAGATGATCCTGAAGGGTAGGTACCCTTATGGGGGGACACTCGACACTCAAAAATGGACCATGTTCAAGACCCTGAAGGGCAAGTTCCCTTCGGAAAGGGTCGAGCCTCAAAGCGCAGTAGAAGCTACCAAGTGTCATAAGCCGAGACATAGTCTCTATCAACTTCAAAGTAGTGGAACTCACCACGTGTCTCGTCATAGTGTAGCAAAAGCTGCTAAGTGTTTGCATCCACACTTCCAGCCTCTAACAAGTTTCAAAGCTTATTCTAATAAGCTTATTTCAAAGCCAAAGATGCCACCACGTGTCCTCACCTGCATCACAATAGAATGACAGGCCCACAAACATCAAATTTAGGGCAATTGGCTAGTTGTTAACCTTCAAAAGAGGAAAGACCTGCTAACATCAAATTAGCTGCAATGAAGTGTCTGTTGATCTTTGCAGGCTTAAAACATGGAATCAAATGCATTCAAAGACCCTAAGGCTAAGGCCAAGAGAAGGAAGAGACAAAGAGGGAAACTCAGTAGGAGTTATTTCTAGTAGCTGAAGCAGTTCATTGGGTAGATATTTGGGGCCTACCAACATTGAAAGCATAGCCTATTTCTCCCCTTTGGAATAAAGGCAGAGTAGATAGTTGCATGGCTATTAGGTGATGGAATGAGTGATTCAGGCTCAGGAGGAGACATTAGAGATGAATCAACATGCCACATTTAAGGTATCTACCCTACTCTAGCATGGCCCTCCCTGACAGAACTAAGAATGCATCCAAGGCATGAATTGTGTAGTATGGGTTGATCCATGGGAAAAAGTGCCAAGCTTCCCTCAGGCCCCTATATAATGTAATCTCTTGTATCATTTGAAAGGGATCTTCCCCTTACCAAAAGTGAAACTCTGCCCAAATTGAAAGGCATTACTAAGACTTTGAGCAAAGATTGTTGTTCATATTTCTTTGATTGAATGAGTAAGCACGTTATATGTAGACTTTGTGCTGTTATAGCTTGTGATACTTTAGGAAATTGTTTTTATGTCTATTTCCTAGAAACATTCTTGTTTATTTGATTTAACAAGTAGAGCTAGTGGAAGTGATAAGGAAGGTGTCTTGAAGCAAGCTATTTTCAAACTTTGTGATGTCATAATTATCTTTAGTGTGTGTTTTTATTTTCTATTTCTATGTAAAATACCTTGGAACGACTTTGTGCCCTCATTGTCTTTCGTATTTCACTCTAGGGTAGTCAAGGTGGAGACTTTGAGCTAGATCTTAGATTGCTGGTTATTCTGTACTCTATTACCAGTCACTTGTTACCAGAAAGAGTCCTACTATTTTCAAGAATAAGCACTTCTAAAAGAAGAGAAGTGCCTTCTATCATTTCACCAATATTTCTACTATCTAGGAAGGTAATTGGCTCTTGGTTAAATGTTACTTTTGAAAGAAGAGAAGTACCATCACCAATCACCCAGGATTTCTCCTTTGATCTATGAGCATCATCTCTAAAAAAAGAGAGATGGATGGTTTATTCTACCCCTGAGTGTTACTTTCTTCTTATATATATAGTATATATCACCTTTATATTTATAGGGAACCTCCCCTTGATGAGAGGAGATATTTGTCCCCTTTGGATGTGGTAAACCTGCAACATTGGATGATCAATCTTCCTATGCTGTGGTGAAGAGACCTATTTTGCTGACCAGTTAGCTGGTCGACAAAATATTCACCCAAAAAGGTGCACAATAATTTCAAAACATAGAATGGAATTTTCAAAGAATAATTGTTGAACAAAAAAATAAAACACTAATTCTTCATTTTACTCCAAGTCCATATTTTATGCTTATCCTTCCTTTGCCTTTCCATTTGTTCTTCCTTTTGAAATTTCAATTTGGTACATACAAATTTATCCTTATCCTCCACCATATTATTCCATTTGAAAAGCTTTTTGATACTATTCAACTAGTCTATTAGCTTGTCTAGTTTTACACTACCCTCATCTCTAAGACCTCAACTATTACTCCATTTTTTTCTTTTTAATGCATGTTTTACCATTTTTATTTAAAAAATAAACTATATTATGATAATTATAAATGTATAGTAATTGAATTATTATAATTTTTAATTTTTATAAATATGTAAATTTTTTATTTTGAGAAAATACTAAGAACAAATATACTTAGCTTTCACAATGATCCCTGCTGACTATTCTAACTATTTGATAGAAAAAATTAGAAGAAGATGTGACTATGTAGGTTCAATATCAAGTAAAAAATCAGAGAAAAAATTTAAATATGAGCATAATATGTAGACATCAGTGTCATGTGTTTGAGTCCATTGACTGCAAACTTGTCTTAGTTGACTGTGATAGACAACACATAAGAAAAGATAGATAAAGAAGGAATTTAGAAATGAAAACTCAAAGGCATGATCAAAAGACATTTACTAATGTGAGAAAAATAATTTGACAATGGTGTTATGTGCCCGAGTCTATTGACCACATAATTTTTTGGGTTTAATGTGCGTTTAAACTAATCAATGCACATGTAGATGATGAGATATTTTAGATAACACACACATGGGTTTTTTGCATATAAATTGATGTGTATGTTCTCTTGTATTTGAAACATGGTCACTTTGATAGATTTAAAACCTACAAGAAAAATAGGTGAGTATATAGGGATAAGATGGCCTCAATCACCCCCTTGATGATTGATTGTTGCCTATGTATCTAATATTTCAAGGAGGTAAATCAAGCCTATTGTCACTCAATTTTGCACCCTTGAAGAGGTAGTTCAAGCCTACTCCAAATTGAGTGGAACATGAAATTTACCCTAGACCTGTGGGTTGTCTATAACAAGGGTAAACCTCTATATTGAAGGGTTACCTCCCTTGATATATCTATTGAAGATCATCACCTATGCTACTAGCTTGTTGAAATGAAAAGGGATAGATAGAACATGAAAAATAACCTAATGTAATGAGGTGATAAACCAAGTCAATCTCCAAAATAATACCATGTAATTTCACTATGAGAGGTGAATCACAAAATTGACTTCAACATCAAGGGGTTTCTCTAACATAAGTGTTTCAACATGGAGGTGAGATACAATGCATACCCCAAGGTGAATAAATAAGAGGTTTGATTGTAGGCACTATTACCCTTCCGTACACTTACATACATAAAAATACACTAACTAAACTTCATGTGACCTATTACAGAGCAAACTAATTTCATAAAACATGAAAGAGTAAGGTGAACACAAGGATAAATGGTTATTAATTGTCATTCAAATATGCACTAATTCACATACTTAGACAATAAGTTTATAACTCAAAACCATTTTGAAATATTTTATTCAAAGGCAAAAATATACTAAAACTAGTAGGGCTTTGTCATACCAAATGTGGATTCCATTACAAATCCAAAAGTGGTTGCTTATATAAAGAAGTATGAAGAGAGAGAGAGAGAGAGGGGCATAGTAGAAGAGGATTGACAAGTTTCCATGTGAGTTAAAATAATAAAGGGAGATATGAGATAGTCTAAACATACTTTCAAGTCTATATTTCTCACTCTTGAAGATGCTTCAACCTTCCAAGTGGCATAGGGGTTACAACTTGGCTTGACACCTTGACTAGCATCTTGAAAAATGACTTTATTTGCATGAAAGGAGTGACAAATGGACTTTAAAATAATTAATTTACCATTAAATTATCTTATAAAACTCATTTTATGCCTTCCCTTCCTTAATAAACTCATCTGATCTGACATTTCATCATTCATGTGCATAGGTGTTAAGACTCTTCATTGCCTATACCTAACTTGGTCCAAGTGGCCTAAACTTTAATTTTTTCTTATTAAATTAATTATATCTCCATTAATGGTATTAAATTATGTTATAATACCTTAAATAAACCAATTTGGTTCCTGGAATAACTCCCAAGAACTCATTTTTCTGCTTCTAGTTTCCTTGTAGCCCTAAAAACCTATAAACCTCATTTTATAGGGATTTATTTAGATGATAATTGGAAAAAAATGAATATTATATGACCCATTATGTCATTACATATCCATGTTAAATTTCATAGTCTAAATATGAGTGGAAGTCCATGTTTTCTACCTTTCTCTCTCTTGAATTAAGCCTCAATTAGGCCTCCTTGCCTAAAACTCGTTTTTTCTTTCTCCAAAATTATTACACACATGTTAAATCACCCAAAATAATTTTATTAACTTTCCATATGATATCAAAAATATACATTTCAATTTTTAGGTCCCAAGAACCTGTGGAAGTATGTAAACCAAGAAATCACCTTCTCACCTAGTCTCATTTTGAGCCTATTTGAGACTGCCTTGGAAAATGAGCCTTATTTGACCACCTAAATAATATATATATATATTTTTTTTTAATTTAATAGTTATTATACATCTCAAATTACCTAATAAAATTATTGGTAAATTATCCCTTTCTTAGAATGCCTACAAAACATTTAAAAACAAGAAAAATAAAGCATTTGTGACAGTTTATACAAGAGACATAATTGGAGTCTTAAAAAACATAAAATAGGTATAAATATAAAATTATGGCATTATATGTGCTCTTGAGGTCCATTTTCCTTGACTAGTCACTATCAAGGTTTTAGGAGGGTTTAAGACATGTTTGGGGTCTTAACGATTGTTCATAAAGAAAAGATCACCAATTAATCTCATTCCACTTTTAAAACCTTATTTAATTACCTCCTAAAATATCCTAAATGTATTATCTTCCCATGCAAAGTTTGAGATATGGTATGAGTATGTGAAGTTACTCCTTAGGTAGCAATCCTAGCTCTCTTAAACTCGAGAGAGATCAAATTTGAGTTTTAGACCCCAAAATCCATCTCACTAGTAGAAGAGGTTCATAAACCTATAAAAAAATATTCCCCATGATTATACATTCCTTGGTAGTGACTATTACACCATTTCATACCTCTGGTGTACTACTCAGGGTACTTGGGGTTTAAGATTTGCCTCCTTTCTAGCCCTCAAGGGCATTTGGATTGAAAAATGAGTTTCTTGTATAACCTAAGATTGTCTTGAGACATTTTATATGATTTTTTATTTCATCCAAGACCCTCCATGAATTTTTTCAAATTTATTTTGTGCTTTGAGGTCCAAACAAACCCATTGGTCTCAAGATTGCCCCTTGCCAATGGAGTGGGCAAGGTTTAAGACAAAATAGTGCATATGTTTGTTATTAGTATGGCCTTCAAATTACCATGAACATCTTGTTTCACTCATAATCATTCTCTATACCAATTATCAAAGTGTAATTATTCCTAGGGAGGACTCAAAACTCAAATCTCTCTCATGATTGGTTGTAGTCCTATGTGTGTTTTAGAGGTCCATTAGATCCTAGATAGAATTTTGGCCTTTTCACCCTTATCATCAGGTCTGAATAGTTAGATTGAGATATTCATGATATTTATATATTCATGAAACTATGTATAATTCCAAATCACCTATTTCAAACCTATTAATAATCCTTTTACTCATCTTTAATCCAAGCAAAAGCTCATAAGTAGGTAGAGTTGTAGGCTACTTTTTTGATTATGTATGGTGTTTAAAACTCAAATCAATCAACTTCCTTCATAGTTAATTTGATTTCATACTGACACTATGACCTATTTTTAATATTTTAATAGGCCTCAGATCCTTTCATATCATTTTTTCTCTTCCCTTTAGGCTTGATACCAGTCTACTTCATTAGCCACCTATAGGTGCCTATTAGGATCATGACTGTGTATAGGAGTTTAAAGATCTCTCCTTCATACAATGATCTTATCCTAGTTATTTAATTTGGTTGAGGCCCACATTTTAGGCTCAAATCATCTCTTAATACTTATTCTCCCCTTATTATTTGAATTTTACCTCGCACCTTTGAGTCATGGTTGTAGGTGTTCATTAGGGCTAAGTTTGAGCATACAGTCTTAAACTTAGTCCTTTCATTTTCCCAAATGATTTAAGATATCAAAATAAATATGATTATTAATTATCACTTTATATAGGGTATTTTTTCTCCTTCATGGCACTTTAAAGTTACTTGTCACTTTTGCTTTCATGTATAAAACGTACCTAGTACTATAGGTGGTCTTCTAGCCATCAACTTAGTTTCCTTAACTCTCTTGACTATTCAGTTATTTGATAGTTTATGACACTATATTCATCTTCCATGAGATCAAATATCATGTTTGAATTTTATTTTATTGATATGAGGTGTTGATCATGGTCTAAAATGAGGACCTACAGGCTTAGGGCCTGTAAGTCACTATTGGATTATTTAGGACTGCGAAGCCAACTCTTGAGTTATAAACCTTTCCAAACCTATAAAACCACTTCAAACATCCTTATCACTCCCTCAAGGGCTCATGGAGTCTTATTACCAAGTCTCATGTCACCTTCAAGATACTATATAGTCTATACATACATGTAGGTGTAATCATCTTATATGCATGGTCTGTGTATTGAAATTTGGAGAATTTAGTCAATTTGAATATCCTAATGATGGTATTAGGGTAGTCAAGACCATGTGAGTGTATAAGGATATGTATTATGTCCTTCCATGAGAAATGAGCATCTTAAAACTTCTCTTACAGTCTGTACAGGCCTATATATGAAGGAAACACTTGTAACTCTCATTGGAAGGTGTGTTTGGGCTCTTATCTTCATCTCTCTATAATTTAAATATTATAATATCATCTTAAAACTTTGTAATATGATATATTACTACTACTTGAGCCCAATTGGAAATCAAACCTCCAATATATTGTTCAAAGATAAACCATGTCTCAAAGAGCATCACACTTGAAGAATATGAACAAGAAACACATCTAAAAGAAGTAGCACATGAAATACATGAAATTAAGGGATATTCCATGATTAATTAAGCATTATAAACCTCTGAGAGTGACCACCATAAATATAAAACAAAAACTTGTAGCAAGATTTTCTGAAAGACCTTACACACCAAGATACTTTTCCTCCAAGAAAAATCACTTCATAGATATGAGTTTGTAGGAGTCTATATCTTGATCATAATACTATATCTTATTAAGGAAGACTTCAACATGGTTACTCTTTATACTTTGCATCATTCTTAGCATATTATGAATTGTATATATGCTCATTAACAGTTTTTTCCCAATAATCATTAGAAATAGCTAACCAATAAATAAAAAGAAATTCTAAAGACATAACCATGATATATACTTACTATTTCATTCTAAATAAAATATAAGTTCATAAGTTAAATTTAGATCCAATTCTAATACAATAAAAAAGATGTTCTTTTATGGATATAATGAGCCATTTTATGGGCTCATCATTATCGAGTGATTAGATTTTGGGTTTTTTGTAGCTAGCTAGAGGTTACAATACTTTTCTTACATTAGTTGGAAGGTGACTAACTATCTTAGAGATTTTTAGGGCATCTCCAAGGACTTAAAGCGATGTGGTAGCTATAATATGGAATTCATAGAGTCATGAAGCTAATGTTTATGATGACCAAGTTTTATCTCGACCCTCAATGTGTATCTTCCACCCTGATGAAGATGCTCTTGAAGGCTTATATAAGGAGATAGATCCTGATTAAGAAGAGATGAAGGAATGTAGCAGAGCTCTAGAAAAATGAATTCTCTACATACATTTATTTAGCTACCATGAAGGCTTGTTAAATAGTATGGAAGTCACTTAGCTCTATTTGTATATGCCTAAGCTTGTTTGTGAGCCTCTAGGTTGTTAGCATTATGATATGAATAGAAAATTTTTTATGGACTTTGATCAAATGATGAGTGTTGTGAATTTATATATATTGTATCTATTTTTCATGTTTTTTTATTGTTAATGAAATGTGTATATTTTTGATGTCACACCTTTGAATTAATTTCATTAATTGATGTTTGAAGAATGGTATGGGTTCATACATTTTGTTAATCTTATTATTTTAGTAGAGTCCTTGTAAAATTCTATAACATTACCATTATTTAGTATGATGGATGGGTATAGGTATGTGCCAATAACCCAATACTTGTGTAATTCACATCTATTTAATATGAGTAAAAGCAACCTTGTGACCTCTTAAACACCTATATGACACTAGGCTTAGTCCATGAAAGGCTTGCACCTATGGATTTGAATTAAGTGTTGTCAAATTACTTATGTCCCCTATTTGAAGCCTCATGCCATAGTATAATTAGCCCAATGTGAGCCCTGATTCCTTTTTAGCTACACTTCAAGAGAGGGCATAAGGCCTATGCTTTATGTGGATTGGTACCAGCATAGATGAGTATTTAAATATTGATCACAAAGGGAACATCCCATACTTGTTCTTGATTATAGTAGACTAAGAACTAACTAGACAAGATCTTCATAACATTCTTCTCCATCCACTATTTATAATATCAAGTTTCTTACACCTCCTCTACATGAAATTTTAGCATCATCTCAGCTCACACATTATGGTAGTAGTATCCCATAACTTATATCCCTTCACCATCTGAGAACCATAACAACATAAATTCCTTGTCATCACCTTCTATCTACGCTAATGGAGACCATCTTGCTCCTCTAGCTATACACTAATGGAGACCATCTTTCTCCTCTTCTACATGAAATTTTAGCATCATCTCAGCTCACACATTATGGTATTAGTATCCCATAAATTATATCCCTTCACCATCTGAGAACCATAACATAATAACTTCCTTGTCATCACCTTCAATCTACACTAATGGAGACCATCTTGCTCCTCTAGCTATACACTAATGGAGACCATCTTGCTCCTCTTCTACATGAAATTTTAGCATCATCTCAGCTCACACATTATGGTATTAGTATCCCATAACTTATATCCCTTCACCATATGAGAACCATAAAAACATAACTTCCTTGTCATCACCTTTTATCTACACTAATGGAGACCATCTTGCTCCTCTAGCTATACAGTTGCTTTTTCATTAGGAACATTGTGTTGGTGTTGATCCATCTAGCAAATTTTTCTAAGCTTATCCTCTATTCCTCCATCTTCCACCAAGAGAGAAATAACTACCATGCAAACTTTTTTTTATCATATCTTGTTCTATCTAGTTGTAGCTCCCACTTTCACAAACTAGCCAACAATGGCTCTGATACTAGTTATTAGAATCAAAAGGCCTAATCCTAATACATGTGCAAGTAAGTTAATGTAGAAATGAAAATCAAGCTACAATAAAAACATAAAATATGAGAGAACACATTTCACGAGATATACATGAAAAACCTACTAAACTAGCTAGGAAAAACCATGGAGTAAAGGTAGTATCTAAATTTTATATTTATCAGAAAAACTCTCTCTATAATCTTAGATCTTCTCAATAACTCCTTTCTAGTGATTACAAGCACTCCGATGAGCCAAAATTTTAACCAAGCCTTACAGGATCCAACCTCCAAGATATAACATGCAACTCCATCATGATGTTAACACCATAACATCCAAGGTGATCTCCAAAACATCAACTTCCATCTTCATGAGCTGAACTAATAAGCCTCCAAGCTCAAACTAGGTGAGCCAAGCTAACATATCCTTTAAGACTCTAACCTCTAACCTCAAGGATCCCCATGATTCTAAAAAACTAGGTGAGCCATTCTCTCATCTAATACTTATAGGCTCTAACCACCTAAGATTGAGTGATGCTTACAACCTAAGTATCTATGTGAGCTAAGATTTTATGCCTTACATTCTCTAACCTCCAATAATTATCCAAGAGTGGATATCTCCCAGTGGGATTATCATAAATACAAAGGATAATGTGATGCTTTATAGAAGTTTACATGAGAGAAAGGGAGGGAAAAACTTCATGGCTACTCCAAAATTCATCACATTTGAGTGGGTGTCATGTGATCTTAGTGGTGGTTTTCCACATGTGCCAAAAGTCATCAAAAATGACCCTCGACTAGACAAGATTCAATCCCACCATTATGTGGCTCCAAAACTTGTTCCCCACTTCCACAATTAAGTCCAAACACTCAGTAGTGTTCTTATTGTCTTCATCTCCCAATGGTAAACAAAGTGAATGTTTCACTTTATAAAATATCCAATCCACCCCATGAGACTCCAAGTATTACACCCCACTCACACATGTGATGTCAATCTACAATAGGGTATTCTTGTCTTCATCGTCACATGTGAACATAAGAGTTTAAAAGGTGTTGTAATCACCTTTTGATTTTCCGAACATGTGAATTAAGGGTACCTTTATAAATTTGACCCATATATGACCCTTATCTTTTGCACCATGTGATAACCCACATGTGACTACTAAGGACAAAACATGTCCATAGTGGAGTGTTATGCCCCACACTATGTCACCTCAACTTGATCACATCCTAGGACCCTTCATAAGCCATCTTGCCACATCACCTTCCTATTGTTAGTATATGAAGTCACTATTCACAATTACTATTCATTTGGCACTATTCACATTTACTATTCATAGGTGACATGGCAATGGGACCCATAGTGGGACCCAAATGGTGGGCCCATGGTGGGACCCAGGTGATTAGACATATGAGGTGGCCATTACCTTGTTATGTTCACTTTCTGATGAATGCGATCATGTGGTGATGACTATCAGCAATTCATCATCATCCACTCTTAATTTTGAAGATATAGTTGCATCTCTTCTTGGAGAGGAGATGAGAAGAAAGTCTTTTGGTGCATCCTCAAGAAATGAAGCATTGTCTGTAAGAGGGAGATCTAGTGAGATGAGTAATCATGGAAGATCACCTTCCAAATCAAAGTCTAAATGACATAAGGGAAAATGTTATCACTGTGGAAAGTTAGGCCACATGAAGAAGAATTGTTAGCAATTAAAGAATGAAAAGAATGATGGAAAATAAAATCCACCTTCAATTGAAGCCATCACTAAAAATTCAAAGGAATAAAGCACACAAGAAGCATTTTACCTTAGTAATATTAGATCACTTTCAAACACCTAGGTATTGGACTTAGGATCATCATTTCACATGTCTCCACATAGAGATTGGTTTATTGGATACCAGCCTTATAATGAAGGATTTGTTTACTTGGGTGATGATCACCCTTTGGATGTTGTGGGAAGAGGAGATGTAAGGATCAAGTTGGATGATGGTAGAATCAAAAGATGAAAACATATGTGGTATGTTCATGATTTAAAGAAGAATTTGATGTTCATCAAGGTGATGGATGAGCTGGGATATTCCTATATTTTTGGTAATGGTAAATGTAAAATTACCAAAGGATATTTGGTGGTAGCAAAAGAAGAATCATATGGCTCCTTATATCAATGATAGAATGTTTAGAGTATGGTGGAAGTTTGAGAAAATAAGTCATTTTTTTCTAGTTTGTAAAAATAGCTTTGTAAAGCTTGTATGCTTGAAAGATCTCATTGTAGAGAAGGAAAATGTGTTGAATGAGGAAGTTTTGTTTCAAGTTTTTAAGTTAATACAAAGATATAGCTACTATTTACCTCGTGGTTTTTCCTTGCATCTTGAAAGGTTTCCATGTAAACTCTCTATGTAATATGTTACTCTTGTTCTTTGATTTTGTAGCTATTATTTTTTCATTTATTTTTATTTCACATGTATTGGATTAATTCCCAACACATACCACATCACCTATATGATATGTCACTTACATGACACATCATCTACACACTTGCATACCACATCACCAAGATGCCATCTCAACATGGCACATCATCATTAATAGTGATTGTGAATAGTGGCTATGAATAATGACCTATGAATAGTGGATTCACACCCTAACACCATCATCATTCTTGAAATTCATCTCCTTCATCATCTTTACTATCTTCATTATCATCCTATTTCATCCCTAATCTATTTATATCCATCCCTACCTTATTTATTTCACCATGTATTCATCTTTATTCATCCCTAATTCATTTGTATTTGCCCATATTCATCCCTAAGCATCATCCTAAATCCCTTTCATCCACTACCACTTTCATCCCCCTTGGTAGAAATGGTTTTCCCTTTGCTAGTGACTTTTATATATAAAATCTGAAAATCTGAAAACAATAGAAAATCTAAACAACAAAATTAAAACAAATAAAAGAAACAAAAAACATTTATATTTTTTGCATGTGGTTTTCTTGTTTGTTGTATCTGAGTCAGTCCTATGCCATTTTGAAACAATGGAATCATGGTGTTTGATATCATGGTGCATCTTATCACATGCTACATTAAAAATAGTGTTTCTCAAACAATAGTAATTCATGCAATCTTAGCATCATGTTCCCAAAATTATAATCTATCATAACCATAAATTTCCTATAACTAATAATCCATATCTAACTATTTATTTGCACTGTCTATGTGTGCATATATCACATAATCTATGAATCCTATCCAATCCAATTTTAACTAATCCATATCCACTCTGCTTCAATCTAATCTCATCTAATCCATATTCGATCAATCTAACCAAAACTAATTTAATTATAGCATGAGTATCAATCCATTACCACTAGGTCCATCCTCATGTGCCCATTTTTTTTGGCTTCTTCATTCTTTGAAATGCCATTAATCAATGATAAAATCATTCATCAATGTGTTTAGTAAGTCATCAATCCATGCAATCAGTTAACTCCATGAGCTATGCTTGCATATCCTAAACAATCAATTAACAATCCATCAATCACATCAAAATGTGCAGCTTCATCAGGATATATCATTCCCAAATTCACTTCCTTGCATATATCATTACTTGGGGTGAATCAAAATCATATTTTTATCATCAGGATATATTATTTCCAATAAACTCCCTTACATATATTTTTTCTTGGGGTAAATCATATCAATCAACATTAATCTGAGCCTGCAAGCTTTAGTTCAAGTGAGTTAACTACATCCATAAACGTATTCATATCATATATCCATGTCCATAATCATCCTACTCTATCATCATCACATTTTTATAATCACTCCCACCCCTCCATTTTAACCCTTATCTAAACATTCTAAAGGTTCATTTTGAGATCCCATGTGCATATTTTTATCCCCACATTTCCTCTTGAGGGGGCATCATTACTAACCATTCATCATACCAATGCATCACTAGGGTCATTCTCACATGCCCATTATTTTAGATTATTCATTTCTTGAAAGGTCATTACTCAATCATACAACCATCCATCCACATGATTATTGCATCATCAATCTGTTCAATTGGTTAACTCTGTGAGTTATTCTTTCATATCATAAGTAATCTATCAATCACATCAAAGTGTGTATCTTTATTGAGATATATCATTCCAAAATTTATTCCTTTGCATATATCATTGCTTGAGCAAATAAATCTCATAAATTTATCATTAAGATATATTATTCCTAATCCACTTTATCATATATATCATTTCTTGGGGAAAATCACATCATTCAACATAATCAAATCATGTAATACTTATTTCAAGATATTTAATCATACCCATCCATATTATCTTATATCCCTATCCATATCCATCATCATCTTACATGTTCATCACATCTTGATATAACCCAACCCATGTTTCTTCATCCATAATCCATCCATCTTAACCCTCATTCTTCCATGCTAACAACCCTATTATCATTTTGAGATCCCATTCATGTCTTTCATCACTACATGCCTTCTTAATGGGCTATCATCCCTAACCATTCATCATACCACTGCATCACTAGGGGCATCTTTGTGTGCCTATTTTTTTGGGTATTTTTCATTCTTTAAAAGTCATTACTCCTTCCTCCACCCATCCATGAAAAAATCCCTTTCAAATAGGGTAAAAACATATACATCCAAGTATAGACACTCTACATGTGATACCTTCACTTTCAGCACTTTGTTGTCAACATCCTTATTTCATCACTATTCATCCCTAATCTTCTCTAATGTCATTGAACCCCAATTCTCTCATCATTTTATCCTACCATTCCCAATGTCATCATAATATCATCATTACATCCCTATCCTAACCTATCACTATTCATCCATCCCCCAATTAATTAATCATGATATCACAATAACATATTAAATCTCATCTAACTCCCATATCGTTAACCTATGGGTTAATCAACTAATTAATACTTATTAATTATTTGGTTAAAATTAATTAAAAAAATTCTGCACCAAATATCCATAACATAAATAAATTCATAATATCATCACATCACTCAAAATCACAAGTCAAGTCATCACATAATCCATCTCTAGTCAATCACTCTGAATCTAAAGTCATGAGACAATATCTAATCAATCCCATACATTCATTAAATCAAGCCTTACATGCTTAACTCCCCATATTTAATCTTTAACCTCCTTCGTCCAATGAGGAAGTTGACTCATTATCAACCTTGATCTTGGATCAAGATCAATGACCCACATTCATCTTGAAAATATATAAACTATACTTCACCCCCTCACATTCAGAAAGCTTGAAGAGCATAAAGAAATTATGTCCAAGAAATCAAAAAATATTGGTATCAAGCCATAATACAACCAAGCCATCAATCTATCAACAAGGGGGCATGTTTGAGTTCTTTCACGAGCTTCATTGAGCATCCACATCCTCAGCATCTTCTAGAGCACAATCCAATGTTGAGAGGATTGTCTTTGCCATTGGTAAGTGAAGGTATTACATATGTGCTCCCTCTTTTCTCATCTAAGGTACCATTGCAATTAGTTAGCATAGAGGTCTAACTTTGTTTTCATTTGATTAATAATACTCTTGATTGCTAATGGTTGTCTTTTGTATACAAAATATTATAAGATATTTTCTTCTTCAACTAGGAAGTGCACAACAAAAACTTGTAAGGCACATTATGTACACTAGAAATTTATAAGTCATATTCTACACATTTAAGTATTTTATATGGATGTTGTTTTCATACCACTAGGTATATTGTTCCTACCATTTTTATTTTATTTACATACTTTATTATAAATTTATACAGACATTGATCTAATTATAAACATTTTTGTTTGTTTGGAGGTACACTGGAGCTTTGGGCACAAGATCACTGATGCTCATTTATGGACCCTTATTGGTAATCATGGAATTCATGCATATAGCGATGAAACATGATTTTTCTATTTTGTAGGTTATGGGAGTGAAGTTGTGTGACAAGGCACCCTATCTCCTCATTTTGACTTCCAAATCATTGTCATGTCTAGTATTAGCTTTAAGCATAACTTAAAGGTTTCAACCACAACTTATTCATCAATCCCTCCTAAGTGAACTTTTTTGTTTTACTTTGGTGTATCTACATACACATACATAAAAGTGAGGCATTATGTAGACACTTAATTTTGGTAGAGAACTAAGATTTTATATGTTATTAGTGTGTTAATGTGTATATAGATTATTTATTTAGATTGGGCTCTTATTGTAGATTTTTATTTTGTGTTGGGTCTTATATAGCCCCACCTTGCCTTTACATATTTACTTTTGGTGATCTAATTTCAATGGTCATGTTACATTCAATCTAGAATACTTAGAACCTTCATATTACTTAGTTTATTGTCTTTGATTCTTCTATGTGTTCCTGCAATATCTAGATCTTGGTTTCAAGGTTTTTATCAATTGACCACTATTAAATTAGTTTGATAGTGGTTGTGTCAGTTGTGTGTCCTTTTGACCCCTTTATATATATTTTTATTTGTTTTTCCATGGTTTTTGGGTTTCCTACTTCCACAATGTTGGATTATATGCTAATAAGGTCATAATTTGAATTCAAGAAAACATATATGTATGTGTTACATATACATAATATAATGCTAATGCATTCATAATTAAATATTTTGGAGAAATAATACATTGTCATGATTGATCTATTCACATATATTTATTGAAGTGTTATAGATACATTATATTATCATAAGAAGGATTAATTAAAGATCCTATCGAATCAACTACTTGCTTGCATCTCATGCATAGGAATAAGGGATATGATCTACATACATAATATATTTCTTGGTGAATTGCATGAGTGTTAATTTTGAAACTATCTAAGAATAGGGATCTAACTGAGGTAGGTCCCTCTTAACTACACCAATTTTAATGATATTCTAAGGTATCTTAAGAGTGAATTAGGGTTTGGAGAAAGGATAAGGAATTATAGAAGTTTTATGCATCAAATTGATAATCTAGAGAGGTTTATGGCAAGGAAGAGATAAAAAAGACACACAAAGTTTTAGATTAAGTTGACATGATCTACTAGTATCAAACCAACATCATGTATCGAACTAGTTTGATACTGATTTAACCACTATTGAACTAGTTAGGTAATGGTCATTTTTTATGCATAACCAGATCTCTACAAAATTTTTGGGTTGTCTTCTACACTACCTTATGACTTTTTTTCATCATTTTTAGTCATTTCCAATACATAGGTAAACTATAAATTAGGTATTTCTATATGAACTTTATTTTTAAAGTTCTAAGCATTTTAAACTCTAATTTTTTCACAAGTCATTTTTTTATTTATTACTCTTTTTCTATAATTTTATTACATTTTGATTCTACCATTATTTTTTAGTTAAATGTAGCTTGACCTAAAATCCCTTTATCGTAAAACATCCCTCCACTAACACAACAATAGTGATAGAGTCATTTTTATACCCCTTTGCCTCGATGGGTTAGTTGGAGTCCTCATGTTCATAGTAAGAACATTATAGGGCCTTTAGGGTGGGTATCCTCAATTCCATATATAGTGGATGTTGGTGTGACTGCTCCTCCTTTGCCTAGGTTAAGTGGGGAGTGATTATTCCTTTGGTTTTTTAAGATGGATACAATGGTATTGTGGTGTTGAATCTATCGATAAAGGATCCCTCTACTTGGGCCTCTCTCCCTTCTTGAGATGATCTATGTTCTTAACCCTAATTTGGATTAAGAAATATTAATTGGGTAGATAGGGTTAAGGATATAGAAATTATAAGGCACAAAGGTGAATATCAGATCTACAGTAGGACAATTAATGTGTGAAATTCAAATGTACCATATGTTGAATTTATTGAACTGAGATAAGCTATTAATGAAAAGTATAATTGTGCTAGATATAGAAATGACATAAAAGAGAGTACTTAGTTGTTTTTTATGTTAATGTAGATCTAGATCTAGTACATGTAAAAATTGAGTAGGAAGAGATTTTTGGATCAATAATTAGATTTTAGATCTATTGCCTCTAGCTATCTAGATAGTTGTGTCGACCCTAGATAGTTGCATCGATGTTAGTGTCTAAGTTTGATGCTAGTGTCTTATATGAAATATATGCTCAAATAGGATGTGACCACCTATATTATTATATGTTTGGCTTCACCTTCACTGTGGTGCATTTATATTTAGGTCATGGACTATTGATCATAGTGAGATGGAAAAACCCTAGCTTTCCATCTTCAATGTGACCTCGGGGGAAAATGGGTTAGTGGACACACAATGTTAAGTTGACCTTCAATGACCCCATTGTCAAAGGGAGCTTATTACATAGACAATAATATAAAAGAGTGCCTTAGACTCATGTATTTATCCCCTACATGTTGTCTGGTGTGTGAATCATGCAATGTGTGTAAATCAAGTACAATAATGACCTAGTTTGTAACTTGGCACATATGACCTTATGGATCTTTTATTACTTCAAACATGTATTTATGTTGTTCCTTTAATTAATATTAGAATACGGTATAATAGGAAATATTTTGGTAACTTGAGTGCTTCTTGGGTTCTCTTTTATTTTAATTTCTAGGTGGTGAATGAATGAGAGTTGATATTATATTTATACCAATCCTATTGGGAGATAAATCATATTATATAACTTAGACTAACCATTGTAATACATTTAATTTGTAAATTAAATGACTTTAGGTTATTGGACACTTGCGTCGAGGTAGGATAGTAATGTTGAAGCTATTGTATGTCCCAGATGTTAGTGTCTAGGGATAAGGAGAGAGGGAACAAGATTAGAACTTGTAGAGGTGAAACATACGTACATTTTAAGCAATTTTTACAAGATGGGATGTCTATGTCATCAATATTAGGCTAGTTGGACTAAGAGATAGGCCAAGGGGCACAAGATAGAGTACATTCAAGGCTTATTGAAGCAAGGCATGTGTAGAACTAAGAGAAACAACCAAGATTTGAGTTTTCTAAGTGTACATGACTGAGGTGCTACATAATCACAAAATATTATCTATATTTCCCCCCCTTTAATCGAGTAAATAAATTGTTAGTTTAAAGGAAAGAAATAATTACTTTGGTGTGTATGCACACCTTATCTTTGTTTGAATTGAATTTGAGTGATTTACTAGAGTTGAATTTGAGTGATTTGATGGTGATGAACTTGAAACCAAGATCATAATACAATTTAAAATCAATACATATAATTTGGGTTAAAATTGCTTGAAATATATTGGAACTGAAAGAGCAAGGTCTAAGATTACACTTGTGTGTTGATGTAACCACTTTGCCTATTGACAAGTTTTTTTTACAAAATATGTATCATTGTAAGACTCTAAAATTGATATTAGTATAATTATAAATAAATATTTAAAATTCATATATCCAAGGAGAGAGAGAGGGGGAGAGAGAGAGGCATGTACCCCCAATTTTAGAGCAAATGTGAGTTGCCACATGGCATTTGAGATTAGCTCAACCATGCAACTTAATGATACTTATAAATTGGTGAGTTTGGATGATCAATTCCAAAATAAAAACTTGGAAATATTGAGTGATTTAATCACCTCAACTATACCAAAAAGTGAACCAACTATTGTAGTAGTTTGGCTCATTAAAGTCTATAAAATTTTATGAGGTATCAGTATGTGCAATAGTTTTACGATCTGAGATTGATTTGGATTTTTCAATATTAGGCACATGTTTCATAGCATATGCACCTTAGATATGTATCATATGAAAACTATGTGTAATAGTGGTACCGTGTATATAATTATGCCACAACTGTGAATTTGAATCATATAATTGTATGATTTAGCCAATTCAAATAACTATGCAAGTGTGGAGGACATGCTTCAGAATCATGCCCCCACTATATATGGAGAAATATGAAATTAATATAAGTACCAATGTTGAGGACATGTTTCCAAAACATTACCCCACTTTAAATTGGATATATTGAATACTCAGTAAGTGTGGATAACATGCTTCAAAAGCATGTCCCCACTAAATCTATGAATAAATATAAATACCATACTAAATGAATGTGGATAATATGACTCCAAGGCATGGCCCCACTAAATCTAAAAACTATGAATTTGTAGAAGTTATGTCTATATGACATGCCTCCACTGAATCAACAAATTGATATAAGTACTGAATACTAAATAAATGTGGAGAACAACCTTCCAAAGCATACCCACAGTATAATATGGAAATTGTGAATGTGTAGAAGCCATGTCCATATGACATATCCCCACTGAATTTGATAATTATGCAAAGTGTGGATAACATGATTCTC
Organism: Torreya grandis; assembly: GCA_037957365.1. NCBI lineage: Eukaryota > Viridiplantae > Streptophyta > Pinopsida > Cupressales > Taxaceae > Torreya > Torreya grandis. Next base: position 1,366,882 of record JARHVA010000751.1, read on the forward strand.
AAGCATGCCCACACTAATATGTCCGCCCGCCCCCCCCCCCAGAATTTAAGGTGAGGTAAAAATAGTACCTAGAAGTTACCTCACCTCAAAAGGGTAAAACAACTATAAAATTTGTTAATGTAACCATGTAGCATATAAAAGTAAATACGTCTAGATAAATGTATCATTGAAGTGCATAAAACCAATGTGATCACATGTAGGCCTAAAATACATGATAAAGATCATTGAAATGTCTAAATAGTAATAGTATAAGATCAAGAAGTAAACAAGCAAACACACAAGAGCACTCAAAATCAAGTCAAAAAATAATGGTCCAAGGAGACCACAAACAAGAGGCATTTTCAAATGCCCTAAAATTGAATGGACATGACTTAGTTAAATGTCCACAAAAGTAAGAAATGACATATTCAAATGTCTATAAAACAAGCAATGACATATTCAAATGTCTATAAAACAAGTAATGACATATTCAAATGTACAAGAAGGAAAACATAGGCATAGGGGCCACATACAACAGATCATATTCAAATGCTTGAAAAAGTAAGACAATAGCAAGAAAAAACACTCTAAGAAGTGTGTAAAGTAAAAGAAGCAACCAGCATACACATGTCATAGTATCCCATAGATAAAATGTGTTAGTAAAAAATGTCAAGTACATAGTATATCAAGTACCATGTACAATATATAAGCATGAATAAGGAATGTATAGGTACATATGTAAACTCAAACATGATAGTGTAGAGTGATCATCAAATCATATAACATGTGTGTATGAATATCATAGAAGATAGATGCCCCCAACATCCTGGTGATGTGAGTAAAGGGAAATCCCAACACCCATAAGTGTATCATGTATATGTGTATGCTTGTATATGTGTATTTAGGAGTAAATGATATGCTAGCCCTCAATACGAAACTAACACATAGATGTCAAGGAGCTAATAGAACATGTAGGTGCCAAAAATGTTTTTGGATTTTTGACTTTTTATTTTTGTGTGTGTTTTTAAAATTTTTGAAGATGAGGAATCATCATCTTATGATCTCAAGATGAGGATGATAATATTCAAGTTGTGGTAAATGTATAACCTATCCTAAACGAGATGTACCATATGTATTCATAGTAGAATAAGAAAGTGTATCATGCTCTTTTGGTAAGTTTGTACTAGGCATCTTTGTTATGGAGTTATTTTCCTTTGTTACTAGTAACCATAGTTTGCCAAGTTTTGCATTATATTTTGTCAAAAATGGACTAATATGCATAATAATAGATCTTGATTTGGATCCAAGTGTGACATTACATTAAATAGATCGAGCACACAAATCAGATATAGTAGCTTTATTTACATGTTCCAAGCTATATCCTATAAATGTAAAGAATTTATAGGTTCATATATTGAATTTACAAGTTAGGTCAAGTATGCTATTTTGGCATTGCTTTCCATCTATGCAAGGTTCAATGGTTTGATGTTTTGAGGAATGATTGGTAATTTCTTCATACGAAGGCACACATTTGACATTACCCATTTTAGGTAGTATTTTCTCTTCCTGTACTTATTCCTTTTGTAGCATGTTTAGAACATTAGATTTTTCAAGTGTCTCTTGAATTTTGGCCTCTTTTGTTATAAACCTTCTTTTGAGAATGCTTGTTTGATTTTATTGAATTTGAGTTGGTGACTTTTATTCTTGCTCTAATTGTTGCATTTGTAAGTGTTTTTGTTTTGAATCATGTTTTTGATGCATTTATTATTTTTTATGGAATTAGTCCTTGTGTACCTCATTTTCATTTGTAGGCTCTTTCTCTTTGACAAAATGTACCTTTGAATTATTGGCGTTAGCATTACCACTATAACCCAAGCCTTGGCGGTTCTTCTGATTAGATGTGGAAATAGGATGAGTGATGCCTTGGGAATGTTTTCCCAATACTTGACCATGATAACCAAATTTTTGTGAATATTTATTTCCAAAACCATATTTCTTGGAAAAATGAGTATCATTCTTGAGAGTTAAATTTATATCCTTTTCTTTATCTGATTTATCTTTTTGAACCTGTTCTTGCTCTATGTTTGATATTTGTAATTATTTTTGCTTTGAAGTTTTCTTTGGTACCCACATTTGTTATTTTGGAACTTGTGTTTTAGGAAAGGTACTCATAACACGAGTGATTTTATTGAGTGATGTATCAATTATAGGTCACCGATATCTTTAAGACTTTGTATTTGGTTCTTCAATGCAAAATAATGGTATATGGATCTTCGTATAGGATGTATAAGAGGTAATTTGATCACTCTGTATCTAATCATTTTTTTTTAATATCTCACTTGGACTTTTAGTAAATTTTGGTATAATACTTGAATCACTTATTTTTAGATGTGTTCTGTTGTGGCTTTCAATTTTGATAAGAAACCTCATTGGATAAAACACTGGTAGATGAAAATGTAAACACGTGATTAACACTACCATGTGTTAGATTATATATGAGTGTAATATGATTTTATAATAATGTGATCTTTGAATTTAGAGACTAATTTTGATGTTGTAACTCTTTTATTAACTTGCTCTAAATACTGTCAATTTGATCTTGTAGGGTTTTATAGTTACCCTCTTTTGGCATAATAAGATGATCTGCCTTTTCCTTTGAAGGGGTGATAGTATGAACCTAATTAGAGGGATGATATTTATCACCCTACTTAGGTTTAGGAGGAGTAAGCTCAGTTTTATCCATTTTAAATGTCCAAAAAAATGATATTATAATAGGATAAACAAGGGAAATAAATGTCAAGGAACAATCAATCATTACAACAATAATTTAACAATTTTAGGTTATTGGATGAGTTTTTTTAGAAATTTGATATCAGTTTTTCTATAAAAATAGGAAATGAGATGAACCTAAAAAAATAGGGAAAAAAAGTACATGTACGACATGTAGATCTAAATTTATTAAAAATAGTATTTATGAAAAAAATGTGAGTATTTTGAATATTGATTTAGTATGAATCCGAAATATGCCGAATAATTTTCACTGCTTCACAGGCAAACCCTAAAATATTACAAATAAAGAATCAATAATTACGATAAACCAAGAATATTTTTTAGATATTTGAGAGAGTTTTTTGAATAAAATTTAATTTTTTATGAAACCCAAAAATTAATTTCAACATAAATACACCATTCACCTTGTATTCTAATATTTACTAAAAATAGTAATTTGTAAAAATTGAAAACTCCATATCAAATTTTGATGAACAAAAAGAGGTTTTTGCATATGAAAATATGATTATAAAACACCTTTGAGTAATTTTTAAATGAACTTATTTGGAGGCTGAATGCATTGATCAATGAAGAATTCACTTGCAAGTATTTTCACATGAAACCCTTATGACCAGAGGAGGTAAAACCCTAGGGTAAAGCTTCAAATCTAAAAATCCATCATAACAAGTTAAAACCCTATGAGGATTGGAAGCCCTAAATAAGAAAAAAATAGATTCAAATGGATCAGGTTCACCAAATATTTAACCCTAATTTGGATTAAGGAATCCTAGTTGGGTAGATAGGGTTAAGGATATAAAAATGATAGGGCACAAGGGTGAATATCATATCTATAACAAGCCAATTAATGTGTTAAACTTAGATGTACCATATACTAAATTTATTAAATTGAGACATGATTTTAAATAAAAAGTATAACTATGTTAGATATATAAATGACATAAAATAGAGTACTTAGTTGGTTCGGATGTTAATGTAGATCTAGATTTGGTACATCCAAAAAGCAGGTAGGAAGATAATTTTAGATCAATCATCAGATTTTAGATCTAGTGCCTCTAGTTATTTATATAATTGCATCAACCCTAGACTGTTACATCAATGCTAGTGTCTAGGTTTGACACTAGTGTCCTATATGGAATATCTGATTAGGTAAGATGCAATAACCTAGATGCTTCTAGGTTTATCTTCTCCTTCACTCTGGTGCATTCAGATTTGGGTCACAGACTGTTGCTCCTAATGAAATGGAAAAACCCTAGCTTTCCACCTTTAATGTGAACTTAGGAGAAAATGAATTAGTGGGCACATGGTGTCGAGTTGACCCATAAGACCCTCACTATCAAAGGGCACTACCTACATAGCTAATTCTCTAGAAGAGGGCCTCATACTCATGTAGTTTTCCCCTATGTGTTAACTTGTGTGTGAATCATGCAATGTGTGTAAAGCAAGTAAAACAATGACCTAGCTTGTAACTTGGCAAATATGACCTTACGACAACTCCTTTAGTACTTCAAACTTGTAGCTAGGTTGTTCCTTTGACTGATATCAAAATAAGGTAGAACAAAAAATCTTTTGGTAACTTGAGTGTTTCTTGAGATCTCTTTTATTCTGATTATTAGGTGGTGAATGAATGAGGGTTGATATTGTATTTATATCAATCTTATTGGGAGATAACTCACATTAAAACATTTAGGTCGACCATTGTAATATGTTTCACTTAAAAATTGGGTGACTTTAGGGCACTTGACACTTACATCGAATTAGGATATTGATGTCAACACTACTGTCTATCTCAAATATTAGTGTTTAGAGAGAAGAAGAGCAAGAACATGCTCAGAACTTGTAAAAGTGTAAAATAAGTACATTTTAAGCATTCTGAGCAAGATGGCATGTTTATCATCAATATAAGGCTAGTCAGATTAAATGATAAGCTAAGAGGCACAAGATAGAGCATATGTGAGGTTTGTAGAAGTAAGGCATGTTTAGAACTAAGAGAAACAATTAAGGTTTGAGTTTGTCAAGTGTACAAGACTAAGGTGTTATATAATCATAAAATATTGTCTACACTACATCCTCCTTTCAGTGTTGTTACTTGTGTTCAAAATGTCTCTATAAAATTTTGTGACATGTGTTGGTTTGATATGTATATTTCAACTCTCATTTTTCATGCCAATACCAATAGACCACTTTTTTATGGTTAACTATCCATATATTTTATATTTATATTTTTTTAATTAATAGACATGTCAATAGGTTTCGAACAAAAACATATCTTCGAAATAATAGTTGTTACCAAAAAAATTGTAATTTAACATTAAAGTAAAAAAGTGAAATCCCAAATTAATCTTAATATCAAGTGGGTTGTAGTCCAACAGTGAAGGTGATGGTGTAAAAATTGTTGCATGTTCATTCACCAAGATACAAATACCGGGAGATACTAAAAAAGGATGAGGCCAAAATCATGTCCTAGAGAAATTTGGTGAAATGGATACCCCTCAATCCTTGACACTAAATTGAAAAAGCAATCTATACACCTAATCCATGTAGAAACAAAATTTCAATCAAATTAATTTCATTGAACACTACCCATCAAATAAAAAAACATGTTTAATTGGGAAAAGTATAAATGCCAATATAAACTAATTAAATAGATTCCATAAAAACGTTCCTATAAAAAAAATTGAAAATTTGTGTTTAACAAGCTTACGACTAAACTTACTAAATATTAAATTGAAAAAGTATTATATACACCTAATCCATGTAAAAACAAAAGTTCAATCAAATTAATTTCATTAAACACTACCCATCAAATAAAAAATCATGTTTAATTGGGAAAAGTATGAATGCCAATATAAACTAATTAAATAGATTCCATAGAAACATTCCCATAAAAAAAAATTAAAAAATTATGTTTAACAAGCTTACGACTAAACTTACTAAATATTCTACATTGAATGCCCACTTTTAGTAGTTCAAACTTGTAGTTGGGTTGTTCCTTTAACTGATATCAGAATAAGGCAGAATAGAGAAGTTTTTGGTAACTTGAGTGTTTCTTGAATGCTCTTTTGGTTTGATTGTTAGGTGGTGAATGAATGAGGGTCGATATTCTATTTATATCAATCCTATTGGGAGATAACTCACATTAAAACATTTAGGTTGACCATTGTAATATGTTTCATTTGCAAATTAGATGACTTTAGGGCAATTGACACTTACATCGAGATATGACAGTGATGTCAACATGACTGTCTATCTCGGACATTAGTGTTTAGGGAGAAAAAAAGCAAGAATGGGCTCAGAACTTGTAGAAATATAAAATAAGTATATTTTAAACATTTTGGGCAAGATGGGATGTTTATGTCATCAATATAAGGCTAGTCGGACTAAGCGATAAGCTAAGAGGTATGAGATAGAGCATATGTGAGACTTGTAGAAGCAAGACATGTGTAGAACTAAGAGGAAAAACTAAGGTTTGAGTTTGCCAAGTGTACAAGACTGAGGTGTTATATAATCATAAAATATTGTCTACACTATGTCCTCCTTTCAGTGTTGTTACTTGTGTTCAAAATGTCTCTACAAAATTTTGTGCCATGTGTTGGTTATATATATAAACTCTCATTTTTCATCCCAATACCAATGGACCACCTTTTTATGGTTAACTATCCATATATTTTATATTTATATATTTTTTAAGTAATAGATATGTCAATAGGTTTCGAATAAAAATATATCTTTGAAATAAAAGTTGTCACCAAAAAAATTATAATTTAACATTAAAGTAAAAAAAGTGAAACCCCAAATTAATTTCATTATCAAATGAGTTGAAGTCTAATAATGAAGATGATGATGTAAAAAGTGTTGTCTATTCATTCACCAAAATACAAATCTTAAAAAATACTTGAAAAAAAATAACAAAATCATGTCTTGAAATTTTTTGATGAAATAGATACCCCTCAATCTTTGACATTAAATTGCAGAAACTTTCTATACACCTAATCCATATAAAAATAAAATTTCAATCAAATTAATTTTATTGAACACTACCCATCAAATAAAAAATCATATTTAATTGAGAAAAATATGATTACTAATATAAACTAATTAATATGTGGAGAGCATTCAATATTGAAAACATAGATGTGCATGCAATAAAAGTCATGAATATCATATTCAATCAGTTTTCGCATTAAGATAGTTACAGTGGCCCTTCCTTCCATCTCTTTAGCGTGGTTTTTTTTATTCAACAGGTGAAAGATCGATTGTAATGCAAGAAAGCCCCAAAAAATAACGTGAGAGTCAAAGGACGAGATTTGCAGCAAATCTGGTCCATTGAAAAAACAGACAGACAGACTATAACAGTTAACCAAAATCTTTGAAACTATGAATTGTGCAATAATTCGCACCAAACAGTTCTGTTTGCCAAGTGGAGGAGTATCTGCAAAAAAAAGTGGACTTTCAGGTGGTTTTGTGTTCTTTTTAAAATCTCATTAAAGAGATATAAATGTGCACAGCTATTGACAGAAATGAAATGAAATGAAATGAGTTTTAATAACGTTTACGAGACCAAACAGTCTATAGGATTAAGTGTCAAGACCATTAGAGATTCTTTATATTTTTTTTGAAGTCATCTCACTTCCTATGAATCTTTACCAACAGCCAGGCCGTGTTGTGTAGCCTTTCCTCCTCAAATAATTCACTAAAATTTGCTATGATATTATCATGATAGGGTCGTTGGCCGTAATCTACATGATAAAATGTTAAAGCAAATCCACTAGGATTTGGAAATAGAAGGAATACCTTTTGACCTTACGTTTTTACGATTGATGAGTTGTGCTTCAAGAGCTCCTTTTATTTATTTTTAATGTGGACCATGTAATGATCAAGCTTAACCTGTGTTAAGATTTTTCTTTTTCTTTTTTTTTTTACTGTGAACCATGTAACGATCACACTTAACCCATGTTAACACACGAGTACTCAATGTGCGAGTTCTCACATATATGCAAACAAAAATTAATCATAGAATCTTATGGTAGTTCTTATTTATTTTATTATGCCAATCCCCAAAGATTCATCTTTTGGTATTGGAAATTCTAAGATGTTTTTGGTTTTGAACGTAAAAGGCTTTTCATAATAATATAGAAATCATGTCATATGTGTTAGTATGTAAATAATGATAGCATGTCTGTAATGCATTGCTTATATTATATTATTTTATTTTTTAATTGATAATCAGTTTTTTTTAAATTTGGGAGAACCTTCCAAATTTATGAAAAGTGAGATCAAAAAATGATAGTATTTATATGTGTGGGTCAATTATATTCTATTTGCGGTTTGTTTCATCTAAAGTTGTCAATTTAAAAAAGATAAAGCGACATTGCCAACTTCGGATTGAGGTGAAGAAGAGAGTGGCCATTCTATATAGTTTATTTGTATCGACTTAAACAGCCTGAGGTGTTAGCAAGTATGTGTGATGGTTTTTATCATTACAAATTTATTTGTGTTAGTTGGTCTTTTTAAATTCTAGTTGATTGTATCCTTCATTCATTATATAACATGAAAATAGCCACTTTTAATTGATTGCAAAAATATTGGTAAGCAAGATATTAAGGGTCATCCTTTCATTTACTTAGCATATCCTTTTCTTCTTTAGTTGTGTTTCTCACCGACAGGGGAAGAAGAAGAAGAAAGAAAAAAAAAAGAAAAAAAAAGAAAAAGAAAAATGAATAATGAAAAATTAAAAATACATTAAAATTTAATTTTAAAAAAATTATTATTTCTGAAAATTAAAAATATGAAAATTATTAAAAGGATTGTAGTTCGATTGGTGAAGATGATGATTTGTTATACTAACTATTTATAATGATTTGTAGATCTATTGATAAGGATGATGGTTTGGTATACTATTTATTTCGCTTTTAACATGAAAAATCAAACGATTAATATCAAAATTGTTCTTTAAATGACTTTGATAGATTAAATTCTCCTAATTATAACTATTTAATACAAAAATATTCAAATACAAAATTTTAAAAATACTTACTATAATCAATTACTTAAAAATAAATATACAAATATCTATATTAACTTTTAAAATTATATATATACGATTGTTGGTTTAATTGATGAAGTAGTTTGGTTTACTAAAAATCTATTAAAAATCAATTTTTATTGTTAGTAAAACTTGACACAATAAAGATAATGAAATCAGAATCGTACTTCTGAAAACTTTAATAAAATAAATAGCATTCAATCCTTAACTCTTGATTTAAAAATCATTACATAAAATAATAGTTAACAATCCAAAAAAAAAAAAAAAAACATCACACTAACCTTTTTTTTAACTTAAATTTTAAAAAAAAATCCATTATTTTCTTATCATTTCGAAGGTTACTTTTAATTTTTTACAATCTTTTTTGGAGGCCAAAATCTTGCATTTATTAGATGCGAGAAAAAAAATTTAAAAAAAATATTTATGTGAAGGCTTAAACTTACATGAGTAATAATACAAACTATCAATTTTTAAAATTTGAAAAGAATAAAATAATTTATATCATTTTGACGGATTTGATGGAGGGAAAGCCACCCCACCCATCATTCTCATGAGCACAAATGATGCTTCCCAAGGTGGTTTTCACAAAAAGGGAAAAGGAACGTTTTTAGCAACCTAGAAAATTCTGTATTGAATGCCCATTTTTATGTTCAATATTTATTTTAGATAGTTGGGCAGAGAATTTATTTTTTCACCAAACATACATTTTATTATAAAAAATAAAACTAAACATTTTTGCGATATAGGAATCTTTACAATAATGATGTGGCATAACAACACAACATAGTTTTAAACGTATGGTAAATAATTGTTTCTAGAGGATAAATAGTAGTTCCACAATTTATATCGTTGAATTGATGGAGGGAAAGCCACCCCACCCATCATTCTCATAAGCACAAATGATGCTTCCCAAGGTGGTTTTCACAAAAAGGGAAAAGGAATGTTCTTAGCAACCTAGAAAATTATGTATTGAATGCCCATTTTTATGTTCAATATTTATTTTAGGTAGTTGGGCAGAGAATTTTGTTTTTCACCAAACATACATCTTATTATAAAAAAGAAAAATAAATATTTTGGCGATATAGGAATATTTACAATAATGATGTGGCGTAACAACACAACATAGTTTTAAACGTATGGTAAATAGTTGTTTCTAGAGGATAAATAGTAGTTCCACAATTTACATCATTGAATTAGAACATTACACTATATTTGATTGTAAATGATAATATTACATGATTAGGTGGGACTTATTTTTTGGGTTACAAGTTTCAAGCTATAAGATTTTGTGCAATCAACAATGTACTTTACATTCCAAGAGTATTTGGTAAGTATCGTGATAGTGTAAATACAATTCCAACAAAGTTGTTACTTATTGTTGAAGGGGGAATTAAAATTCAATGAAAATTTGTAATATGATGGAGGTCATCCATGTATATGTGATGTGGACTATTGATGTTACTTTATTCTTGGCCTTTGGAAATGTTAAGTCGACCTCAAATGAATTTATTTTGCAAAAGAAAATTTTCATATATTCACGGCCACCTTAAACCATGAGATAATAAATTTAAGACATACATCCTAAAGTGTTATGAATAAGGGAAATATCCTTTTGAGGATTTTTATTAGTGATGTGAATGGGCGTATTGGGCATGAATAGTAGCAAGTGATTATTTATGGAGAAGATTTTTCATGGCAGAGTTAATTTGAGATACATAGAGAGATGCATAAAGTGTTTTAATAATCTAAATAAATTGTCTATGAAAACTTTCAATTAACACAAAAACATATTGGATTAGAATTGGGTTAATCCCATATCATTAAAAATTGTGAGATAAGAGTGATTTATAAGGTATTACATGCTCCAAAATCTTTATCAATGAAAAAAAAAGTTAAGGGTGAGAATCCAAAGTAGTGGATTTAACATTTCTCGCTCTATTAATAAATACTTATGATGCTTCTACTAGGTGGTGTTCCCTTACTTTATGAGAGAATATGTCATCACAGTAACTACATATGGAAGCCATCTTCAAATGCCTCAAGTAAAATTTCATGCAAATTAATAATACAGACTTATATAGAAATCTATTACATAAAATTTTGTAAAAGCAAGGATTGGAGTAGAATCATAAATTATGTAATTACTTTAGGGTTTATTAGTCATTTGTTGAATTCAAATTATTTTTTATCTCATATCAACTTCCTTTACCTCTTCCTTTCTCTCTTATATATTCCTTAAAACCTTGAATTTTATATCAAGTTACATTCCTAGATCTATTATAAACATCACTTATATTCTTGTGTCCTTTATATTATTCCTTGTATTTATAATACACTTATTATTGATCTAAATTAAATATAATTGAAAATTTTGTAAATTATAATTATTTATTTTTTTTCTCTTAATATATTTTTTAATAATATATTTTAACTTTATCTTTTTTTCTTGTCCTATAATGGTACCACAACACTCATTATTATTGTAAAGGTGTAATTGTGTTTTAAATTTTGAAGTATTTATAATAACAAGAGTTGTATTGCAGTAAATCCCTATAATTTAGTGTTTTTAAGTAACATAAGAATATATATGCATGTTGGAAGATTTATGGTAGCAGATACTAGTTGCACTTTGATCAATTAGGGTCTTGGATCAAAAGTCCCTTAAAAATAGCTATCGTAGGATTGAGGGAACACATGCTAATAGCAACTAATACTTCCATAGCTAATGAAAATATATTTGTAAGAGAGTATTTTCTTTGAATACATAGTTTTCAGTGTATAATCTTTAAAAATAAAGTAATTAATACATAAATACTATAAAATATTGAAAAATGTAGTTGAGAGTGGAAATTTTATGCTTAGATGTAGTTTTTTATTTGGGTATGGAGTTTTACGCAATTTAAAATGGCATAAAGGTTTATATTAGTCATTAAATTGTGTAGTTTTAAGGTATTTATGTATTTGTCAATTATTAATTTAAATTAGAAATTATTGGTGTACTTTTCAATTTGGTGTTATATCCCTCTTTTTATTTCTTCTCTTTCTCTCTCCTTTTGATTTCATAGTCTTTGGATAAGATGATTTTTATATAATTATATATTTCACATTCATGGAATTTCAGAAGTGTGGAGTGCATGTTTATAGAGTTTTTTATGGTCCTAGTTCGTTAGGGTGTACTTGTTATTGTAGTCCTATATGTTTTTATTTTTCAACCATTTGATATCGGTTTGCATATTAAGAAAGTTTTCTTTTGAATTCAAATCATCTATAAATATATAAGTATCTTAATGCATTTAGGCATCTAGAGATTATTTGAAAGAGCATATAACACTTGAAAAAAATCAATATTGTATGTAGGAATCTATTGAATATTTATGAGAATTTACAAAAAATCAAAAAATCATTACAGTAACTTTGATGTTTATGTTAGTGAACATTGTATTGTATTAGTTTTCTTGGACAATGAATTAATGTAATTATTGGAGTGTTATTTTTATATTATACATCATTGAGCAATTTGAAAAATATCGTGCTAACTCAACTATTATTTAGTATAATACAACCCCCAAAATATATGTTGTTTTCCTTACATTCTCATATCTACGTGCCCAATTAAAGTAAAAGGAAAATAAGTGTATTTTTTAGTAATAAGAGCAAAGTTTAAAAAATAATAGAAAGGTTTTTGGAGCCCTAAATTTGATGAACATAGATATCAAAATATATTTTTATTGCTTAAATTTTATTGGAAACATCAATTGTATGGTTTGGACATCTAAAAATTAACTTCTTGATAGTTTAGAAAAGCTCCTCCATTCACCATGAGTTTTTAGGGTTCTCACTGTCTTACCCAAAATCTTGATTTTCACTATCATAATTTGGCAACTATTCTTTGATTTCTTAATATTAAAGATACATTCGTAAACTTTACTTTTTTATTTACTACTATAGTTTTGAAAAATTAATTATCAAGTTCGATTTATTGTTTTACATCTATTTTAAGATAGATAAATATGTATGGATATGTGTATTACAATTTGATTGAAATCTACCTATTCATAATACATTTTGATGAACTTGACTCTTTTGAACCTCTTATAGGGTTAGACCTTTCTTCATTTTTGATAAATTTTATTTTCCTAGGGCAACCACCTGGGGTATACTTGTAGGATTTCATAAAATCCTGATGTTATATGCCTTTGATTCTAGTGTTAGGCCATGCTTCATGTAGCATTAAACTTTAATTTTCCTAGGGATTGGAGGATTTCATGCTCTTAGATCCAATAGCATTATCTTCCTTTTGTTTGATTCGCTTGATCCTAAAGCCTAGGTCATTTCAATTTATAAAAAAATGTTAAACCCTAAAGTTCTTGTAAGACCTCACCCTTTGGATGTATTTTTTTAAAATGTTATAAATTATTCTATGAATATCATTCTTTTTATAATGATGTAGAAGATAAAGATTATGATTATTATGACATCAAGGATAACATTGATGAAATGTTAGAAAAAATATTAAATTCTAAGTGAACGTATAAATGATATGGGTAAATTTGGTGTTGGTTCTCTTTGCATAGTTCATCATGATTAGGGAAGTCAAATAATTTGATAGGAGAGAAACAATTTGAATAAGAAAAAAATGTTGGCTTTACACAAAGTATGCTAGACAAATATAGATCTAGACTTAGATGTGCATAACAACATGTTTCTCCTCAACCAATTTACTCCTTTTTAGAATATGAGCAAACCCTAATGAGAAATATGGTGGATAATTTGGATTTCAATGCATGTTGTCATGTTGGGTCCAATGTTTTTTCTTTGAATACCAATTATGGTAATAATATTAATGTTATTTGAGCTCTCAAGATGATTATTGGAATGAAAATGAAAGTTATTTTGATTGTATGAAATTGAATTAGAAGCAAAATATATAGATGAAAATATTGATAATATTATGATATAAGCTACATATAATCCCACTAAGATATCTATAATTATAAATACATTAAGATAATTTTTCCATAATAATTACCTTCTCATAAATTCTTTTACAAATTCCTTCAAAACCTTCCACTATATCTATAGTTTCCAATGTTCTTCATTCTCAAAACTCTATATTTTTAAATTCTCAAGATATTAAAAATATTTCTCTTCCTTATCAACATTTAATTCTTTATAATTCTCAAGTTATTACAATTTCTTAATATGCTTCTATTCATTATTATGTGTCTCAAAATCCCCAAAATGCACATGTTCTTCCTATGTTTCAAAAATCACTTGTGCATTATGATCCTCCAATTGATTCACATGTTGTTAATCCTTCTCCTATGCAAAATTACCATGTTCAAATCTATTTTACTTCATCACCTTCTATTTCTTTACCAAATTACAAAATCACTATTTTGATGCAAACACTATGTGACTCACAAAATCAAATACAAATTCTTTACCAAGGGTCTCAAAATCTAAAAATTAAGGTTAATTATAAATAAATTATTTTAAACCCCTTGACTTATAAAGTGTTTACATATCTATTTCCAATAGGATTTATAACTCCAAAATTTTAATTTTTCAATAGAAATGGAGATCCTACAAATCACATTAAGATGTTATGCCTTTTTGTTAGATGTTATTCATGGTGATAAATTGTTAAGTAAGTTATTTCTAAGGGAATTAAAGGATTTTACACTAAATTGGTTATATACTTTACCATATGGATTCATATATTATTTTAAGATATTAATTGATAATTTATTAACTCATTTTCAAATTAATCTCTTAAGAGGTTACAATTTTGGAATCAAATCATATTATACTAGAATCCAATAATTACATTATAGATTATGTGTTTAGGTTTAATACAATAGTTACCAAGATGAGTGAGCCATCAAATAATGAAATTTAAAGCATAATTGTTGATAGTAAATTTCTTCCAACTATTAAATAAAATGTCACATTCAGTTCTTATACTTATTATTATTGGCATTCACTCATGTATGTGTAGAGCAAGAAAGAAGTTTTTATAGGATTCACATGTACATTAGTTCATTTTAGGTTCTTCAAAGGAAAAAATATTGTATTCATTACGTGTCCTAATTAATTTTATATACATATACACATAAACACACACATCAAAGTGGAGAGAAATTTAAACACTTGAAAATATTCCTATAAATTTATTAATTTTTGAATTGTATAATTACAAGGTCTTTGTATATTTGTTAATTATTGGTCCAAATTAAATGTTAATAGCACATTTTATGGTTCATCATCATCTCCCCCTTATTATTTATTGTATATTATCTACCCTCCTAATTTCATGGTCCTTGGCCAATCTTCAAATATATGTGCACTTCAAGTTTATAGCATGCCATAAACATGGAGTGTATATTTTCTAGGTCTTGTGTGGTCCTAGTTATTTAAGGTGTACCCAAATTTTTGGTCTCAATTTTTTCTATTTTTATCCTTTTTATGTCAATTTGTGTGTCAATATGGTCCTAATTTGAATTCAATTTATCTATAAGTATACAAACATCTTAATTCTTTAAGCATCTAGAAATCATCTGAAAGAGAAACTAACACTTGAAAATAATTCATTGTTTTTCATATAAATCATTTAAAATAATTTAGACAAATCAAAAAATCATTATAGGGTTCATTGTAGCAATAAATTTCATTTTAGCAACATATTATATTCCCTTAATATTCCTAGCTAAGGAATCATCAGAATTATTGAAGTGTTGTTTTAATATTGTATATTATTGAGAGGCCTAAAAATATCAAGGTAGCTCAACTAATATCTAATGTACTATACACCCTAAAACATATGTTTTCGAATATAGCTTCCCAATTAGGGAAAAGAGAAGAAGATTATTTTCATAGTTAGTGGAGTGAAGTTTTAGAAAATTGATAGAGATTTTTGGATCCTTGGATCCGACTAAGACATTTAAACAAAATTTTCCTTCCTAAAGTTTACCAAAAATGTCAAGAGTACAATGTGGACATCTCAAAAACATTAACTTGATGGATTGGATAAGCTCCTTCATTCATCACAATTTTTAAAGGTTATCATTGTCTTATCACAAAACCAAAATTTTCATTATTAAACTTTGGCGATTGTCGCTTGATCTCTTAATATTCAAAATACATTCCTAAACCCTAATTTTTCTTTATTTTTTTGGTTTTAGCATATTAATTAGGCATGATTTATTATTTTACATCTATTTACACATAGTTAAATGTGTATAGGTACTGGTTCTACAAATTGCATTCTTGATAGGGTCAGGTGCACAACAATTCCAAAACATAGATTTAAATTTTTAGAGAATAATTGTTGAACAAAAAAATAAAACACTAATTCTTCATTTTACTCCAGGTCCATATTTTATGCCTATCCTTCCTATGCCTTTCCTTTTGTAATTGATCCCACCATATCATGGCATGAAATTTCAATTTGGTACATATAAATTTTACCTTCTCCTCCACCATATTATTCCATTCAAAAAGCTTTTTGATACTATTCAACTAGTCCATCAACTCCTCTAATTTTACGCTACCCCCATCTTTGAAACCTCAACATTACTCCATTTTTTCTTTTAATCCCCATTTTACCCTTTTTTATTTAAAAAACTAATTATATTATGATAATTATAAATGTATAGTAATTCAACTATTATAATTTTGAAAATTTTATAAATATGGAATTTTTTTATTTTGAGAAAATACTAAGAAGAAATATACTTAGCTTTAATAATGATCCCAATAAAGATAATGATATCAGAATCGTACTTCTAAAAACTTTAATAAAATAAATACCATTCAATCCTTAACTCTTGATTTAAAAATCATTACGTAAAATAATAATTAACAATCCAAAAAAAAAACATCACACTAACCTTTTTTTTAACTTAAATTTAAAAAAATCCATTATTTTCTTATCATTTCGAAGGTTACATTTAATTTTTTACAATCTTTTTTGGATGCCAAAATCTTGCATTTATTAGATGTGAGAAATTTTTTAAAAAAAATATTAACGTGAAGGCTAAACTTACATGAGTAATAATACAAACTATCAATTTTTAAAATTCGAAAAGAATAAAATAATTTTTATTGTTAGTAAAACTTGACACAATAAAGATAATGAAATCAGAATCGTACTTCTGAAAACTTTAATAAAATAAATACCATTCAATCCCTAACTCTTGATTTAAAAATCATTACATAAAATAATAATTAACAATCCAAAAAAAAAACATCACACTAACCTTTTTTTTAACTTAAATTTTAAAAAAAAATCCATTATTTTCTTATCATTTCGAAGGTTACTTTTAATTTTTTACAATCTTTTTTGGAGGCCAAAATCTTGCATTTATTAGATGCGAGAAAAAAAATTTAAAAAAAATATTTATGTGAAGGCTTAAACTTACATGAGTAATAATACAAACTATCAATTTTTAAAATTTGAAAAGAATAAAATAATTTATATCATTTTGACGGATTTGATGGAGGGAAAGCCACCCCACCCATCATTCTCATGAGCACAAATGATGCTTCCCAAGGTGGTTTTCACAAAAAGGGAAAAGGAACATTTTTAGCAACCTAGAAAATTCTGTATTGAATGCCCATTTTTATGTTCAATATTTATTTTAGATAGTTGGGCAGAGAATTTATTTTTTCACCAAACATACATCTTATTATAAAAAATAAAACTAAACATTTTTGCGATATAGGAATCTTTACAATAATGATGTGGCATAACAACACAACATAGTTTTAAACGTATGGTAAATAATTGTTTCTAGAGGATAAATAGTAGTTCCACAATTTATATCGTTGAATTGATGGAGGGAAAGCCACCCCACCCATCATTCTCATAAGCACAAATGATGCTTCCCAAGGTGGTTTTCACAAAAAGGGAAAAGGAATGTTCTTAGCAACCTAGAAAATTATGTATTGAATGCCCATTTTTATGTTCAATATTTATTTTAGGTAGTTGGGCAGAGAATTTTGTTTTTCACCAAACATACATCTTATTATAAAAAAGAAAAATAAATATTTTGGCGATATAGGAATATTTACAATAATGATGTGGCGTAACAACACAACATAGTTTTAAACGTATGGTAAATAGTTGTTTCTAGAGGATAAATAGTAGTTCCACAATTTACATCATTGAATTAGAACATTACACTATATTTGATTGTAAATGATAATATTACATGATTAGGTGGGACTTATTTTTTGGGTTACAAGTTTCAGGCTATAAGATTTTGTGAAATCAACAATGTACTTTACATTCCAAGAGTATTTGGTAAGTGTCGTGATAGTGTAAATACAATTCCAACAAAGTTGTTAATTATTGTTGAAGAGGGAATTAAACTTCAATGAAAATTTGTAATATGATGGAGGTCATCCATGTATATGTGATGTGGACTATCGATGTTACTTTATTCTTGGCCTTTGGAAATGTTAAGTCGACATCAAATGAATTTATTTTGCAAAAGAAAATTTTCATATATTCACGGCCACCTTAAATCATGAGATAAGAAATTTAAGACATACATCCTAAAGTGTTATGAATAAGGGCAATATCCTTTTGATGATATTTATTAGTGATGTGAATGGGCATATTAGGCATGAATAGTAGCAAGTGATTATTTATGGAGAAGATTTTTCATGGCAGAGTTAATTTGAGATACATAGAGAGATGCATAAAATGTTTTAATAATCTAAATAAATTGTCTATGGAAACTTTCAATTAACACAAAAACATATTGGATTAGAATTGGGTTAATCTCATAACATTAAAAATTGTGAGATAAGAGTGATTTATAAGGTATTACATGCTCCAAAATCTTTATCAATGAAAAAAAAAAGTTAAGGGTGAGAATCCAAAGTGGTGGATTTAACATTTCTCGCTCTATTAATAAATACTTATGATGCTTCTACTATTCCAACTATTTGATTGGAGTATTGGCTTAGTTCAAGCCACCACCCACTTTAAATATTATCTATCAATCTGATGATGAACCTAAGTGGTGGTTCAAAACAATAAACCTAAGTAGTGGTTCGAAATGTTGACAGCAATATGGATTATCAGATAATAACAATACCTAATAAGGAATACAATTATACTTGCCTAAAATACTCCTTTGATGAGCAGATCGAAATCAGGGGAAAGCTTAGCCATGGAATGGGCATCTTGACTGCTTGCAAACAAGTCACAAGCGATTGAGAAAGTGTAGTTTCTCATGAGAGGATAAACAAACACCTCCTGTTTACCAAACCAGTGTTGAGCCAGGTGTTCCCTTACTTTATGAGAGAATATGTCATCATAGTAACTATGTATGGAAGCCATCTTCAAATGCCTCAAGTAAAATTTCATGTAAATTAATAATACAAACTTATATAGAAATCTATTACATAAAATTTTGTAAAAGCAAGGATTAGAGTCGAATCATAAATTATTTAATTACTTTAGGGTTTATTAGTCATTTGTTGAATTCAAATTGTTTTTTATCTCATCTCAACTTCCTTTACCTCTTCCTTTCTCTCTTATATATTCCTTAAAACCTCGAGTTTTATATCAAGTTACATTCCTAGATCTATTATAAACATCACTTATATTCTTGTGTCCTTTATATTATTCCTTGTATTTATAATACACTTATTATCGATCTATATTAAATATAATTGAAAATTTTGTAAATTATAATTATTGATTTTTTTTCTCTTAATATATTTTTTAATAATATATTTTAACTTTTTCTTTTTTTCTTGTCCTATAATGGTACCACAACACTCATTATTATTGTAAAGGTGTAATTGTGTTTTAAATTTTGAAGTATTTATAATAACAAGAGTTGTATTGCAGTAAATCCCTATAATTTAGTGTTTTTAAGTAACATAAGAATATATATGCATGTTGGAAGATTTATGGTAGCAGATACTAGTTGCACTTTGATCAATTAGGGTCTTGGATCAAAAGTCCCTTAAAAAATAGCTATCGTAGGATCGAGGGAACACATGCTAATATCAACTAATACTTCCATAGCTAATGAAAATATATTTGTTAGAGAGTATTTTCTTTGAATACATAGTTTTCAGTGTATAATCTTTACAAATAAAGTAATTAATACATAAATACTATAAAATATTGAAAAATGTAGTTGAGAGTGGAAATTTTATGCTTAGATGTAGTTTTTTATTTGGGTATGGAGTTTTACGCAATTTAAAATGGCATAAAGGTTTGTATTAGTCATTAAAT
This sequence comes from Torreya grandis, assembly GCA_037957365.1. Taxonomy (NCBI): domain Eukaryota; kingdom Viridiplantae; phylum Streptophyta; class Pinopsida; order Cupressales; family Taxaceae; genus Torreya; species Torreya grandis. Next base: position 1,386,957 of record JARHVA010000751.1, read on the forward strand.
TGTGTAGTTTTAAGGTATTTATGTATTTGTCAATTATTAATTTAAATTAGAAATTATTGGTGTATTTTTCAATTTGGTGTTATATCCCTCTTTTTATTTCTTCTCTTTCTCTCTCCTTTTGATTTCATAGTCTTTGGATAAGATGATTTTTATATAATTATATATTTCACATTCATGCAGTTTCAGAAGTGTGGAGTGCATATTTATAGGGTCTTTTATGGTCCTAGTTCGTTAGGATGTACTTGTTATCATAGTCCTATATTTTTTTTTTCAACCATTTGATATCGGTTTGCATATTAAGAAAGTTTTCTTTGAATTCAAATCATTTATAAATATATAAGTATCTTAATGCATTTAGGCATCTAAAGATTATTTGGAAGAGCATATAGCACTTGAAAAAAATCAATATTGTATGTAAGAATCTATTGAATATTTATGAGAATTTACAAAAAATCAAAAAATCATTACAATAACTTTGATGTTTATGTTAGTGAACAATGTATTGTATTAGTTTTCTTGGCCAATGAATTAATGTAATTATTGTAGTGTTATTTTTATATTATACATCATTGAGCGATTTGAAAAATATCATGATAACTTAACTATTATTTAGTATAATACAACCCCCAAAATAAATGTTGTTTTCCTTACATTCTCATATCTACGTGCCCAATTAAAGTAAAAGGAAAATAAGTGTATTTTTTAGTAATAAGAGCAAAGTTTCATAAAAAAAATAGCAAGGTTTTTGGAGCCCTAAATTTGATGAACATAGATATCAAAATATATTTTTCTTGCTTAATGTTTATTGGAAACATCAATTGTATGGTTTGGACATCTAAAAATTAACTTCTTGATAGTTTAGAAAAGCTCCTCCATTCACCATGACTTTTTAGGGTTCTCATTGTCTTACCCAAAATCTTGATTTTCACTATCATAATTTGGCAACTATTCTTTGATCTCTTAATATTAAAGATACATTAGTAAACTTTACTTTCTTATTTACTACTGTAGTTTTGAAAAATTAATTATCAAGTTCGATTTATTTTTTTACATCTATTTTAAGATAGATAAATATGTATGGATATGTGTATTACAATTTGTTTGAAATCCACTTATTCATAATACATTTTTATGAACTTGAATCTCTTAAACCTCTTCTAGGGTTAGACCTTTCTTCATTTTTGATAAATTTTATTTTCCTAGGGCAACCACCCTGGGTATTCTTGTAGGATTTCATAAAATCCTGATGTTATATGCCTTTGATTCTAGTGTTAGGCCATGCTTCATGTAACATTAAACTTTAATTTTCCTATGGATTGGAGTATTTCATGCTCTTCGATCCAATAGCATTATCTTCCTTTTGTTTGATTCGCTTGATCCTAAAGCCTAGGTCATTTCAATTTATAAAAAAGTGTTAAACCCTAAAGTTCTTGTAAGACCTCACCCTTTGGATGTATTTTTTTAAAATGTTATAAATTATTCTATGAATATCATTCTTTTTATAATGATGTAGAAGATAGAGATTATGATTATTATGACATCGAGGATAACATTGATGAAATGTTAGAAAAAATATTAAATTCTAAGTGAACATATAAATGATTTGGGTATATTTGGTGTTGGTTCTCTTTGCATAGTTCATCATGATTAGGGAAGTCACATAATTTGATAGGAGAGAAACAATTTGCATAAGAAAAAAAATTTATCTTTACACAAAGTATGCTAGACAAATATAGATCTAGACTTAGATGTGCATAACAACATGTTTCTCCTCAACCAATTTATTCCTTTTTAAAACATGAGCAAACCCTAATGAGAAATATGGTGGATAATTTGGATTTCAATGCATGTTGTCATGTTGGGTCCAATGTTTTTTCTTTGAATACCAATTATGGTAATAATATTAATGTTATTTGAGCTCTCAAGATGATTATTGGAATGAAAATGAAATATATTTTGATTGTATGAAGTTGAATTCGAAGCAAAATATATAGATGAAAATATTGATAATATTATGATATATGCTACATATAATGCCACTAAGATATCTATAATTATAAATACATTAAGATAATTTTTCTACCGTAGTTACCTTCTCATAAATTCTTTTACAAATTCCTTCAAAACCTCCCACTATATCTATAGTTTCTAATGTTCTTCATTCTCAAAACTCTATATTTTTAAATTCTCAAGATGTTAAAACTATTTCTCTTCCTTATCAACATTTAATTCTTTATAATTCTCAAGTTATTACAATTTATTAATATGCTTCTATTCATTATTATGTGTCTCAAAATCCCCAAAATGCACATGTTCTTCCTATGTTTCAAAAATCACTTGTGCATTATGATCTTCCAATTGATTCACATGTTGTTAATCCTTCTCCTATGCAAACTTACCATGCTCCAATCTATTTTACTTCAACACCTTCTATTTCTTTACCAAATTACAAAATCACTATTTTGATGCAAACACTATGTGACTCACAAAATCAAATACAAATTCTTTACCAAGGGTCTCAAAATCTAAAAATTAAGGTTAATTATAAATAAATTATTTTAAACCCCTTGACTTATAAAGTGTTTACATATCTATTTCCAATAGGGTTTATAACTCCAAAATTTTAGTTTTTCAATAGAAATGGAGATCCTACAAATCACATTAAGATGTTATGCCTTTTTGTTAGATGTTATTCATGGTGATAAATTGTTAAGTAAGTTATTTCTAAGGGAATTGAAGGATTGTACACTAAATTGGTTATATACTTTACCATATGGATTCATATATTATTTTAAGATATTAATTGATAATTTATTAACTCATTTTCAAATTAATATCTCTTAAGAGGTTACAGTTTTGGAATCAAATCACATTATACTAGAATTCAATAATTACATTATAGATTATGTGCTTAGGTTTAATACAATAGTTACCAAGATGGGTGAGCCATCAAATAATGAAATTTAAAGCATAATTGTTGATAGTAAATTTCTTCCAACTATTAAATAAAATGTCACATTCAGTTCTTATACTTATTATTATTGGCATTCACTCATGTATGTGTAGAACAAGAAAGAAGTTTTTATAGGATTCACATGTACATTAGTTCATTTTAGGTTCTTCAAAGGAAAAAATATTGTATTCATTACGTGTCCTAATTAATTTTATATACATATACACATAAACACACACATCAAAGTGGAGAGAAATTTAAACACTTGAAAATATTCCTAGAAATTTATTAATTGTTGAATTGTATAATTACAAGGTCTTCTTATATTTGTTAATTATTGGTCCAAATTAAATGTTAATAGCACATTTTATGGTTCATCATCATCTCCCCCTTATTATATATTGTATATTATCTACCCTCCTAATTTCATGGTCCTTTGCCAATCTTCAAATATATGTGCACTTCAAATTTATAGCATGCCATAAACATGGAGTGCATATTTTCTAGGTCTTGTGTGGTCCTAGTTATTTAGGGTGTACCCAAATTTTTGGTCTCAATTTTTTCTATTTTTATCCTTTTTATGTCAGTTTGTGTGTCAATATGGTCCTAATTTGAATTCAATTTATCTATAAGTATACAAACATCTTAATTCTTTAAGCATCTAGAAATCATCTGAAAGAGAAACTATTGAAAATAATTCATTGTTGTTCATATAAATCATTTAAAATAATTTAGACAAATCAAACAATCATTATAGGGTTCATTGTAGCAATAAATTTCATTTTAGCAACATATTAAATTGCATTAATATTCCTAGCTAAGGAATCATCAGAATTATTGAAGTGTTGTTTTAATATTGTATATTATTGAGAGGCCTAAAAATATCAAGGTAGCTCAACTAATATCTAATGTACTATACACCCTAAAACATATGTTTTCGAATATAGCAGAAGAGTATTTTCATAGTGAATGGATTGAATTTTTAGAAAATTGATAGAGATTTTTGGAACCTTTGATCTGACTAAGACATTTAAACAAAATTTCCCTTCCTAAAGTTTACCAAAAATGTCAAGAGTACAATGTGGACATCTCAAAAACATAAACTTGATGGATTGGATAAGCTCCTTCATTCATCACAATTTTTAAAGGTTATCATTGTCTTATCACAAAACCAAAATTTTCATTATTAAACTTTGGCGATTGTCGCTTGATCTCTTAATATTCAAAAACATTCATAAACCCTAATTTTTCTTTATTTTTTTGGTTTTAGCATATTAATTAGGCATGATTTATTATTTTACATCTATTTACACATAGTTAAATGTGTATAGGTATTGGTTCTACAAATTGCATTCTTGATAGGGTCAGGTGCACAACAATTCCAAAACATAGATTTAAATTTTTAGAGAATAATTGTTGAACAAAAAAATAAAACACTAATTCTTCATTTTACTCCAGGTCCATATTTTATGTTTATCCTTCCTATGCCTTTCCTTTTGTAATTGATCCTACCATATCATGGCATGAAATTTCAATTTGGTACATATGAATTTTACATTCTTCTCCTCCACCATATTATATCATTCAAAAAGCTTTTTGATACTATTCAACTATTCTATCAACTCCTCTAGTTTTACACTACCCCCATCTTTGAAACCTCAACATTACTCCATTTTTTCTTTTAATCCCCATTTTACCCTTTTTTATTAAAAAAACTAATTATATTATGATAATTATAAATGTATAATAATTCAACTATTATAATTTTGAAAATTTTATAAATATGGAATTTTTTTATTTTGAGAAAATACAAGAAGAAATATATTTAGCTTTAATAATGATCCCAGCTGACTATTCTAACAATTTGACTGTGAAAATTAAAAGAAGATGTGACTATGCAGGTTCAATATCAAGTATAAAATCAAAGACAAAACTTAGACATGAACATAATATGTATACATCTTTGCAGTGCATTTGAGTTTATTAACCACAAACTTGTGTTGATTGCGATAGAAAACAAATACGAAAATCTAGAGAAAGAAGGAATTTAGAAATGACAACTCATACGTATAATCAAAATATGTTTTCTAACGTGAGCACAATATTTAGACAACAGTGTCGTGTGCTTGAATCTGTTGACCACAAAGTTTTTTGGGCTGATTGTGCATTTGAACTAATCAATTCACCTATTGTACGCATAGATGATCATAAATTTTATATATCATAGACATGGTTTTTCCATGTATAAATTGATGTATGTGTTATCTTGTCTTTGAAACCTTTAAATCACTTTGATAGATTGAAAACCTACAAAAAAAAATAGGGGAGTGTAATAGGCTAAATTGGCCTCAATCATCCCCTTGATGATTGATTGTTACCTATATATCTAATATTTCAAGGAGGTAAATCAAGTCCATGTAATTCTCCCACCTATAATGAATGTGTTACTTAATTCCATTGACTATGTGTATGTAGATATAATATGGATTTAATACTTGATATTGATATGCCTTGACTTAGTTTAGAGAGATATTAACTTGGCTTATTGATGTTCCTCATGAAAAATATAGAATTTAGGTAGAATAGAATAGATTTTTTCAATGTGCAAAAGTATGTATTCATGTTCGAAGTAAATAACAAGTGGTCTAATGAATGATAATTGATATTTATTTATAATCAAATATTTTGGAAATTTTATTTATCCAACCTTATGAAATGTGCAAAAAGACTCAAAATATTGATAAAAAGTTTAGAGACTAGCCATTATTTGGGCGAGATACGACCGGTCCAAGTGGATAGGAGAACAATGCCCCGTTGTCTACTTAGAAAGGACTTGTCCAAGAAGATCAAAGATAGATGTAGTTTGTATGGAATAATTTGAAGGTTATTTAAGACATGAACATTTGACATTAAGAGTTTTATGTAATAGTAATGGAAAAAAAGGGTTGAGCCCTCATATAGACAAATGACATATAGGAATGAAAAATAAGAGTCATGTAATTGGGTGAAAATCATGTGATTAAGAATATATGAATAATTAGCATTATCAAGTACCTGTAACCAAATTTATGTGTCTACATTTTTCTCCTCCCCCACACCCTTATTCTAGAAATGAAATTGCTAGAGTGAAGCAGAAAGATTTAAACATGAGCGTGTAAAATGCACTTTGTCCTTGAGTAGATACTTTAATTATGTAGGCACTTTAATTTAGTAAACACTGCAATAACTCATGAATTAGTCATTTTTTCATTTGAAATTTGAAAAATCTTAAACTATAAAAATTGAAAAATTGAAAAGGGAAGAAATAAGTACACATATATGTAGGTGAAGCCCATTTGCTCTATAACCTATAACTAATAATGGAGAACCATGACCCTTATTGAACAATTTAGAGATTTTGAAACAATGGATATTTTAAAGTGATCAAGTCCCCATTTTGAATATCGAATTAAACTCTTGAGTTAGAAAGATGTATTATTCAAACTCTTGAGTATAAGTACACATATATGTAGGTGAAGCCCATTTGCTCTATAACCTATAACTAATAATGGAGAACCATGACCCTTATTGAACAATTTAGAGATTTTGAAACAATGGATATTTTAAAGTGATCAAGTCCCCATTTTGAATATCGAATTAAACTCTTGAGTTAGAAAGATGTATTATTCTAACTCTCATGAAAAGAGAATAGTACCTAATGTACTAACCTAAAAAGATGGAACCATGCTAGATTCACTATAAGTGATGCCAAAGATGTTGAGTGTCACTATACTTAAATGTACATTACCTGTATATATATTTGAATCACATCACTACAAATGGATCTAGATTCTAAATTTGCATGATCAAAATAAAATAAATAATATTCATTCCCCCACCATGGCCACATTTCTCATAGAATTTGATTTAAAATTAATGTTTGCATTTGAGTTTACATATTTTACTTTTGAAACTTTGAATCTTTAAACCTTTGAAATTTTGAGTAATTAAAAAATTTCTTTTTTGTATCTTTGAAATCTTGAACATGAATGAGTATCATGCCTCATATAAATATGTGCCAATGATATATAATGTTATGCATATATATGTTTGATTTTAATTTGTATTTGCTACATTTAACTTTGATTTTGTACTTGTTTTGCATATGCATCCAAGTTTATATAATTATGTAATTTGAGTCTTTGAAAAGTGAATGCATATGCATGTCATGTGCTTGACTTGTAAATAATTTTCAATCTTTTGCAATTTATATTTTTCTTATAAAATCTAATTTTGTTTTAGTTTGAATATTTAAAAACATGTACTCTATATTTTGTGAAGCTTGTACTTTGTATCTTTAAACTTATGTCTTGTCCTAAATCTGTTTATGGAGGCTTGGATCTCTAAGACAAGCCCACTATGATGTCCCCTTTTGAAATGAGGGGTGTAGTTTGCAAGTCATGCATCTCAAAAGAAGACTTAATTATATCATGTGATAAATATGTGACCATATAGCATTATGTCATCATGTTTGAAGTATGTCATCATATAATTATAACTATCATTAAAGCATTTATGTAACATATTAAAATTGATGCATAATAGCGTCATGTCTAGATAGATGTAACATTAAAGTATGCAGTAAAATAAGTATGTTTGAAGTAGATTATGCCTTATAAGTGCATGATGAAAACCTTGGCACCACTAATCAAACTCAAGAAACATATAAGCACAACATATAATAATGTCACACAATTTCATATGATAATGCTAAGAGCCACATACAAGGGACATGTTCGAATGTCACATAAGTAATTTGAAAGAGAGGATTTTCCTCAATCTTTGACACTAAACAAAAGAAACATTCTATATACCTAATCTATATAAAAATAAAATTTTAATGAAATCAATTTTATTGGACACTACCCCATCCAATAGAAAACCATGTGTAATTGGAAAAAATACGAATACAAATATAGACTAATTAAATTGATTCCATAAAAACAAATAATAACGATCATGATGATGATGTTTAACAAGCTAAACCTTATGCTTAATTTTTCTTTTAACCAATACTTTACTAAATACTAAGCATCTAATTTACACATCTTGTATCTTTCATCAATAATAAAATAGACAAGCAAATCAGTGACGTTGAACTTTCTTATAATAATAAATATTTAAATATGGAAAACATTGAAGTTTCAAATTAATTTCATTGAACATTACCTATCAAATTAAAAATCATGTTTAATGGGGAAGAAAAGTATGAATGCCAATATAAACTAATTAAATAGATTCTATAAAAACGTTCCAATTAAAAAAAATTAAAAATTTGTATTTAACAAGCTTATGACTAAACTTAGTAAACACTAAGCATCTAGTTTAGATGTTTTATATCTTTCATCAATACTAGAATGGACAAGTCAATCATGGCATGGAACTTTCTTATATTAATAAATATTTAAATATTGAAAACATGCAATAAAAGTCATGAATATCATATTCAATCATATCATCATGGCTACCTTTATTTTGATGAATAATAAATTCAACTACGTAACAATCAATCACACGTCAAATAAATTATAAATTGAATTATATAACATGAAAATAGCCACTTTTAATTGGTTGCCAAAATATTGGTAAGCCAAGATATTAAGGGTCATCCTTTCATTTACTTAACCCCTCACATAACCAACCCCACAATATGTCCTTTTCTCCTTTACTTGTGTTTCTCACCGACGGTGTGTTGGGGTTTTAAAAAAAAGTTATAAAATTAAAATATTTTATTATTATTTTTAAAAATTAAAAATATGAAAATTATTAAAAAGATTGTAGTTTAATTGTTTGGGATGATGGTTTGGTATACCATCTATTTATAATAGTTTGTAGATCAATCGGTGAGGATGATGGTTTGTTATACCATTCGTTTCTCTAAATATTCAACATGAAATGTCAAATGATTAGTGTCAAGATCGTTCTTTAAATAATTTTGATAGATTAGATCCTCCTAATTATAACTATTTAATAGAAGGAATACCCAAATACAAAATTTAAAAAAAAATTGATACATTTAATGAAGTGGAACCCCATAATTATTACAACTTAACCAAAAAAATCTTAATTATAGTCAATTACTTAAAAATAAATATACAAATGTCTATTTTTTATTGAAGAGCTTATTTATATTAATATAAATAAGTATAAAGCACAACACTAATTATACAATATAAAAATGGGTAGAAAAGTCACACCCTATAAGTAAAGTCATATTGAGAATAAATAATGCTCAAGAAAAGGCAAGTCCCACTAGAGGGTTCATAAAGATCTTTCAACAAAATATCAATTCAACAGTTCACAATAACTAGGAAAGCAAATAAAAGAGCACATAACAATAAAGAGAACATTTAAACTATCACAGTAAACATGATGGCCGAAGGAGGTAGTGGAGAAAGTGAATCTTACGACTTATCTTCTTATCCTCCCTAAACAAAAGGATCAATGTCCATATATATATATATAGCTTTCACTGTCACCCTTTCCTTTGAAGTCGGGTAGTTATATAGTAGCAACGATATGCTCTGCATGACAATGCTACAACTTTGTGCCCTTGGCTCTGGAGTCCTCTTTGATAATGGTGGTGGTGGCTTACGACTGGCAACATGGTGGAGGCAGTGGTTGTGCAATGACTTTGGCAGTCTCAATGTCTTCTTAGGGTTTTTTTCGCTCTAGCGATGACGATGACAGTGGTGTTGCCCTTTGTTTTATAGTGGTTTCTTTTGATGGCGACTGTAGTTTTGTGCTATGTTCTGTTTTCTAGGGTTTTTTAAGTTTTTCCTTATTTTTAAGGTCATATTTTAGTTTTGTCTATTAGATTTTGCTCGACCAAGACAGTGGTTATGAGGGCACAATCATGATCTTACACTTGTTCGACTTTATCCGACCAACAAAGATGATATAAAGACTGGTACCATATTTTTTAAACCGATCACTTTACTATGTAACTTTTTATTTATTATTTTTTTAATAATAAAATATCATAAAACATTCCAATAATAAATATTCAATTTTTTTAAAAGGCTAGATCTACATCAAAAAATATGGATATCTATTATTTTTCCATCATTTCGAAGGTTATATTTATTTATTTTTTTTAAATTCGGAGGCTAAAATTTTGCATTAATTAAATGTTATATATATATATATATATATATATATATATATATATATATATATATATATATATATATATATATATATATATATATATATATATATATATATATATACACTAAACTTACATAAGTAATAAGACAAACTATTATTTTTTAAAATTCAAAAAGAATAATATACTTTTTATTGTTTTGACGGTTTTCAAAAAAAGGGGAAAGGAACGTTTTTATGTTCAATATTTATTTTAGGTAGTTGTGTTAATGTGTAAGAGTAGGTATAGAATTTATTTCTTCATAAACATACAAAATTAAACACTTTTGTGTTATATAGAATCTTTACCAATATAACTAGATAACATAGTTTTAAATGTATGGTAAGTAGAATCTTTCACAATTTAGATCATCGAATTGGAATATTACATTGTATTTGATTGTGAATAATAATATTCCATGTTTACAATAATAATGTAGTGATTAAGTAAGATTTAATTTTTGGCTTATGATAATTAGTGTTTTTAATTATCATTTCTAATGTATTATTATTATTATATGATATGTTTTAATATCGATTTTGTAAAATATGTTTTTTGTCATGATACATTATTTTATGTAGAAAGAGGAATGGAATAATTTTCCAATAAATTTCAAGTCATAAGATCTTTATGCGATCAACAATGTATCTTACATCTCAAAAATATTTGGTAAGTGTCGTGACGATGCAAATACAATTCCAACAAAGTTGTCCATTATTATTGAGAGGGAATTAAATTTTAATGAAAATTTATAATATGATGGAGGTCATCCACGTATATGTGACGTGGACTACTGATGTTACTTTAGACTTAACCTTTGGAAATGTTAAGTCAACATCAAATAAATTTGCTCTACAAGAGAAAAAAATAATATGTTCACGGCCACTTTAAACCATGAGATAAGAACTTTAAGACATACACCCTAAAGTGTTATGAATATGGGCAATATCCTTTTGAGGATTTTTATAAGCCGTGTGAATGGGCGTATTAGGCATGAATAGTAGCAAGTGATTATTTATGGAGAAGATTTTCAATGGCAGAGTTGATTTGAGATACAGAGAGAGATGCATTAAATGTTTTAATAATCTAAATAAATTGTCTATGGAAGCTTTCAATTAACACAAAAACATATTGAATTAGAATTGTGTTAATCCTACATCATTAAAAATTGTGAGATAAGAGTGACTTATAAGATATTACATGCTCTAAAATCTTTGCCAACGAAGAAAGAAGTTAAAAGGTGAGAATCTAAAGTGGTGGATTTAAAATTTCTCTCTCTGCTAATAAATACTTATGATTCTTCTACTAGGTGGGGTTCCCTTACCTTATGAGGGAATATGTCATCAGAGTAACTACCTATAGAAGCCATCTTCATATGCCTTAAGTAAAATTCCATGCAAATTAATAATACAAAAACTTATATACAAATCTATTACATAAAATTTTGTAAAAGCAAAAATTGGAGTCGAATCATAAATTATGTAATTACTTTAGGGTTTATTAGTCATTTGTTGAATTCAAATTATTTTTTGGTCTCACCTCAGCTTCCTTTACCTCTTCCTTTTTCTCTTGTATGTTCCTTAAAACCTCGAGTTTTATATCAGGTTACATTCCTAGATCTATTATGAACATCACTTATATTCTTATGTCCTTTGTATGGTTCTTTGTGCCTATAATACACTTATTATTGATCTAAATTAAGTATAATTGAAAATTTTGTCAACCATTATTATTTATTTTTCTTCTCTTAATATACTTTAACTCTTTCTTTCTCTCTCCTTCAAAATGTATATGAATTTATATAAAATTTAAATTAAAATTATTTATAAATAAATAAATGTTTAAATTCTGTTAATAAACCTCTTTCCAATTACATCATTGTAACCAATTTATCCTTTATTTCTTTTTGCCCCTCTAAGAGGTCCTACAGTGGTCCCATAACACTAGTTATTATTGTAAAGGTGTAAATGTGTTTTAAATTTTGAAGTATTTATAAAAACAAGAGTTGTATTGCAACAAGTCCTTATAATTTAGTGTTTCTAAGTAACATAATAATATATATGCATGTTGGAAGATTTATGGGAGTAGATACTAGTTGCACTTTGATCAATTAGGGTCTTGGATCAAACGTCCCTTAAAAATAACTATTGTAGAATCAAGGGGAATACATGTTAATAGTAACTAATCTTTACATAACTACCAAAAATATATTTATAGTGTAGAAATTCTATATTTTATAGAGATAGTGTTTACTTTGAACATGTAATTTTATTATTGGAATGCTTCGCATTATATTAATAGAAAAAATATAATTACAAAAGGTTACAAAGTAAAGGGGTTAGATACATCACAGTTCAAACTTCTTATCGAAGAAAAAATCTAGCTCCAAAACAATAAAATTAGTCTGTTAAAACATGACTTAAAAAAATACAAATAACTAGATAACAATTTTTTATGCATAGGCCGCCACCCCAAGAGGTAGAGGCGAAAGATCATCCTTGGGAGGCACCGACAAAATGGGAAACTTCACATCTGGAAACTTCGGAGCATCTCAGCCATCCAAGAAGTCATCATGAATAGTGATAGGCCAACTATCAATTGACTTCTTTATCAGGAGAATATATAGTTTTAAGTGTAAAAACTTTACAAATAAAACAATTAATACTTATATACTAAAAAAATGTTGAAAAATGTAGTTGAGAGTGGAAAGTTTTATGCTTAGATGTAGTCTTTTGTTTGGATATGGAGTTTTAGGCACTTAAAAATGGTATATAAGATTATATTAGTCATTAAATTGTGTAGTTTTAAGGTATTTATCTATTGATCAATTATTAATTTAAATTGGATCTTATTGGTGTATTTTTTGGTTTGGCATTATGTCCCTCTTCTTTCTTACCTTTCTCTCTTTTTGATTTCATGGTCTTTGGCTACAATAGTTCTTACATAATTATACACTTCACGTTTATGGGATGTTAGAAGTGTGGAGTGCATGTTTATAGGAATTTTTTATGGTCTTAGTTGGTTAGGGTGTACATGTAGTAGGCCTATATTTATTATTATTTAATCTTTTGATATTGATTTGGCATACTAATAAAGTCTTCATGTGAATTCAAGTCATCTATAAATACATAAGTATCTTATTATATTTAGGTATCTATAGATTATTTGGAAGAGCATGTAACACTTGAAAAAAATCAATATTGTTTGTAAGAATCTATTGAGTATTTATAAGCATTTAAAAAAAAATCAATAAATCATTATAGTAGCTTTGATGTTTATGCTAGTGACATATTGTATTGCATTGGTTTTCTTGGCCGATAAATTAATATAATTTTTGGAGTGTTGTTTTTATATTATACACCGTTGAGCAATTTGAAAAATATCAAGATATCTCAACTATTCTCTAGTGTCTATGCAAACCCCACAATATGTGTTATTTTCCTTACATTCTCATATCTAGGTGCCTAATTAAGGTAAGGATAATAAGTGTATTTTTTAGTAAAATAGCAAGGTTTTGGAGACCTAAATTTGATGAACATGGTTATCAAAATATATTTTACTTACTTTAAGTTTATTGGAAACATCAATTGTATGGTTTGGACATCTAAAAAATAACTTCTTGATGGTTTAGAAAATCTCTTCCATTCACCATGAGTTTTTAGGGTTCTCATTGTCTTACCCAAAACCTTGATTTTCACTATCATAATTTGGCGACTATTCCCTGAACTCTTAATATTAAAAATACATTCATAAATTTTACTTTTTTATTTATTATTGTAGTTTTAAAAACTTAATTATCAAGTTCAATTTATTATTTTATATCTATTTTAAGCCTAGATAAATGTGTATGGGTATGTGTATTACAATTTGATTGAAATCTACTTATTCATAATACATTTTGATGAACTTGACTCTCTTAAACCTCTTCTAGGGTTAGATCTTTCTTCATTTTCGATAATTTTATTTTCTTAAGGCAACCCCCTAGGGTATTCTTGTAGGATTTCATAAAACCCTGATTTATTATGCCTTTCCTTCTAGTGTTAGACCATGCTTTATGTAACATTAAATTTTAATTTTCCTATGGATTGTATCGTTTCATGCTCTTAGATCCCGTTGCATTAATTTCATTTTGTTTGATTTGCTTAATTCCAAAGCCTAGGTCATTTCAATTTATAAAAAAATGTTAAACCCTAAAGTTCTTGTAATACCTCACCCTTTGGATGTATTTCTTTTTTTAAATGTAAATTATTATATGAATATCATTCTTTTTATAATGATGTAGAAGATAGTGATTATGATGATTATGACACTTAGGATAACACTGATGAAATGTTAGAAAAAATAATAAATTCTAAGTGAATATATAAATGATATGGGTATATTTGGTGTTAGTTTTGTTTACATAATCCATCATGATTAAGGAAGTCAAATTTGATAGGAAAGAAACAATTTGAATAATAAAAATTTGTTAGCTTCACATAAAGTATGCTAGACAAATATAGGTCTAGACTTAGATGTGCATAACAACATGTTTCTCCTCAACCAATTTATTCCTTTTATAGAACATGAACAAACCCTAAGGAAAATTATAGTGGATAATTTGGATTTTAATGCATGTTGTCATGTTGGGTCTAATGGTTTTTCCTTGAATACCAATGATGGTAATAATATTAATGTTAGTTTACCTCTTAACATGATTATTAGAATGAAAATGAAATATATTTTGATTATATGAGGCTGAATTAGAAACAAAACATATAGATGAGAACATTGATAATATTAGGAAATATGCTACATAAAATCCCACTAAAATATTTATAATTATAAATAAATTAAAATAATTTTCCTGTCATAATTACTCTATATTTTCAAAATCTCAAGATGTTAAACTATTTATCTTCCTTCTCAACATGTAATTATTCCTACTTATCAAATTCTTCTAATTTATTAATATGCTTCTATTTTTTATTATGTGTCTCAAAATCCCAAAAATGAACATGTTTTTCCAATGTTTAAAAAATCACTTGTGAATTATGATCCTTTAGTTGATTCACATGTTGTTAATCCCTCGCTTGTGCAAACTTAACCTATTCCAGTCTATTATACTTCATCACCTTCTATTTCTATACCAAATTACAAAATCATTATTGTGATGCAAACACTATGTGATTCACGAAATCAAATGCAAATTATTTATCAAGGGTTTTAAAATCTAAAAATTAGATATTATCTTAAACCACTTGGCTTAGGAAGTGTTTACTTATGTATATCCAATAGAATTTATAACTCCAAAATTTTAATTTTTCAATAGAAATGGAGATCTTACAAATCAGATTAAGACCTTATGCCTTTTCCTTAGATGTTATTAATTGACATGTCCGAATTAATTTTATATACAGACACACAAAATCAAAGTGGGGGGAAATGTAAACATTTAAAAATGGTCCTAGAAATTTATTAGTTGTTGAATTATACAATTATGAGGTATTTATATATTTGTCAATTATTGGTCCAAATTAAATGTTAATGCCATATTTTATGGTTCATCATCATATCCCCCTTATTTTATATTCTCTATCCTTCTAATTTCATGGTCCTTAGCCAATCTTCCCATAGATGTGCACTTCACATTTCTAGCATGTCATAAATGTGGTTTGTACATTTTATAGGTCTTGTGTGGTCCTAGTTTTTAGGGTGTATCTAGTTTTGTGGTCTCAATTTTTTTTTATTTGTATCCTTTTTTTGTTAGTTTGTGTGCCAATATGATCCTACTTTGAATTCAATTAACTATATATAAATACACAAGCATCTTAGTGCATTTAGGTATCTATAAATCATCTGAAAGAAAATATAATACTTGAAAATAATTCATTGTTGTTCACAAAAACATATAAAGCATTTAAATTAATTTATACAAATCAAATAATCATTATAAGGTTCATTATAATAATAAATTTCACCTTGGCGACACATTACATTGTATTAGTTTTCCTAACTAAAGAATCATCATAATTATTGGAGTGTTGTTTTAATATTGTATATTATTGAGGGGCCTAAAATATCAAGGTAGCTCAACTAATCTCTAGTGTAGGGTACACCCTAAAACATATGTTTTCCAAATATAACTTCCTGATTAAGGTAAAGAGAAGAAGAGCATTTTTCTAGTGAGTGGAGTTACGTTTTATAAAATTGATAGATACTTTTGGATTGTTGGATGTGACTAAGACATTCATTTAGACAAAATATTCCTTCCTAAAGTTTACCAAAAATGTCAAGAGTATAATGTGGACATCTCAAAAACATTAACTTGATGGATTGCATAAGCTCCTTCATTCATCACGATTTTTAAAGGATCTCATTGTCTTATCAAAAAATCAAAAATTTTAATATTAAACTTTGGTAACTGTCACTTGATCTCCTAATATTCAAAATACATTCCTAAGCCCTACTTTTTCTTTATTTTTGGTTTTGGAAAATTAATTAGGCATGATTTATTATTTCACATCTATTTTACACATAGTTAAATGTGTATGAGTATTTGTACTACAGATTGCATTATTGATGGGGTCAAGTGCACAACAATTCCAAAACATAGAATGGAATTTTTGAGAATAAGTATTGAACAAAAAAAGAAAACACTAATTCTTCATTTTACTCTAAGTCCATATTTTCTGCTTATCCTTCCTTTGCCTTTCCTTTTATTTTTCCTTTTGAAATTTTAATTTGGTACATACAAATTTATCCTTATCCTCCACCATATTATTCCATTTAAAAATATTTTCATACTATTCAACTAGTCTATCAGCTTCTCTAGTTTTACACTACCCTCATATCTAAAACCTCAACTATTACTCCATTTTTTCTATTTAATGCATGTTTTACCATTTTTATTTAAAAAACAACTATATTATGATAATTATAAATGCATATTAATTCAATTATTATAATTTTTTTATTTTTATAAATATGGAAATTTTCTATTTTTAGAAAATACTAAGAATAAATATAATTAGCTTTCACAATGATCCCTGCTGACTATTCTAACTATTTGATAGTGAAAATTAGAAGATGTGACTATGCAGGTTCAATATCAAGTGCAAAATCAGATAAAAAAATTTAAATAAGAGTGTAATATGTAGACATCAATGCCATGTGTTTGAGTCCATTGACTGCAAACTTGTCTTAGTTGACTGTGATAGACAACAAATAGGAAAAGACAGATAAAGAATGAATTTAGAAATGACAACTCAGCGGCATGATCAAAAGACATTTACTAACATGAGAACAATAATTTGAAAATCATTTTGTGTGCCTGAATCTGTTGACCACATATTTTTTGGGTTTATTGTGCGTTTAAACTAATCAATACACCTAGTGCACTTGTAGATGATGAGATATATTAGACAACACACATATAGTTTTTTTGCATAGAAATTGATGTGTATGTTCTCTTGTATTTGAAACACTTAGGTCACTTTGATAGATTGAAAACATAGAAGAAAAATAGGGGAGTATAAATGGATAATATGGCCTCAATCACCCCCTTGATGATTGATTGTTGTCTATGTATCTAATATTTCAAGGAGGTAAATCAAGCCTATTGTCACTCAATTTTGCACCCTTGAATAGGTAGTTCAAGCCTACTCCAAATTGAGTGGAACATGGAATTTCCCCTAGACCTTTGGGTTGTCTATAACAAGGGTAAACCTCTATATTGAAGGGCTAGCTCCCTTGATATATCTATTGAAGCTCATCACTTATGCTACTAGCTTGTTGAAATGAAAAGGGACAGATAGAACATGAAAAATAACCTAATATAATGAGGTGATAAACCAAGTTAATCTCTAAAATACCACCATGTAATTTCACTATGAGAGGTGATTCAAAAAACTGACTTCAACATGAAGGGGTTTCTCTAACATAAGTGTTTCAACATGGAGGTGAGATGAAATGCATACCCCAAGGTGAATGAATAAGAGGTTTGATTGTAGGCACTATTACCCTTCCCTACACTTACATATATACAAAGACACTAACAAAACTTCATGTGACCTATTACAAAGTAGACTAATTACATAAAACATGAAAGAGTAAGGTGACCACAAGGATAAATGGTTATCACTTGTCATTCAAATATGCACTACTTCACATACTTAGACAATAAGTTTATAACTCAAAACCATTTTTAAATATTTTATTCAAAGGAAAAAATAATACTCAAACTAGAAAGGCTTTTCCATACCAAATGTGGATTCCATTACAAATCCAAAAGTGGTTGCTTATATAGAGAAGTATGGAGAGAGAGAGAGAGAGAGAGAGAGAGAGAGAGAGAGAGAGAGAGAGAGAGAGAGAGAGAGAGAGAGAGAGAAGATTGAAAATTTTCCATGTTAGTTAAAATAATAAAAGGAGATATGAGATAGTATAAACATACTTTTAAGGATATATTTCTCACTCTTGAAGATGCTTGAACCTTTCAAGTGGCATAGGGGTTAAACTTGGCTTGACACCTTGACTAGCATCTTGAAAATTGGCATTCTTTGCATGAAAGGAGTGACAAATGAACTTTCAAATCATGATTTTATCATGAAATGATCTCATAAAACTCATTTTACACCTTCAATTCCTTAATAAACTCATCTGATCTGAAATTTCATCATTCATGTGCATAGGTGTCTTAAGACTCTTCATTTCCTATACCTAGCTTGGTCCAAGTGGCCTAAACTTCAATTTCTTCTTATTGAAGTTAGAATATCTCCAGTAATGGTATTAAAATATGTTATCAAACCTTAAACAAACCAATTTGGTACTTCGAATAACTCTTAAGAACTCATTTTGCTCCTTAGGCCCTCACTAGGCCTAGTTTCTTTGTAGCCCTAAAAACCTATAAACCTCATTTTATATAGATTTATACAGATTATAATTGAAAAAAAAATGAATATTATAGGACCCATTATTTCATTACATCTCCATGTCAAAATTCATATTCTGAATCTGAGTGGAAGTCCATGTTTTCTACCTTTCTCTCTCTTGAATTAAGCCTCAATTAGGCCTCCTTGCCTAAAACCCTATTTTTTTATCCATAATTATTAAACACGTGTGAAATCACCCAAAATAATTTTATTCACTTTCCCTATGATATCACAAATCTACATGTCAATTTTTAGGTCCCAAGACCCTGTGGAAGTATGTAAACCAAGAAATCACCTTCTCACCTACTCCCATTTAGAGCCTATTTGAGACTGCCTTGGAAAATGAGCCTTATTTGACCACCTAAATAATATATTGTGAATTTTTTTAATTTAATATTTATTATACATCTCAAATTACCTAATACAAATATTGGTAAATTCTCCCTTTCCCAGAATGCCTACAAAACATTAAAAAACATGAAAAATAGAGCATTGGTGGCAGTCTATACAAGAGACATTAGCATCAAGGTACATTTTTATGACCTCCTTGGAGTATTAAACAACATAAAATATGTATCAAGATAAAAATATGACATTATATGTGCTTTTGAGGTCCATTTTCCTTGACTAGTCACTATCAGGGTTTTAGGAGGGTTCAAGACATGTTTGAGGTATTAACGATTGTTCATAAAGAACATATCACCAATTCAACTCATTAAAATTGTAAAACCTTCTTTAATTACCTCCTAAACTATCCTAAATGGATCATATTCCCATGAAAAGTGTGAGAGATGGTATGAGTATGTGAAGTTACTCCTCAGGTAGCAATCTTAGCTCTGTTGAACTCGAGAGAGGTCAAATTTGAGTTTTGGACCCCAAAATCCATATCACTACTATAATAGGTTCATAAACCTACAAAAAAATCTTCCCCATTATTATACATGCCTTGGTAGTGACTATTACACCATTTCATACATCTGGTGTACTGGTTAGGGTACTTGGGGTTTAAGACGTGCCTCCTTTCTAACCCTCAAGGGCATTTGGATTAAAAAATGAGTTTCTTGTATAGCATAAGAGTGTATTGAGACATTTGATATGTTTTTTAATTTCCTCCAAGACTCTCCATGAATTTTTTCATGCTTGTTTTTTGCTTTGAGGTCCAAACAAACCCATTGGTCTCAAGATTGCCCCTTGCCAATGGAGTGAGCAAGGTTTAGGACAAAATAATGCATATGTTTATTTTTAGTATGGCCTTGAAATGACCATGAAAATATTTTTTAACTCATAATAATCACCTATACCAATTCTCAAAGTGTAATTATGCCTAGGGAGGACTCAAAACTTAAATCTCCCTCATGACTAGTTATAGTCTTGTGTGTGTTTTAGAGGTCCATAAGGTCCTAGATAGAATTTTGGCCTTTTCACCCTTATCATTAGGTATAAGTAGTTATATTGAGATATTCATGATACTATATATAATTCCAAATCACCTATTTCAAACCTATTTATAATCCTTTTACTCTTCTTTAATCCAAGCAAAAACTCATAAGTAGGCAGAGTTGTAGGTTACTTTTTTTACTGTGTATAGGGTTTAAAACTCAAATCAATCAACTTCCTTCATATTTAATTTGATTTCATACTGAAACTATGACATATTTTTAATATTGGAATAGGCCTCAGATCCTTTCATATCATTTTTTTGTTCCCTTTAGACTTGATACCAGTCTGCTTCATTAGCCACCTATAGGTGCCTATTAGGATCATGACTATGTATAGGAGTTTCAAGATCTCTCCTTCATACCAATGATCTTATCCTAGTTATTTAATTTTTTTGAGGCCCAAATTTTAGGCTCAAATAATCTCTCAATACTAATGCTTCCCTCATTATTTGAATTTTACCTCACACCTTTGAGTCATGGTTATAGGTGGTCATTAGGGCTAGGTTTGAGCATATAGTCTTGAACTTAGTCCTTTCATTTTCCCAAATGCTTGAAGATATCCAAATAAATAGGAGTATTAATTATCACTTTCTATAGGGTATTTTTTATCCTTCATGGCACTTTAAAGTCATTTTTCACTTTTGATTTCATGTATAGAATGTACCCAATATTGTAGGTGGTCTTCTAGCCATCAACTTAGGTTCCTTGACTCTCTTGATTGTTCAGTTATTTGATAGTTTATGACACTATATTCATCTTCCATGAGATCAAATATCACGTTTGGATTTGATTTTATTTATCTAAGGTGTTGATCATGGTCTAAAATGAGGACCTATAGGGTTAGGGCATGTAAGTCACTATTAGATTGTTTAGGGCTGCAAAACCAGCTCTTGAGTTATAGACCTTTCTATACCTATCAAACCACTTCACACCTCCTTATCACTCCCTCAAGGGCTCACATAGGCTTATGACCAAGTCTCATGTCACCTTCAAGATACCATACAGTCTATACATACTTGTAGGTGTAATCATCTTATATGCATGGTCTATGTATTGAAATTTGGAGAATTTAGTCAATTTGAATCTCCTAATGATGGTAGTAGGGTAGTCAAGACCATGTGAGTGTAGAAGGAGATGTGTTAGGTACTTCCATAAGCAATGAGCATCTTCAAACTTCTCTTACAGTCTGTACATGCCTATATATGAAGGAAACACTTGTAACTCTCATTAGAAGGTGTGTTTGGTCTCTTATCTTCATCTCTCTATAATTTAAATAGTCCAATATCATCTTAAAACTTTGTACTATGATATATTACTGCTACTTGAGCCCAATTGGAAATCAAACCTCCAATAGACTGTTCAAACATAAACCATGTCTCAAAGAGAATCACACTTGAAGAATATGAACAAGAAACACATATAAAAAAAGTAGCACATGAAATACATGAAATTGAGGGATCTTCCATGATTAATTAAGCATTATAAACCTCTGAGAGTGACCACCATAAATACAAAACAAAAACTTGCATCAAGATTGCCTAAAAGACCTTATACACCAAGATACTTTTCCTCCAAGAAAAATCACTTCATAGATATGAGTTAGATTATGAAACCATCATTAAAAAGAGATCCATGATCTATGAAAACAACCCTCAAAACCATTATTATCCATCAAACTATAAAGTGGAGAAATAGATGCAAAAATAAACCCCTCTTGAATGGATAGGCCATAGTGACTTGCTATCACTCTTATCAATTGTTCATAACGAAGAGGCCACCAATATGAAAACCAATGCCACTTATTTAAATTTTAATAGGACCCCTAAATGGCCAAAGTTTTATCTCCTAACTCTCTCTATGTTGGTCGTACCATTTAGTTCAAATTTGCCTTCATGAGATTATGAAGGTAGTGATGGAGGATAAAAGGTGTATGAAGTGTCAGTCTGACTTAAAACTTATTTTAAATTTTTAAAATGATATTATGGATCCCAAGGGACACTTATAAACCATTTCCAACTGAAATTTGATCTTACAAGGCCGTACAAGTGCCTATAAAATGCCTTTTTGCCTAGTTTAGGCATTGAACTAGAGATGTTGTCAGACTCTGACCACCTTGAACATTATATGAGTTATTTAAGACACTAGGTACATTTTAAATATTCTTGAAACATTTACTTATTTAAATGGTACGTCTAACCCTTCCACATGGGCCAAAAGGTGATTTTTACATATGAGAATCAAATAAAAGGTCAATGCATTATATTGTGATATTAATGACACATCAATAACCTTTTATAATTACATTAGACCATAGTAAACCTTTTACCATGTTTTACAATTCCAAGACCTTGTACTTGACCCATAGGACTAGACAAGTGAACATAAGACTAAACTTTGGACAATGCTAGACGAGGACAAATATGACCATATGGAACTATTTAAGACCATTTAATACCATGAATTTTTTTTTATAATCTTATGATGTTTCAACCTAGAAGGGGTGACTAAATTTGACTTGTGGTCAAAATTTGGTCT
The DNA here is from genome assembly GCA_037957365.1 of Torreya grandis. Classification (NCBI taxonomy): domain Eukaryota; kingdom Viridiplantae; phylum Streptophyta; class Pinopsida; order Cupressales; family Taxaceae; genus Torreya; species Torreya grandis. Next base: position 1,409,979 of record JARHVA010000751.1, read on the forward strand.
ACAAAGCCCATGTAGTTCTCCCAACTATAGTGAATGTGTTATTGCATTCCTTTGACAATGTGTATGTAGATATAAGATGGGTTTAATACTTGAAATTGATATCTATTGACTTAATTTAGATGTATCTTAACTTGGCTTATTGATGTTCCTCATGAAAAATGCAAAATTTGGGTAGAATAGGGTAGATTTTATCAATGTGCAGAAGTATATATTTTTGTGCCAAATGAATAACAAATGGTCTAATGAATGACACTTGATATTTATTTATAGGAAAATATTTTTAAAATTTACTTTATCCAACCTTATGAAATGTTTATGAAGGACCAAAATATTGATATAAAGTTTAGAGACTAGCCATTATTTGGGTAGGATATGACTAGCCCAAGTGGATAGGGGTGCAATGTCCCACTGTCTACTTATAGCAAACTTGTCTAGGAATATAAAAGATAGATGTACTTTATAGGGAAAAATTTTAAGGTGATTTAAGACATGAACATTTGACATTGATATTTTTATGTAATTATAATGGCAAAAAAAGGGTCGAGCCCGCATATAGACAAATGACATAGAGGAATGGTGAATAAGAGTCATGTAATGGGTAGAAGTTGTGTGGTTAAGAATATGTCAAAAATTATCATTTTAAAGTACCTATAACTATATTTATGCATTTTCATTTCCACCCTCCTACCCACCCTTATTCTATAAATTAAATTTCTAGAGTCAATGAGAAAAATTTGAACCTGAGTGTGTACAACATGCTTTGTCTTTGAGAAAATACTTCAATTGTGTAGGGAAATTTAATTTAGAAAACCTTGCAATAGCTCATGAATTAGTCATTTTTTAATTTGAAATTTGAAAAATCTTTAACATTAAAAATTTATAAATTGAAAATGGAGAAAACAAGTATACCTATATGTAGGTGAAACCCATTTACTCTATAACCTATAACTGATAATGGAGAAACATGAGCCTTTATTGAAGTATTTTTTGTTATTTTGAAATAATAAATATTTTAAAGTGATCAAGACCCCATTTTGACTAAATAATTAATCTCCTGAGTTAGAAAGATGCATTATTCCAACTCTCATGAAAAGGGAATAATACCCAATGTACTAACCCAAAAAGATGGAACCATGTTAGATTCTATATATAAGTGATGCCAATGATGTTTAGTGTCACTATACTTGAACGTACATCACCCGTACATATTTGAATCACATCACTACACATGGATCTAGATTATAAACTTGCATTATCAAAAGAGAATGAATAATATTCATGCCATGTTGGGCCCCCAATTTTGGCTAAGTACTTTTTGGGAATAATCAGCATAGAAAGGCATGATGCGGAAGACCATGGCACCAAAAACATTAGTGTGGGATTAAATGGCATGGAAAGATCAAGTCTCATATAATAAATACAAATTTTAAATGGATAACCTGAGAATGAAGGACTCAAAAATTAATGGAAGACTTGGGGAACATGTGGGAAAAAGAGATGGTTATGGAACGGTTCACAGGGATGGAAGAGAAGACTAAGTCAAGTACAAATATGGCACTAACCCATGGAAAGATAGGCACTCAACAATAAGGATCCAACATCAAAAGATAATATAGGGGTAGAAAGGCCTAGGTCCATAGGAACTTAATGTAAATGGCTTCCACAAATCAAATGTATTGATTATAGGTGGTGACTCACCTTGATTGTAATTACTTTTATAACTACTTGGTTGGGGAAAATCAAGTATAAATATCCCCATGGTGTAATTTTTAATGTTGTTGTTTAGTTGGATGTTATTGATGAAGTTTACACAAGTGGTTAATATTGTAACTATGTACCACTATATGCTTTGAGATCACTTATGAATATGATGAATGAAGCCTATGTTGACCTAATCATGTTATTCAGTTATCTATGGGGTTGATAGTATTTGTTAGTGTTTATGCCATATTTTTATTTTGATCATTGAGTAATGAATAAGTGAGCTAAGTTATATATAGACTAAATAATGATTTTAGTATTAGGTACGTGTTTGATCACCTTTGTCTAGAAAATTTAATAAACACACTCTCCCATGACAAAACCAATAGGAATTGGTCCCACATTACGTTCTTTTATTGAGTGCATGAGAGCTTTTTATTATGTGAAATGCCAGTGTGTCAGCACTTTGGAATCTTATTAACTTAGGATCATGCCAAGGGGAATTCATGCCTATGTAAAGGAAAAAAATCCCAACATTTTGGTTCCATTTCCAAGAGCTATAGCGGTTGATTGCACAATGGTGGAAGATGCTCGAATGATTGTCTCTAAAGAATATTGAATAATGGGTTACTAGAGTAGAAGATAACTTTGCATTACTATTTATTAAACCATGAATATCTAAATGTGCATGGGTAGAATATCATCTTTATAACTCATTGTATGAGATGTTCTTTGTGTAAGTGCATGTTCACCTTCATACTTGGATTTTGGCATATTCACAAGTCCGATCGAGGAACTATGGATGAAAAACTACTTGGTCACTAGAGTGTCAGTCAAATTTAACATGGTTGGGAGTGCCTTGGATGCATGTAGTTAATGTTTAGTGGTGAAAAAATTTGAATAGTTACATTTTAGAATATGTAGGCTTGACATATTCTTGTCTAAAGAATCCCAATTTCACTTCCTCTAAGAATTGCATGGTAGATATCTCAAATATTTTTCACTAGAGATTAACAAGCTCTTAGTATATTTTAGACTTGAGAGTTTCTCCATGGATAGATAAACTCTCTCATGCATGAGTAACATAGTTGGTGAAGAAATGAAGGGGAACCTTTTAAATTAAAACTATTGGTTTAGTATGGTGGCTAGTCAAGTGGGAATTGTAGAAGTGCAAATATGATGAATCTTGGCAAAGTAATATGAGTGGAAGTGATCTAGGGAGGGGACATGAGGACTTAATAAGTGTTGTAAGGGTATGTATAGAAGCATAATAGTGTAGTGAGTACTCCCCAACCACAATACTACACCTGATGTTAGCATAAGTATGTGCAGGAGAAGCAAGTCAGGTAGTGGTGATTGAAGAACCCAATTTGGATAGGCCCAATTCCCCACCCATGGTGTACGATCATGTTCTTGAATAAGATGACATATTTGTACATAGATAAGATATGGATACTATATAATCATAAACTAAACTTTTTAAAGATACATTTGTATATCACTATTTAAATATTAGTTTATTGGCCATTTCTTTTACTTTGTAATACAATTCTATGGCTCAGTTTGGAATGCATGATGGACCAAACATAAACAATGGGTAGAGTACCAACCCATCTATATTTAATCATCCTGCCTCAATGCCTAATATTTTTGGTGATTATGTTATAGGAGGCATAGGAGGTAGTGGTGGACCTCCCCCACAAGGTCCAAGAGCGATATGAAGTGCATCACAATAGTCCCCATTACAAGCTTCTCAACTTCCCATTATGTATTATGAGATGAGTCTCCACTTGCTTGAGTATCATGGTGTGGATAATGTCATAGAACATGTTTAAAAGTGTGAACCTATTTGGAAATAATGTGGGATTACCTTTTTTAAACATAAGGTAACATAGTTTACTACCACTCTTCTAGACTGCATACACAGGTGGTATTGTAAGCTTGATTCATAACAGGTTGTGGTCAATTATGACCAAATAAAGGAAACATTTCTCCAAGAATTTGATATCCCATAGTTTGAATAATAAAGCATAGCTTCCCTGAAGGACATCAACCAAGAATTGACTGAGAGTGTGCATGAGTATGATGCATATTTCAAGACACTTCTTTCTAAGATCTCTTTTGAGATAAATGTCACTCAACACATCTAATGATTCTTAGGATGATTATTGATTCCCTTTCGATTTACCTTATCATACAAGACTTTCACCAACCTATACAAGGGCTTAGAATCTTCCATACATGTCAAAACCATCATAATCATCGACATAGGGATTAGTCCTTTATGGAGGCTTAGATCATTGCTATGGCATTTCAGCTAGAAAATATCACTACACATAATGCTCATGATAATAGTAGTGGTTTATGGTGTCTGTAGTATGAAACTGAAGGACACTATTATAATAACTACCCTCAAAGATTATTTGATCTATGATGAAGCAATCCTTTGAGATTTTCCAAGAAGAGCATGATGTAAGGTATTACCTTTTGCTTCAACATGCCACTCCATTAGAGGTATCTACATATTATAAGATATGTGATGTATACACTCATGATACCAATGACTATTGTATTATTAGTGAAATACATGAGGCATGAATGCAGGTATGCATTAGGCATACATTGATAATAACCAGGATAAGATAGGAGGATATCATGGTTGTGTCCAAGGTCAAGGATGTGGAGGTAGACATTTTCCATTGAGAACCTATTATAAGTGTGGTTCCCTAGAGCACTACCAATGTGATTGCCTAGTGTATCCTACATATGCCTTTTGTAAAAATGAACACCATCTATAAGAGTGCCCTGACCTATATACTAACATCATAAATGAGATAAATGAAAAGGATGTGGAATGATATGAATTGAGAAGACACAATGGAGACCATACCCTACTACTCTAACTGGTCCCAAAGTTAATAATACCACATGAAGTGGTAGTCAATCCTAGTCTATATCCAACCCCCCATTAAAAAGATTGAACAAGAAGATTCTCTTGTTACTCATTATCTAGATGCTTAATAGTAGAAGGAAGTGATTCATGACACCATGAATATGGTGAGAGAACTATAAGGAGAGATCTAGTTCTTCAAGGATTGTGATGTTGCTACATGTTTTGACATGTAAAAAGCTACAGATCTTCATGACTTAGCGCATGATGAGTTCCATGAGTTGTGTAAGGTACTCCTTGATGAGATATCGTGCCCATATCACAAAATTATCTAAGGCATTATATGCATAGGCCTAATGAGGATCTCTAATTAAACCATGCACGATGACAACAGACTCATATCCAACTTAGTCTAGAAGGGGATATAAATATATTGGTTAATGTTATTATTGATGGATTAGTTATTTAGTATATATTAGTTGATACCAGTGCCAAAGTAAATGCCTTCACCAAGGATGCATAGAGGAAGATGGCAAGCCCTACTTTACAACCTTCTCCCCATGTGTTATTTATGTCCAATAAGACTTGTGTTTTGCCTATTGGAGTACTTAAAGATGCCACCATGGATATCCTAGGTGTCACTTTCAAAGCTAAATTTGAAGTCATTGAGTTGGTCAAAGCTGATGACTTTCCAACTATGTTGGGTCATCTTTAGCATTACATGAATAATGCTAAATTAAGCATCAATAAGAACTATATCAACTTTGAGAATGATGAGTAACACATTATCATCCCCTTGGACCATGCTTAAGGACCTATATATGTTAAGTCAATAAATTTTGATAAAGACATTAACCACATTTATAATGTCATAATTTAGGGTATTGAATGCCTTGATCCTTCTTCAAATGACATCATCCATTAGGTAAATGCACATTTGACACTACTAATAATGCCTATGACTATTGGGTTTAAGGTGAGTATGACCTTACTAGAAGGATATATGGTGCTATAGGTAGTAGATAAGTTCTTTGTAGAAGTACCATAAATTCCATAAGTTTGTTCATCTCCTTAATGGAAAAATTATGGTTGTGCCACCTATAAGGTTAGATGAAGCTTCACAATTTCATGGTTAGATGGAAGTCTATGAGTTTTTGAAATGGTTAAAAGAGTCATATCATTCTGACATTGATCAAGTACATTTGATTATCAATATCTTTGATAGCACAAATGATCAGTGGTGGAAAACTCATCATCAAAAATTACTTAGGATTTAGTTCATTCTTATCTACACCACCACTTTTACCATGATAACCACATTCACAATACCATAAGTAATAGTGGAATAAAAATTCCTAAACCTCATCTTGAAGCCTACAAGACTATGTGGAAGGTGGATAAAACATTTTTGCTTGAGTGCTTATGGGTTCATACATTCTATGACACTCTACACACTTGGGATATAACATGGTATATACATGAAGAGAAGAATATGGTGGTAGATTGTTGGTATTTCATTAAGAGTAACATGATTTCCATGATGTCTTATTCATATCCATAGATGAATTTGTTCCTTGCATTGTAAGCTATGTGTTAGGCTATTATCAGTGACCTAGTCTTGATTGAAGATCACATCTGATGCATATATGGAATGCAAGAGAAGAGATTGACTATTTTCAATAAACCTAAGATAAAAAACCAAATCTCCACCACCTAAACCTAAACTAGACCATGCATTGAGAGAAGAGATCTGACAAGGTATATAAAGGTTGAATACCAGGTTGACAAAGGTACCAAATCTAATTTTCCTAGCCCATCTCTTGATCATGTGACTTTGCATACTAAATATGGCACGTGCAATGTTTTTGAAACCATATAGGATGAACATCACCCATACTTGAAACCACTTTGTATTATCCAATAAAATATTGGCATAAATGAAGTTCTTAAGATGACTATTATGGGAGACTATTGGTTTGATACATAGATCTCTAAGGTGTTTGAGCTGTTAAAAGAATATCAAGAGGTCCTCCCATGTAACTATACTAAAATGAAAGGAGTTTATTATTCCTTAGGCATGATTCACATAAATTTTGTAGAGGGTGTTTGACCTATTAGGAAGAGGCCCTATTATATGAATCACAACTTGTACACTCGATTCAAGGAATAAATTAGTAGCATGTTGGGCCTAGTAGTCATTACTCCTATAGATAAGTCTAAATGGGTGAGCCCCATAGTCATTAGTATAAATAATAATATATGCATTTGGGTCTATGTGGATTATCAGGTACTCAATGCTACTTACATAATGGACCCCTTTCTGACACATTTTACTAAGGGGATACTAGAGGGATTTATTAGATGTGAGATCTATACTTCTATTGATGACTTTTTTGGATATCAACAAGTCTAGATCATAGAAGAGGATAAGTTGAATACCACATTTATAACTGAGTGGGGATCATTTACTTAAAACATAATGTCATTTAGGTTGAAAAATGCTTCTATTGTGTTTTCATAGATTGCAGTCAAGGCCTTCAAAAAATTTATTCATAAATTCCTTCAAGTCTACCTTGATGACTGGACTATTTATGGTTTAGTGTGGGACCATTTTTCAAATCTATAACTAATGCTTGAGCACTGCCGAAAACTTAAAATTTCCTTGAATCTAAAAAAATGTGTGTTTGCTACCCCTTTTGGCATTTTACTTGGCCATGTTACTTATCATGATGGACTCTTGGTGGATTCCCAAGATTATTATTATTCTTCACCTTCTAGTGTTGATCACCCAACAAGAGATACACACCTTCTTATAACACATGACATATTATAAGAAGTTCATTTGAGGGTATGCTAATATTATTTTACCACTAGAGGAGTTACTAATATAGAATGGTCAGTTTGTCTGAACTAATGCTCACTAGCAAAAATTTGGTGTACTCAAGGATAAGCTCATTACTGCCCCTATGCTCTGGTTTCTAGACTAGATGAATCATTTTCATATACATGTCAATGTTTTAGGTATGGAAGTTAGTGTTATCCTTTCTCAACCTAGTGAGGTCAACCTTGACGATGCTATCTAATTTTCTATTATAAATGTCACTCTAGCTAAATAGAACTACACAGATACAAAGTGCAAAGACTTATCCATGGTTTACATCTTTCAAAAAATTTGCCAGTACTTGTTGGCTAATCCAATAATTTTATTTATGGACCATGAAGTGATGAATTAATTAGTAAATAAGTTGATTGTATTGCATTTATGCATTTACTTGTGGATTGTGTTTTTTTAAGAGTTATAGTTCTTAGTGATGGTCAAACCTGGTAAGGCTAACTTTGGCCCTAATCATTTATCATACATTGAATCTGGTGAACTAGCATGGGCCATTGAAGATGACTTGCTTGAAATTCAAATTTTCCAAGTCATATGCATGCCTAACTATTTTGATTATATTTCCATATTTCTAAATATGGGTTCAGCACCAACCCACCTTATCACTCTATAAAAAAATTAGTTATTTGTTCATGCAACTCCATTCCATATTATAGGGGGTGATGTTTATAAGTATGGGTGGTATGAAGTTTTATACCACTATGTCATTCAACATGGCAAATTAAGGCTCTTCGAGATGCTCATGAGGGCATTGTCAGATGACTCTATGTCAGTGACACTACAATGTCAAAGGTCCTTTTAGCTAGATTATGGTGGCCCACCTTATTTAAAGATGATAAAACTTACATGCACCAATGTGATTTTTGACAATGCATGGGAAAGCTTAAGAGAAGGGATGTTATTCCCATTCATCCTATCTTAGAACATGAACCCTTTGAAAAGTGGGATATTCACTTTGTTGTCCCCATAAACCTAGTAAGGAGGCATACTGGCGTGTGATATGTGATCACTACTAATGATTACCTTACTCATTGGGTTTAATCCATGCCAACCAATTATTTTACCACTACTAGTGTTGTTTAGTTTATCTAGGACAATATCATTACATGGTTTAGAAGTCCATTAAGTCTGAATAGTGATTGAGGAACCCATTTCCTTAATGAGACCATCTACATCCTCTTGGCTAAATTTATGATCGTGCATCATAAGATTACACTTTGCCATCCTCAAGCTAATAGTACAACTGAGGCATTCAATAATATCTTGGGTAAGATATGTAATATTAGATGCACTAATTGAGATGATCATGTTTCTATGGTATTGTGGGCATATCAGACCACTTACAAATGATTGAACAAGATCACACCTTTTAATCTTCTATTTGGTATCAAATCCATTCTTCACGGTTGAATTATTCCTTCTTTTTGAATTGCATTCATTGGTTGACTAGATGATGAAGAGTATTTGAAAGTGCACCTAGATTATATGTTTCATCTAGATGAGACCTAATTTATCATGCATTGGATTCAAGGAGTGGAAAATCACAAATAAAAGGCCTGGCATGATCGTCATTTGAAGAACATGACTTTTTATCCAATCATGTATGTTTTGGTATATGACTCCATGTTCACGTGCCACTCAAAAAATATTTGTGTCGACTAGGATGTCCCATTCATTGTTCATAGTATTCAAACCATCGATGTGTGAAAATTGAAGGATTAGATGGACAATTAATTTATGGCCATTTCAATGGTAGTCGGTTGTGGCCCTACTATTCTAAATAGTCTTTTAATTAATAAGGTGTATGCCACTAGGTTAGTAATAGATTTTGGTTATTATCTATAAATCATGGCACTAGTTGCATACCCTTGAGTAGTTTCAGGTCAACACTTTGTTATTTTTATTTGTATTTCATTGTAATGTCTTGGAGGACCATAGACAACTTTTAGTGTGGGGTAAGAAAAGTAGAATAAGTAAACCCTATGGAGTGCCAAGGAATTGGTCAATGGGAATGCACACAAAAGGAAGGGCATGTAAGTGAAAGTGTAAGTACAAAAGGGTACACAAGATGTGGCACATAATCACTAAACTAATTCAAGGTAAATAAGTGAGGTTCCTACCTTTATAATGGAAAATTTTGAATTTTTTTATAGCTATCATGCACTTTAGGAAAAGTACAAGATGTGATATATGTATTTAATACAAGGAAAGCAGTGGTAATGACAAGTGTGTCAAGATGAATCATGGAAATACTATTATAGCATTAATTACATGAAGTGATGGAAGAGGTAGTGGGGAAGTAAATGTGAGTTACCCCCTCAAGGCTATAAAAGGTTAAATGTAGGTCATTTCACATTTTACTATTATCACATTCACAAAATTATAGAGCCAAAGGAGCATTATTAAACTACATTTCTAAGTTTCCAAATGAGTGAGAATATACTATTTGTGACTATTTTGAGAATCGAGGAGTGAAGTAGTTATGGTAAATGGGTATAACATTTAAAGGGTGAATACAAAAGCATAGTTTTATAGAGTTTTAGGTGCAAAGTGTTGGAAATATTATCATTGATGTCAAAGTTCTAGCATTATTGGTGATAAAGGCCCCATTGCATTTAATGTTGTTTGTAATAGATATATCTTGGATAATGTGAGTTGATATTTATTTAATATTAACGAATATATTTTTGGTTGCATATGAGACAAAAGAAGGGCCCATGGAGAATTCAAAGAGCCATGGGATAAAGACAAAAGAAGGATGGGATGCATTTTCCCATGAAGAGTCATCTTGGGGAATTCCAAGAGTCACCAAGTGAAGACAAAAGAGGAAGGGCACAATTTCTCATGAAGGGACACTTTGAAGAATACGAAAAGTCACCAAGATAAGGACAAAAGAGGGAAGGACGTTTTTGCTCATGAAGGGTCACCACATGACTTTTCAAAGGCAAGGATATGAAGGGTCATACAAGTTTGGTGCCATTTTCCATGAGGATTGAAGGGTCACAAAGGGAGAAGGCCAAAGGTCATTTGGAAAGCTATAAATAAAGGCTTGAGAAGCCATTTGTAATATGGAAGATAGAGGTTGATTTGATATTGTAATATCTAGCTTAGAAGAGCAATTGTGAGAGATGAATATGATTTGTATTTGTTATATCTAGCTTAGAAGAGCAAAGGTGAGAGAGGAAAGAGATGTTGTAATGAACTATCATTTGTTGAAATATCAACATTGAGAGATAGGTGTGTGGTATACACAAAGGGGTTGGTGCTCCTATGGGTTGGTGCTCATGAATTATTGTTGGGTTGGTGCTCGACAAAGGGGTTGGTGCTCCTGTGGGTTGGTGCTCACAAATTGTTGTTGGGTTGGTGCTCGACAAAGGGGTTAGTGCTCCTATGGGTTGGTGCTCATGAATTGTTGTTGGGTTGGTGCTTGACAAAGGAGTTGGTGCTCCTGTGGGTTGGTGCTCATGAATTGTTGTTGGGTTGGTGCTTAGCAAAGGGGTTAGTGCTCTTGTGGGTTGGTGCTCACAAATTGTTACTAGGTTGGTGCTTGGCAAAGGGGTTGGTGCTCTTATGGGTTGGTGCTCATGAATAGTTACTGGGTTGGTGCTCAGCAAAGGGGTTGGTGCTCCTATAAGTTGGTGCTTGCAAATATTGTTTGGGTTAGTGCTCATTCATATACTTGAGATTGTTCTCTGTGGTTTTTCCCACATTGGCTTTCCACGTTATATCTGGTGTCTCTCTCTATCTTGTGTGGTGTTTATTATTTGAGTTTTATTGCATATCTTAAATGTTTGATTAAGTGGAATTTGGTTCAGGGAAAGTTTTATAAGATATATGATATACTGATTCACCCCCCCTCTCAGTATATCCTATGCTTAACACAAAGGTCCACATCTTCCATTAGAGATCATTGAAGCAAGAGAGTCGAGTAAGTTAGCAAAGCAATCACATATTATTTCAAGAGGATCAGATGGCCATGACTCAACCTTTAGGATCTTTTAAGGGTGATTCAATCGAAGAAAAAGACCCAACATAGTGTGCCCTTACAATACTATAGGAAGAAGAATTAGAGAGTGTGGGTGTTCAACCAATTTTGATTAGGGAGGAAGTATTTGAAGAGTTTAGTGCACATGTGAAAGATTTTTCATAGCAATCTGAAGAAAAAAACACATAATCAAGATTCACATGTTAGGTTGATAAGAAGGCTATCATACCCCCTCCACTCCCACTATTTATTGAGGAAATGCAATACCCATAGGTGGTTTTATGTGCATATAATTGGGTGTCAGACTACTAGGTAGAGTACTAGAACATGAGGAATGATCTTGTATATGAATTGATTATTTTCAATACTCTTAATGATGTAATATTATTTTAATATTTAATAGTTCATAATTTGGGAAGCTAGTAGAAGCAATTAAGTTTGTGTATTCTTGAGTACATGGAGATTATTTCTACTTTGTTGGGCATTGGATGCAGACTACACTAGAGAGGATAAATAAAGTCATAGGTTTGAAATGCTTAGATGTAGACTTTAATTATGACTTGGAGAACCAAGAAGAGATTGAAAATACTATAGTGGCACTTGAGTATCAAAAACAAGGCCATGTTATGCATATTACAAGTCTCCAAGATCCTACCCTTCAAGTGGATGTGTGAATCATCATGACCAAGGTTAGTGGCATATATAGATGGAAAAAGGTAGACATGTCCCATATTTATGTTACCTATCAAGTTATCTTATAAATAAAGTATAATTAGGTGCAGTACTTTGATGATAAGATTATCACGTATATAGAGGAATCCCACTGCCTATCGAACCAAAAGTTTGCATGGGGTGCTTTCTTTTTGTTACTAGTGTTTGAAGAGATTGGTGTACTTAAGAACACCACTAGAAAATTTAATGGGTGAACCCTCTTGAGCATAAATACCCTATGAAGTGGTTTAAACATTTCAATTTCCTTGGCACAATAACTCCCTCCCACAAGGACAAAATTAAGGGATGGTATGATGGGATGAAGGAAACCTTTAGGAACGAGTGACATGTTCTACAAGACTTACTTGGATAGGTTGGAGACCAATCAAAGTTCATAGTGAAGTAACACTATTCCTTTAGTGTGCATCTAGATGGTTCCCTCTAGAGGATTATCTAGATAGATTAAATTACCATATGCTTTCACTACTCAATACTTCATGAACATTATCAACATAATATATGATATGCATCTAGTAAACATTGTTTCTAAGAAGATTGATACAAAGACTCACATTTTCTACCAATTGTACATATACCTTAGGAAGAAGGTGTATAAGGAAAGGTTAGATTTGAATAAAATTGAAATAAAGTTCTAGCAAATTTTGGTTGGTAATTCAATTCAATCTTTATTTTACATGTTGAAACCAAGAAATTAATCATCAAGAAGTGCAGATCATGAGGAGATAATCCCACCTCTACTAGTGTTAAAGAAGAAGAAGCATAAGTGTCAAGGGCACGATGCCAATATAAATTCCCAACTAAAGCATGGAAAGTGATAAAATACTACCCTAACACCAACCAAGGAAACTATACCATTAATTCAGCCTGAAGGCCCAAATCTAGTGATGAAAATTATTCCTTTGGAACATGAAACTAAGGCACCTAATGATGGTAAATTATATGAGAAAATATAAATTCTAGAGGATACACTGGAAAAATAAATTGTTGAAGTAGAATAATAAGTTACCTCAAACCCAGATAATATACCTTCACTAACACAGTGTGAATAAACCACCCTCAGGGAAGCACAAGTGGAGACTGAAGATATCACAGGTGAATAGAGGGATGGTTCAAACATGGCCTTGGGAATGAGTGAGTTTGATATTGGGGATGTATAACACAATGAAGATGTGGATGTTGAGATACTCAAGTGAGATCCCTCTAAGGGAAAAGAACATATTGATGACTCTATCTAGAATAGAGAAAACCAATTCAACCATGACCCTACATGACCAATATCAAAGGGGAGTGCCAAAGAAGCCCTTGTTTATGTTCTCAAATTTTTCACCAGAGGATGCATCTAAGCACACTTAGTGGGATTTTTCATTCTCCCATGATATTTATAACAAAGAATGTGATTTTGAGATGCCATTAGATATCTTAATATTAGAACCAAAAGTGGTATAGCTTCTAGATACCCTTTGGGTGGACCCTCAGATGTTTACTACAACACAAGATAGCATGACACTTATAAAATTAACACATGAGATAACTAAGAATAATTCCTTATCTGAGTCTGATGTCTAGTGACTCCAAAATAATCATGCATAAATGGTTTATTTATATCAGAATGAGTGTGTATGGTTTATTTATATCAGAATGAGTGTGTCATGATGATGAAACTTGAAATAGAACTAGCCAAGGTCAAGTACTAGTTAGAGATTGAAACAATGGTCAAGCTTAAAATGTTGAGCATCTACAAGATAATTTTGAGCCAAAAATAAGCCTTGCAGCCTTGCAGATGGGGTATCCCTAACTAGTGAGGTAGTTAATAAATTAGAGACCCTGGTAGAGATTTTATTAAAGTGATTCAAGGACTAGGCCATCCCCCAAAATGATCAAACTTGGGAAATAGAGTAGTTCACTAAAGCCATAAAGGTGTGAAAAATATTTTTGAATAGATTTGGAGAAATGATTCCCATCTTAGATAGGATTTTTGAAAATTTGGCATGGCCTGAAAAAATTTTGGAAGTGAGACTTCAGGTAGAAGAGCTTCAATGACAAAAGTTGGTGGATAGTGCCTTACTAATAAAATATGACATATAATGTGCCAAATAATTTGAGGATATAGAAGCTATGGAAAATAAAATATGTTCTCACCATTAGGAAATAAATCCAAACTTCATGGCACTCTGAGGATAGGTATAACTAAGGTCACCTCACTTGAAAGGATTCATAAGGATGCCTCTAGGTCCCTTGAGCATTTTTTCAATAAAATAGGTGAATGTCTCAAATAACTTAAGGAGATAAAGAAGCTCAAAGTGGCAATAGAAGGATTCACATTCTAGATGTATAATGCCTTAAAACATTGGTAGGGCATAAAAAAGCAAATTGAGTAGACATGAACTAAGTCTTTGGAGCAACTTGAGAGCAATGTTTAGTCTAGGATGAACTAATGGCTTAGTGTGGGGTGATGTAAGGCCCCCAATTTTGGCTAAGTAATTTATAGGAATAACTAACATGGAGAGGCACAACATGGAAGATTGTGGCATGAAATACCATGGTGCAGGATTTCATGACATGGAAGGATCAATTCTCATGGAATAAATATGCATGTTAAATGGAGAACCTGAGAATGAAGGACTCAAAACTTAGCAAAAGACTTGGGGAGCACATGAGAAGTGGAGATGGTTATGGAACAATTCGTAGGGATAGAAGAGAAGACTAAGTCAAATGTGAATCTAGCATCAACCCACAAGAAGATAGGCACTTGGCAATGAGGATCTAACATCGAGAGAGAATATAGGGGAAGAAAGGCCCAGGTCCATAAGAACTTAATGTAAATGGCTTACATGACTCAAATGTATTGATTATCATTGGGAAGACACATTGATTGTAATTACTTTTGTAACTACTTGGTAGTGGAAAACCAAATATAAATATCCCCATGATGTACTTTTTAATGTTATTGTTTAGTTGGATGTTATTGATAGAGTTTATATGAGTGGTTAATATTATAACTCTAGATCATAGTATGCTTTGAGATCACTTATGAATATGATGAATGAATTATGTGTTGACATAATCCTATTGTTCAGTTATCTATGGGGTTGATGTTATCTGTTAGTTTTTATTCCATATTTTTATTTTGATCACTGATTAATGAATAAGTGAGCTAAGTTAGATATAGACTGAAGAATTAGTTCAGTATAAGTTATGTGTTTGAGTGCCTTTGTCTAGAAAATTTAACAAATACACATTCACACGATAAAACAAGTAGGAACTATTCCCACACTATATGCTTTGGGGAAGTGCATGAGAACTTGTTCTTGTATGAAATTCCAAAGCATTAGCATGTTTTACTCTTATTCATTTAGGTGTGCTCTTAGAGGAAGTCATGCCTATGTAAATGAAAATAATCCCAACATGCCCCCGCCATGACCACATTTCTCATAGAATTTGATTTGAAATTAATGTTTTGCATATTTTACTTTTGAAACTTTGAATCTTTGAAGCTTTGAAACTTTGAAAATTTGAGTACTTAAAAATTTTCATTTTTGTGCCTTTGAATAAGCTTGAGAATGAATGAGTGTCATGGCTTCTCTAAATATGTGCCAATGATATATAATGTTATGCATTTATATGTACAATTTAAATTTGTATTTGCTACCTTTAACTTTGATCTTGTAATTATTTTGCACATGCCCTTGCATATGCATTCAAGTTTGTATAATTATGTAATTTGATTCTTTGAAAAGTGAGTGCATATGCATGTCATATGCCTCTTGAATATGTACTTATGTGCTAATATATATCATGTGCTTGACTTCTAAATAACTTTGAATATTTTACAACCTATATTTTTCTTATAAATTTTGATTTTGTCTTAGTTTTAATCTTTGAAAACATGTAATCTATATTTTTTGAATCTTGTATTATATATCTTTGAACTTGTGTCCTATCCCAAATCTATTTATGGAAGATTGGACCTCTAAGACAAGTCTACTATGATGCCCCACTTTTGAGATGGAGGGTGTAGCCTACAAGTCACTCATCTCAAAAGAAGAGTTAATTGTATAATGTGAAAAATAGGTGGCCATATAGTATTATGTCATCATGTTTTAAGCATGTCATCATAGAATTACAATTATCATTGAAGCATGTATATAACATATTAAAATTGAGGCATAATAACATCATGTCTAAATATATGTAACATTGAAGTATGAAGTAAAGTAATTATGTTTAAAGTAGACTATGAGCTATAAGTGCATGATGAAGATCATGGCACCACTAATAAATCTCAAGAAACATAAAAGAACAACATGCAATAATTTCATAACATGTCATATGATAAATCCAAGGGCTACATACAAGGGACATATTCAAATGTCATATAAACAAAGATTCGACACACATAATGCCATGTGCCACAAGTAATGGACATGTTCAAATGTCACACATATCAAAACATTATTCTCATAGAGATGTTCAAACAATTTTCACACAAGGGCCAAAGTCCACATACAATAATCAATCAATGTTAATCTTTTTAAGCAAGAAAGAAAACAACATTGAAGGAACATAGAATAAGTGAAAACTAGTTTGTTCCATCCACATGTATCAATATTATATTTGATCAAAGTAACATATTTATGTAGCACAATGTAAAATATGAGTTTTTTAGCAAGAAAATTTTAAGATATGGAACTCAATGTTACATTTGAGGTCATATATAGATAAAACATGTTATAGTGTAACATGTAGATTTTAGACAACCCCAACATAGGCATGACTACCTGGTAGAAGGGAAGTCCAACATTTAATAATGTATGTGTATTGTATGTCTTACATCAAACTCAAATACATCATGAAATGAATTGTATACAAAAATGTGTTATCTACCAACATATATGATAAATAACATACAAAAATAAGTAACTAGGTTCTCATGTCATGCTTAGGCCCTGATTTTTTATTTTAAGAAAATATTTTAAATGTTTTTTAGTTTTTAATATTTTATTTTTTTATTTTTTGAAATATTTGGAAAGGAAACTAGTTGATGATCCCATCAATCTAAGGACCATGGTATGCTTGGATCAAAGAGTTGAAGCCTAATTTAATATGGGTGAGGAATGCTATATGTAGATGTATTTGAATCTAAACAATCATCAAGTGCCATATCATAACTATTGTGATCATTGCTTCTATAATATGTTGGCATACATGTAATTGGAGAAGGTGTAAGACTTGGTGAATTTTGTTGTGTAACTATATTTTCTCATTGTGGAACATGTTGAATTGTCTTAATATTTACCTTAGGGTACACTATAGAGGATAAATATTATATGAACCTTGACTACCTCTTTAAGTTTAAACTTTTGGTTTGGGAAGGTATACCTTTTTCCCTTGTACTATTTTTATGGATATATTCTAAATAGGTGCTAAAATTGATTCTCCATTATGCTCTTGAATGGATGCACTGATTATATTTATACTAGCTTTATAGTAGGTAGAAAGATTTCCTTTTTATGGTGTTTTTGAATAGTTTCCACAACCAATTATGGTGGTGGCAGGGGAGAACAAGGAGTTACCACTACATGTAGAGGGTAATCATATGGGAGGCCTTAAAATTTGATCACTTGATTTAAATATATTTATTTGAGTCATCTATGCACTATAGATGGTACCTCTTGAAACTTATATATCCAAGGGCATCCTAATAATATATTAAATATCCTTATGCTTGGTAAAAATATAAATGGAGTAGACATTATTACTAAACCAAATTAGGGAGATAGCACTATATGTCCCAAATTATCATGTGCATGTATATTAAATGATTTGATTACCCTTAATGTAGCTTGTATATCTTGCTCTATGTATCTAAAATTGTAAATTAGTGTCATTATACATGCATGTTCACTTTATCCATTTTAAATCATGACACTATAAATATGTTACTTGTTAATTTATAATTTAATAGATAGTGTATGCATATATAAATCATCATCATTGATTTCTCTTACTCCTGGAACTTTGCATCAGTCACTCCACACCTGATTGAAACATTGTAGGAAGTCTTCTACATCAGCCGCATCGGGAACAAGCGTTCACAACCCTGATTCTGCAGCAAGCAAGAGCTAAGTATTCTTCTTCTATTTCATTTCAATAATTTAAAAAGCATTAGCAACTAGCTTCTATTTAGCATTTCTAAATATCATCAACCAGACCTGACTTTCTTCTTGGAGAGGCTGAGAGGCCTTCCCCATATCCCTTACTCCTTTTGACAACCTGTCCTCTACCCCTTGTCCCTCTTTAGACTCTATTGACTTCCCTGCAATCTTGCACAGACCTCTAAACTCCTACAGACCTCCCAGGCTCCTCTGTCACCCATAAACCTGTCCAAAACCCGTCCAAGGCCATTGCCCTGACCGACATCAACCATTTCCCCTACCAATGTTGGCAGACTAACCGACGTCGGCAGAACTACCGATGTCGGTGACTGTGACAGACCGACAACAAAATACAAGTACGCATTATCTCTATTTCTTTTGTTTAGTCTTTCACCTTTTCTCTTTCTAGCAACACTCTTTTATCAACTAGTGGACTGTCA
This sequence comes from Torreya grandis, assembly GCA_037957365.1. NCBI lineage: Eukaryota > Viridiplantae > Streptophyta > Pinopsida > Cupressales > Taxaceae > Torreya > Torreya grandis. The sequence goes on from JARHVA010000751.1 coordinate 1,428,775, forward strand.
TCACTCAAGGAAGTCTTTACACTTTTGGGGCCGAGCTTTGCTTGGCAATCCACCATATATCTATCTAACATTTTCTTTGTTTAAGTCTTTCTTATCTACAGGTGTCATCCTCCACAGCCAAAGAGGAGCTCCTTCAATCATCTGGATAATGGTGCGCAACTTCATCCGGGTACGTACAAACCCTTGACCATTTAACTTTAGTTTCTTATTCCTTCTGAATGTAAAAAGCGAAAATGAGTAGAAACACATGCACAACCAAAAGACTAAGAAAATGAAATAATAAAACTTATTACACAATCCACAAGTTTGGAGAAGAATCAAGATTTGCACATTAAGATCAATTACATAACTTTCCTCATAATTTCCTATTGATTTCAATAGCCAAAATTCTCCTCCCTTTGGGACTAAGAGGATACAAGTATATATAATCTTGTGATGGGGAAGGCCTCATCTCTCAAGTGATGTCTAAAAATACATGTCCAAAAATATCATTGTATGCTAATCTCATGCAAAGCATGCATGTACAAAAATGATTACTCAAAATATAATTCTTCATATAAAATATAATATATACATGTTAAATAAATTAAGAACTAGCAATTCCATCTCAAATAGAACATGCAAATATATATATATATATATAGAAGGTGTTGATGCAACGTTGATAAAAGAAGAAAACTATAACATAGCCAAAGTAGACACCAAAGTAGGTGGAACTAAAATTTTAACTTGTGTTACAATTGGAATTGGAATAAGAATTAGAAATATAGATATGCCATAATTGGTCACCAATGTTGTTGTGGAAGTAGTTTCCAAAAGTGGGACATAGGTGGGCCTAGTTTGAGTATGTACTAGTGTGTATTTGGGAAGCTAAGCACTATGGGGTGGAGTAGGTATGACCCCTACTATTGAAGTTGCTTACTTAGTGACTTCCATCCATAGGTAAAGTGCATGTCTTCCCTGAAAGTCAATTTTTTTGGTTTTAAAATCAAGTAAAGCTATTTTGAATAACTGAGGAAGCTTGTCCATCAATTTCTTAAGTGTGTCAAATGCAACTCTAATCTCAACATGTAGTGCCTTGATTCTTATAATTTTATATCTTTCAAAATTGACCATTTGTATTATTTTATCACTGGTTCTATCAATAGTGCCCTCAATCTCCACTCTAAATCTATCAAGTGTTGCTTGTAGAAGATTCACAAAAATACATCTGGGCACCAATTTTCCATGTGGAGTGCTTACCTAAGTAACTCTTAAATATCTTAGGATAGAAATAGCTTCTATGTCCTAATTTGTGAATTGTTGAACTAGAGATCACATTTATTGATGCCACTCAAGCAAGCCATCCCTTTTGATAGTAATGTAATTCTATGCCCAAGTATCCTTAGATATTGTTATTAAATTCAAATGGGCATAAGCTTTATTACTAATTACTTGGATTCTAAAACATAACTTTCCATCAATGTCTTTTATTTTGTTAAACAATTGAATAATATCTCTCCACTTGGGTTGGGAGGTGGCCTTTACAAGCCTTAGTAAACCAGTGGTGTCAAATAGCTTCCTAGTTGTCTATTACAAGTTGTCCATAGTTTCCTTTGGATCCTGGATGGTACTCCTCTCTAGTTGCCTTTGTATAGGCTGATCAAAACTTTTGAACATCTCTTTTATAATCCCTCAAACATCATCTACAAAAGTGTAAGGGTCTTATCTATATCTATCCAAGTCTAAGGGATTTATTTTTCTCCATTTTGTCAAATATGTTGGTCCCCAAAAATGTCACTCATTTTTGGGACAACATATGAACTATTTTGGGCCCTGCCAAACCAAAATCCTCTCTTCCCTTCTCAAAATTTGTTCTGAGCTTTCAAATTCCTCATTTTTAAGCTTTTTCCATAAAGGGATTCACTAGTTCAATAGCTTATAAAGCTTCTACAGGCAAGTTCAGTCAAAAGAACAAGTTTCTAACACTAAGTCATTTCCAGGATTGGTTCAACACCTCAGTTCAATCAAAAGAGTTCAATCGGCAAATGATAAAGGACAAAGGCTTGAACCATTGAACTTTGAAACAATTTGGTTCAAAGGTTCAATGGGTTCAATGACCAAGTTGGTTCAATGTGCTTGGTGCAAAAGATCAAAAGGGCTTAGCCAAATTACAAAGAATGAGCCGATTGAACCATTGAATTGTTGAACCAAATTTGGTTCAATCAGTAGGTTCAAAGGGCTTCCCCAAAGCCAAAGGAACAAGTGCCCTTGCGGGGGGTAGTAAGCAAAAGCAGATAAAAGCTAAGAACCCCTCGAGAAAATGGCTAAGTCCAAGAGGCTAAAAGAATTCTCTCAGGAAGATTTTCTCAGAAAAATGTTAAGGCAAAATTCCTTCAGACTTTTTGTCTGAAGGAATTTGTTGAGTTGTGGAGCTAAAAGCTTCACCAAATGAGCGAGTGCAGAAGTTGTAGGAATTACATAGTCATCGACGTCGGTTAGGAGAGACCGATGTCAGTCAGGAGTCGACTAGGAGATGCCCGTGTCGGTCATGGATCAGCTGACGTTGGTCACAGGTAGACAGGAAGGGACCAATGTCAGTCACCTGTGCATCTAGAATGTTATTTTCATGGACAAAACAGAATGTTTGCATGGTAGGATTAAGTGTTAGTCTTAAGTCTGCATCTCTATTTTAAGTAAGACTATTTTGAGCCCTTGATTAGGAGGTGCATCTAATGGCTGTAATTGTATGCTCATGTTTCCTAATATTATATATAGGATTGGATCTGCATAGCTTATTGTAAGGAACAGTACATAATTGTATATGTGAATCAATCCAGGTTGTTGGAGTTGATTGTAATTGAGAGAGAGAGAACTCTTGAGGGAAAGAGATCTGGAAAGAGATCTATACATCTGAGAGAGGTGTGGAAGAAAAGAAGTTTCTTCAATTGTATTTCTTTTGTAAAGAGTTTAATACAAGTTTTTAGGGTGGTTTCTTGTATCTCTTATTGTTTGCTATTTTCTGATTCTAATTACTTATCTTTATGGTTTAATTCCGCATTTTATTGCTTTCACATAGTAATCAAGATTGTTGGTTGATCCCCAACAAGTGGTATCAGAGCTCGGGTTGACTAACAGGTGTTTCAAATTTGGTTAGTGTGTATTGATTAAAGGTTACTCACAGAGATTTTTGTTTGAGTGGAAGAAAGCAATGGCAGAAAGTAAACTGAGAATGGAGAAGTTTAATGGCAAGAATTATCAACATTAGAGAATGCAGATAGAAGATTATCTGTATCAGAAAGATCTATACTTACCGTTAGATGGGGTTTCAAAGAAGCCCAAAGACATGGATGATGAAGAATGGGAAGTTCTTGATAGAAAGGCTCTTGGATCTATAAGATTGAATCTAGCATCTACTATGATATCTAATTTATCACAGGCAAAGTCAATGGTAGAGTTAATGACTACTTTAGCAAATTTATATGAAAAACCCTCAGCTTCAAATAAGGTATATCTTATGAAGCAATTATTTAATTTGCAAATGCAGGAAGGTGGATCTGTATCTAATCATCTAAATGATTTCCATGAAATTGTAAATCAATTAAATTCGGTCAAAATAGTGTTTGATGATAAAATTAAGGCTCTTTTAATATTATGTTCTTTGCCTGAAAGCTAGCATAGCTTGGTAATGGTAGTTAGTAATACTGCATCTGCTTTAAATATTTTAAAAGTAGAGGATGTTGTTAGTGTAATCTTGAATGAAGAAATTTGTAGGAAAAGCACAGAGAAAACATCAGAGAATGCTTTAAGTTTTTAGAGCAAGGGAAGGCAAAAAGAGAAGGGCAAAAAAGGGAGATCAAGGTCTAAGTCAAAGATGAGAGGTAGATCCAAATCTAGAAATGGTAGGAAGACACAATACTGGAATTGTGGAAAGATAGGGCACATAAGCAAAGATTGTTGGTCAAAACCTAAAGAGGACAATCAGCATGAAGGTAAAGAAGAAGCAAAGGTTGCAGGTATTGTACAAGATGCTCTTATATTCTCTTTGCATAATGATATAGAATCTTGGGTGTTAGATTTTGGTGCCTCTTTTCATGCTACCCCTAATAGAGAATATTTTAGTGACTATGTCCATGTAGATTTTGGAATAGTTTATTTAGGGGATGATGAGCCTTGTAAAATTGTTGGAAAAAGAAAAGTGTAGCTGAAAATTTAGAATGGCAACACATGGGTGTTGAGAGATGTCATGCATGTTCCTAGCTTAAAGAGGAATTTGATTTCTACAGAAAAGTTAGGGGATGAGGGTTGTACAGTAACTCTCACAACTGAATCTTGGAAGGTTACCCAGGGTGCACTTGTATTGGCCAGAGGTAAGAGAGTAGGTACTCTCTATTTATGTAATTGTATTACTAATAATTCTCCTTCTGTATTATCTACTTTGGATGTGGATGCAAAGTTGTGGCACTCTAGGCTCGGCCACATGAGTGAGAAGGGAATGTCTATTCTTAAGTCAAAAGCTAAGCTTTCATATTTGAAAAGCATAGATCTGGATTTTTGTGAGCACTGTATTTTTAGGAAACAAAAGAGAGTAAGTTTTCTCAAGACTGGGTCAACAAAGAAGAAGCACAAGTTGCATCTTGTTCAGGTAGACGTGTGGGGACTAGCTCAGGTTGCTTCTATTGGAGGATCACAATACTTTGTCTCTTTCATTGATGATGCTACAAGAAAGGTATGGTTCTATTGTATAAGGAAAAAATTTGATGTTTTTGACACTTTAAGATTTGGAAAGCTTTGGTTGAGAATGAAACTAGCAGAAGATTGAAGTGCCTGAGATCTAACAATGGTGGTGAGTTCTGCAGTTATAAGTTCAACTGGTATTATTATATGCATCGGATCCATAGGCAAAGGATGGTTCTAAGGACCCCTCAGCAAAATGGAGTTGCTAAAAGGATGAACAAAATAGTAATAGAGTGTGCAAGGTGTATGAGATTGCATGTTGGTTTGCCCTTAGAGTTTTGGGCAGAAGTTATGGATACTGCAGTGTACCTAATTAACAGAGGACCCTCTACAGCTCTGGATGGTGGAATTCTAGAAGAGGCATGGACAGGTAAAAAGGTAGATCTCTCATTTCTCAAAGTTTTTGGTTGTGAAGCTTTTGTGCACGTTGATAAGGAAAATAGAAAGAAGCTGGATGTTAAGTCTATGAGGTGCACATTTATTGGTTATGGCTCTGATGATTTTAGATTCATATTTTGGAATCTAGGAACTAACAAAATAATTAGGAGCCATGATGTTGTTTTCAATGAAAAAGTGATGTATAGTGATCAGCTCAAGAAGCTGAATCAATCTGGGCAGAGCAATGGAGAATTGGACGAGGTGATGGTCCAAAATGAGCTCACAAGCAGAAATAATCACAGACAAGAAAACACAGAGATCGACATCGGTCAGGTAGGAACTGACGTTAACAATATAGGAATCGATGTCGGTCAGACAGTGATCGACGTCGGCCAGGCAGGAACTGATGTCAGTCAGTGAGAATCGATGTCGGCCAGTTACAGGCCTAGAAGTGACTGAGGTCGGTCACTGTCAGAGAATTTGGGTGGACAGCATGTTGTGAATGAGTCTTAGATGCCCATCAGGAGGTCAGAAAGGGTAAGTAAACCTCCAATTCGATATTCCCCTTCATTATTCTATTTATTACTTACTGATGGTGGAGAACCAGAGAATTTTGATGAAGCAATATAGGTGGAATCCAAGAATCAGTGGGAGCTAGGCATGAATGACGAGATTGATTCCTTGAAAGAGAACCAAACATGGGATTTGGTTGAGTTGTCAGTAGGTAAGAAGACACTGAAGAACAAATGGATCTACAGATTGAAGGAAGGTGAGAATGGACAGATGAGATATAAGGCCAGATTGGTAGTGAAAAGATTTGCACAAAAACCAGGTATTGATTTTGGTGAGATTTTTTCTCCTGTAGTTAAAATGACTTCTATACGGACTATATTGTCTTTAGTTGCTATTGAGGATTTGCATCTTGAGCAGCTTGATGTTAAGACAATGTTTCTTCATGGAGATTTGGATGAATAAATATATATGGATCAGCCAAAAGGATTTGAGGTCAAAGGTAAGGAGAAGTTAGTGTGCAGATTGAAGAAAAGCTTGTATGGCCTCAAGCAAGCTCCTAGACAATGGTATCTTAGATTTGACAGGTTTATGACTGAGCATGGCTACAGTAGATGTCAATCTGACCATTGTGTTTATTTTAAGAGATTGGATAATGGTAGATATATTATTTTTTTATTTTATGTAGATGATATACTTGTTGCAGGATCACACATGCAGGATATCTCTGAGCTTAAGGTGAAATTAGCTCACACATTTGCCATGAAGGATTTGGGAGCAAAAATAAAATCCTTGGCATGAGCATTAAGAGAGACAGGAAAAATCACATGTTGATTTTGTCTCAAGAGGATTATGTGAACAAGGTGTTGAAACAGTTCAATATGCAGGATGCAAAACCAGTAAGCACACCTTTGGCTGGACATTTTAAGTTGATTAAAGAACAATGTCCTAATTCACATGATGAGGTAGAGTACATGATTAGAGTTCTATATGCTTCTGTAGTAGGGAGCTTAATGTATGCAATGGTATGTACTAGATTGGATATTGCCCAAGCAGTGGGAGTTGTTAGTAAGTATATGGCCAATATAGGAAAGGAGCACTGGAAAGTAGTTCAGTGGATCCTTAGATATCTGAGAGGGACCAGTAGTAAGCATTTGTGCTATGGTGGGTCAAACACTTCTCTACATGGTTATGTAGATTCAGATATGGTAGGTGATTTGGATGGCAGGAGAAGCACCACAGGATATGTTTTCACTATTGGTGGAACGACAGTTAGCTGGATATCAAAGTTGTAGAAGGTTATTGCCTTGTCAACTACAGAAGTAGAATATATTGCAGTCACAGAGGCTAGTATAGAGATGATATGGATGACACGGTTCATGGAAGAGCTAGGAAAGGAGCAAGAGAGTTGCAGATTATACAGTGATAGTCAGAGTGCAATTCATTTGGCTAAGAATTCAGCCTTTCATTCAAGAACCAAGCATATACAGTTTAGGTACCACTTCATTAGACAGGTATTGGAGGATGGTGAGTTGAAGCTGGAGAAGATCCATACAGATAAGAACCCTACTAATATGTTAACCAAGCCGGTAATAAAGGAGAAGTTAAATCTTCATTCAACTTTTTTTGGTCTTCATGATTGAGTTTGAAGATGGAGGAGCTAGAAGATGTTGATGTACAGGTACTGGTGTAGCTATTTATCTCTAAGTGGGAGATTGTTGAGTTGTGGAGCTAAAAGCTTCACCAAATGAGTGAGTGCAAAAGTTGCAAGAATTACACAGTCACTGGCGTCGGTCAGGAGAGACTGACATTGGTTAGGAGTCGACTAGGAGATGCCGGCGTCGGTCATGGATCAGCTGACGTCGGTCACAGGCAGACAGGAAGGGACCGATGTTGGTCACTTGTGCATCTAGAATGTTATTTTCATGGATAGAATAGAATGTTTACATGGTAGGATTAAGTGTTAGTCTTAAGTCTGCATCTCTATTTTAAGTAAGACTATTTTGAGCCCTTGATTAGGAAGTGCATCTAATGGCTGTAATTGTATGCTCATGTTTCCTAATATTATATATAGGATTAGATCTTCATAGCTTATTGTAAGGAACAGTACATAATTGTATATGTGAATCAATCTAGGTTGTTGGAGTTGATTGTAATTGAGATAGAGAGAACTCTTGAGGGAAAGAGATCTGGAAAGAGATCTGTACATCTGAGAGAGGTGTGGAAGAAAAGAAGTTTCTTCAATTGTATTCCTTCTGTAAAGAGTTTAATACAAGTTTTTAGGGTGGTTTCTTGTATCTCTTATTGTTTGTTGTTTTATGATTCTAGTTACTTATCTTTCTGGTTTAATTCCACATTTTATTGCTTTCACATAGTAATCAATATTGTTGGTTGATCCCCAACAGAATTCACCTAGAGAAAAAGTTCGAAGAAATAGAAAAGAATGAATGGCCAAGTAACAAGAAACTTTCCTTCAAACATTTTATTCGAAGGAATTCTTTCGAGCTTTTTTCCCGATGAAAAAATCCCATCAAAGAAGTAAGAACCTGCCAAGGAAGTTGAAGCCTGAAAGACAAGTACCCTTGCGGGGGGCACTTGGCGATAGAGAAAGGACCATCTTAAAAGCCCAAAGGGACACCTTCCCTTCAGGATGTTCCAAAGGCTAAACAAAGTTGCAAAAAGGAACATTCACAGACTTAGACAAAAAGGGGCTTCAAAGGATGAACCGAATGAACCCATTGAACCATTGAACCGTTGGACCAAAAGGTTCGACAGGTTCAAGGTTCAAAGGTTCAACTAGAGCTTATAAATATAAAGGAAGCAGTGTTTGAGCGAGACACAGAATAAACCAATGAACTGATTGAAATTTGAACTGAAAGAGTTCAAAGTTCAATGGTTCATAGGTTTAAAAGTTTAAAGGTGGCCTCAGTCAAGAGAGAACCAAAAAACAAGTGGTTCAAAAGATGGTTCAACCAAGGAGCAAAGAAGTGATTGAACCAAGAAGTGATAGAACAAAAGAAATAGAATGAATCAATGAACCAATGAACTTTCAGTGGTTCAACGGGTTCAAGGTTCAACATGAATCAAGCAATTGACTGAAAAGAGAACTTGAAGGCTCAAATTGCTGCAAGCAAGAGAAGATCGATGCAAAGGACCAAAATTATCTTTGAAAGAGTTATTTCTAATAGGTGGAATAGTGGATCGAGTAGATTTCTGAGCGCACCAAACCAAGGATGCACCCTATTTTCTTCCATGAAGTAAAGACATATATGCAAAGGACCAGATGGTCTATATTAAGGAGGAGACATATCAGATGAAGGGACATGCCATAGTTATGGTAGCGCACTGTTCTCAGCATGGTCTCTCCAGAAAAAATTGGAGATGCATTGAAGACATTGACTGTAGCATGGGCCGTCCCATGGAAAAAGGCACCAATCCTTGGGTAGTTTCTATATATTTGTATTTTCTCTCATTTGTAAAGGAGACTTTTCATTTTTACAAGAGAGAAACTCTGCGCATTTTGAAAGAAGAAGACTGAGACTTTGAATTCAGATTGTAATTTCATTTTCATTTTTATCTGAATGAGAAAGCAGGTTGTTTACAGACTTTGTGCTATTTTGGCTTGTATCATTTTAGAAGATCATTCTTACGTCTATCTTCTGAAGGTGTTCTTATTCATTTAATTTGGCAAGCAGAATTAGTAAAAGTAATAGGGAAGTGTCCTGAAACCAACTGTGAAAAGGCTTTGTGCTTTCACAATTGTTTTCAATTTGTGTTTTTCTTTTCTTTTTGTGTTGAGGATTCTGAGATGACTTTATGCCCCCAATATCCTTTGTGATATACTCTTTGGGCAATTGAGGTGGAAACTTTGCATTTTATTTCATCTTGATGTTACTATGCCTTTTGGTTACCGGTTACTTTACTATCTGAAAAAAACTCATGTTGTTTCCTGCAAGAACACTTCTAAAAGAAGAAAAGTGCCTTCAGTGTTTGCACCAAAATTTTCTCCTTTTTCTATGTGCATCATCTCTGAAAGAAGAGATATGGATGGTTTATTCTACCCCCATGTGTTATTTTCTACTTATTTATATTGTATATAGCTCCTACATATCTATAGGGAACCTCCCCTTGATGAGAGGAGAGATTAGTCTCCTTTTGATGTGGTAAACCTACACAACTAGCTAACCAATCTTCCTATGCTATGGTTGATCAGACCTATTTTGTTGATCAGTATGCTGATTGACAAAATATTCACCCAACAAAATAGAATATGTCTTATTTTTGTTCTAGCTCAACCTATTGACCCTCAACAACCACATATTTCCTCTTATCCTTTCTCAATGTGTTTTTCTATTTATGAAAATGAAAATTTACTATGGGTTGCTTAGTTATCACTAAATCTTGTCTCCCTACTTCTTCCTATTGCAACTGTTGAACTCATGAAGGAATGTTTAGTGCAACTTATTTTTCTATTTTCTCTATTTTTGATGTAGGAGTAGCTGAGGAGGGTTATCTTTGAGGTATCTTTTCCTTATGGAAATATGTCCCTATTGTAGGAAAAGGAGAATAACTTTCTTTCATCCAATAACCTACTTTTGGACTAGTGTGTTAATTACACATTTGGACTTCCTTATTGCTTTGTAAATTGAAACCATATGTGAGTCTACCTGAGGTGCTTGACCAATAAGATTATCTAATTGTGTAGTCAACCTAGGAGGGGTGGATAGTGTAGCAAAAATTGAGGTAGACACTAAGTTTTCAAAATGTACCCTTTTACTTGGCTTAGGGGACTAAGGACTAGTTACACTAAAGAATGAGTAGGTTACTCAGGTGTTCAATAGGTTTTACAAATAATTAGTAATAGAAGTGTATGAATCCTCAGTAGTCACAATAGTAGTGGCAGGGCCCACATTATTAAGTTAGGATATGGTAGGAAAATTTGGCATTGTAGCTACTTGGGGCTGGTTTATTTGGCTTAAAGAATGAAAAGATTAGAAATAATCTACTACACCAACTATAGTTAAAATGATTGAGGGAGTTGATAAATAATGAGGACTTGGAATAATTACATCTTAGGGAGAGATAATGGAGGCACTATTGTTATAGTTGTCATTACAATGATCTAAGGTGGAGAGCTTAGAGGTGTGGTCGAGGATGGCCCCTATGTTATAATGTGCAATTTTGATTCTAATTCTCCTTCTACATCTCTTTCTTATTTGATATAAATTTAGTATCTATCAAGTTACCATCTCCCTAGTTGACTTATTTAGATTATTATAATAATTATGTTCCTCTTGACTAGGTACTTTCCTCAGTCATCCATTCATCATTTTACTCTATTTGTGTAGTCTCACTAAATGAATTTGTCTCTTTTGTATCAGTATTTGATAACCATTGTTATTCATCTCCCCATATTTTATCCTCCTTGTTATCATAAATCTAGAGAGGGTCATACACCAATTCACTTTTTCTTCTTTCATTCCCATCCTTGGGAACAACTACTTGTTTTTCTTCCACTTCCACCTTTTGAGGTGAAATAAGAGTCTTGTGATTCCTTGTATTTGTCATTATTGATTTTGTAACAATAGAGGCTAGCCCAGTTGAACATAGAATGAGATATGAAAGGGTTGTAGTGGTAACATATTGTGAGGGAGTGGGATGAGTGGTGACCACTGGAGGAATGATGGGTGGTGAATATGTTAATCTAGTGGAATAAAGTATTACCAATGGTGGTGTAATTGTCATGGTAGGTGGTGATGGAGATGGTTTGCCCAGGGGACTGGAGAATCACTATTAGTGGAGACAAAAGAGGATAAGTGACATGAACTTGAGACAATAAGGAAGTACTAATTACTTATTGTCATATCGTTAATGGAGGTAAAGGAAGTATGGAGAAAATTATAGCTAATGTGTTAGGACTTGTAGGTCTCTGATCTTTGATTGTGCATTGAGGCTCCTCCTAGAAAAAATAATGTATATAAGGGAGATTGGAGGTGTTGAATCTCCTTCTATAATGTAAGATTATATAGATGGGCCAACTTGATCTTACATTTCTTATTATTCTTGGGGAGGGGTTCCATGGATAGGTCTAGAAACCCATTCCTCTTTCTCAATTATCTTGGCATCCTTTTTGGTTATAATAGGATCATACTAGATCCTGTGTGCCACAATCATGGACATATTGACCTTGTGCATCTTTATATATAATTCAATATCATATTTATCATTCTTGAACACACTATCATGATCATAGGACTGATTTCCATAATTGATCCTCACTTTTCTTTCATATTTTTTGATTTGTTCTCTGACATTTTTCCTAAGGTCCTAGTGTTTGAATGGTGCTAATATAAACCCATAATGTGCCCTAAACTTTACAAAAAATTGGAGGTGTTCTCACCTTATGTACTACATCCTACCAATATTGAGAGGGGTAGGATGGATGGATACTTGTTTAGCCTTCTTCAAGTTAGTATCAATTTTGTCAGCCAACTAAGTAGCAATCTCCTACTCAACTACTTTATCAGCCACAATCCTTGGTAGGCATAAAGGGCATGCCTTCATGCCTTTAATCCTAATTATTGTACACTTGAGGTATAATCAGTGATCAGACATATTTCAAATGGTTTTCTTTATAGGGTTAGAGAGTCTGGGCATGTTCTTCCCATAGATTTCTTGATACACCATGGGATAGAAAGTCTCAATTATCTTTTTCATGTTCTTCCTAAATTTATGCTCATGAATAACATTAAACTCATCACATATTCTATTATTGGGGTAGTTTGGAGATGTTTGCTTGGGATGCTCATATAATGAATGCATAATTATTGTCACTGTATCTACCATGTAGGACATCATGTAGAAGTTACCATCTACTAAACTTCCAGGATTTGTGAGATTCAAAATCAAAATAGATTTGATAATCTCTCCTAAGGCAATGATTTTGTTGGAAGTTAAAATCATGTCCAGTAAAGGGACCCATACCTCATTGAGATAAGTGATGGTTGAAAACCCATATATTCTATTTAACAGGGCCATAATGATTCTCACCCCTATTCTAAAGATTGAAATAGGGATAACCACAATAGGGCCCTAAACTATAAAGCTTTTGGGGTTGCCATACCATTCTTGAAACTTGTTACTAAATTTGTTGTTAATAAGCCATGAATTTACCATGTCCTACTTATATGACATATCTATTAGAAGGAGTCTTTAATGCCTATCAAAGGCATTTCCATTAATATATGAAATTAGTGTTTTTCCAAGACTAAAGTGTAATATCTTCCCAGTAACCTTGTCATTCATGAATAAATCAAACAATAGGTCAATACAAGGAATTACCTATGGTTTGGATGGTGCATTATGAATACCAACTACTTTGATGGCCAAGAGGTTATCCTTATATCTATGTGTGAAAATGGAAATTTAAACCTTGATCTTGTATGGTTCAAATTAGTCAACCATATCCCACTAGAAGAATAATTTTTTAACTCATGGTTCAGAGCTATTGAATTAAATTATGTATGTGTATTCAGTTGGTCACACAATTGAACCTGAAGAGGGTATTGGGATGCCATTAAAGGAATCCATTACAACCTAGTATTGAAAATTATTTGCTCTTTGGAAAACCTATAAATTCTTGGTCACAATGGAATTATGGATTCATAGTTTGCTCTTGAGCTTAAAATTAAAATACTCTTGATAGCTAGGAGGTAATGCTATTAGACTAGAAATTACAATTCAAAATATATTTCTTTATTTTTGTTGGCTTTGAGAATTAAATGCATTAATTATTTGATTCTTGTAAATCAAGTGCAATAATGATATTCACTCTTTTCCCTATTTATTGTTTGAGTTTGAATTTTATAATAGTAACTTTCATGGATTTTACTGCCATGTGGCTTTTTATGCATTTTTTGGATGCTTAATCATCTTAATATGACATCTGTCTCTTTTTATCTCTCCCAATCTTGGTTTTGATGTCTTCATTATATGATTATGTGGCTTTGGAGGACATGTTTGTGTTTCTACTCATTTTTGCTTTTTGCATTCAAAAGAAGAAGAAACTAAAGTTAAATGGTCAGGGGTTAGATGATACCCAGATTAAGTTGCACACCATATCCAGACATTATAGGAGCTCCTCTTTGGCTATGGAGGAAGACACCTGTAGATAAGAAAGAAACTCAAACAAAGAGAATGTTAGATAAATATATGGTGGACTGCCAAGCACATGCTCGGTCCCGAAAGCGTAAAAACTTCCTTAAGGGATGACAGTCCACTATTTGACAAAAAGAGTGTTTGTATGAAAAGAAATGGTGAAAGACTAAAAAAGAGAAAGTAAACAACGTGTACCTATTCTCTGTAATCAGTCTACCATAGTCACCGATGTCGGTAGTCCTGTCGGCATCAGTTTGTCAATATGTCAATGTCAATTATGTTACCAATGTCGGTAGGGGCAATGGTCGATGTCGATCGGGGCAATAGGCCTTGGACAGGTTTCAAGATTATGTTTGTGGTCAACAGAGGAGTCTGGGAGTTTAACAGGGTTATGTAGGGTTGCAGGACAATGAGTAGGGTTTGAGAAGGGACAAAGGTAGAAGGTTGGTGTGTAAAGAGGATAAGGATATGGGGAAGGCTTTTCAGCCTCTCTGAGAAGAAGTCGAGTCTGGTTGATAGTATTTAGAAATAGTAAATAGAAACTAATTAATAATGTATTCTAAATACTAAAATAAGACAAAAGAATACTTAGCTCTAGTTATGGATGATGTCAAAGATCTCATGCAATGTTTTCAATCCAATGTCTGGAGTGATTCTACAGAGTTTCTATAGCCTAGAGAGCAAAAGTTGAAGTTTGATGCTTGGTCTCAGAGTGTGTGCGTCCACGTCCAAGAGTCTGAGGGAGAGAGCCAGAGAGAGAGTGTGTGTTTGTGGATTAGAGAGTGTCCAAGAGGGAAACTCAAGGTTAGATGTTGAGCCTATGTAACTGACATCGGTGAACCTATCGGTGTCGGCTGACAGTTGACTGATGTCAGCGGCTAGAGAATGGGTAAAAGGGCTATTTGGCTCATTTCTCCATCCTCCAAGTGCTTTTGCCATTGGAGAATGATCAAAAGACGGGTTTATTATGCATGATAGTTAGTTAGGAGGTTAGGAAGGAGTGAGAATAGGTCTTGGGTGACTCATAGGGTGAGAAATGGTCTAAGGATGAGGTGTCTAATGTGAGGTGTCTAGGGTGATGTCTAAGTGATGTCATTAATGCAAAATAAGTAGTTTATTTTAAATTAATGAAGTGTGTAAGTGTTTAGGAGGGGACCAAGGGGGAGTCGACATAATTTTGGTGTCTACATTTGCCCCTTTTTGTCTTGTTGGTTGTTCTTGACAAACTGCAAGACAAAAAAAAGGTGTTAGTTACCCTAGGTAGGATGATGAGGTATTCCCCCTCAAAGTGGGAGTCGAGGGAAGCAACCTGATATCGAGTGCCAATTTGATAGGCAGTGGATGAGTATGGTGAAGTTGGAGTATGAATGCTATAATAGTTGAGATTGTGCATATACCACTTCACGTGATAGGTAGGTCAAATTGTCATGGTTGAGGTTGAGGAGTGCTAAAATCAAAGTAATCGGGCCCCAGCTTTTTAGTCATAGCTGATTGGGTTAAATGATCAAAGCTGTAGCTCTAATGGTCATCATGTTCCAAGTATCCTAGGCTTGGGAAGTGCTCTTGGAAAACACAAAAATGTCACAAGTAGTGGGGATCAACTTGGGTGCGATTCCATACTTATGAGGGTTGTAATGTGAGGTGCGGATAATTTACTATCTATTCATGAGGTATCATATATGCAATCAAAACAACCAAGGTAGAGTTGTCTCAAAAGTGGTTATGGTCTAAAGAGATAGTCACGATCTCCAAGGTCATTGGTCGAGCAGGCTGAGATATAAATGATCTCAAGTGTTGTTTGTTGTGGTCAGGGAGATGTATGTGATCTCCAATGTGCCCCATGAGAAGTCAAAGGTGACTTCTACAATGTCAAGGCTAGTGGTTTGGTCATGAGTTTGGGCTGGTTAAGTCATGATTAAAGGTTAAATGGTTTGTCCATCAAGTAGATGAACAAATGAATGGCCGTTGTCATTAGGGAGATGAACGGGAGAATGGCCGTGCTAACCTCAAAAGACCCCATGTCAACTGAGTGCTGCCTACATAGCCCCTATTTTAAGGGCCTCAGGCCAATGTAGTTCTCCCCAAAAAGGGAAGAAGAGGGTAGGTTATGGATTGGGTTTTGACTAGGTTAGGTCAAGGTTAAAGGTTATATGGTTGGTTCATCAAGTAGACAAATGAATGAATGGCCAAGCTAACCTCAGAAGATGCCATGTCAACTGAGTGCTGCCTACATAGCCCCTATTTTAAGGGCCTCAGGCCAATGTAGTTCTCCCCAAAAGGGAAAATGGAGTCAAAGAGGTCATTGGTTGGTTATGTTTTGAAATGATGAGTATATGATGATGTTACAGTCTTTTCCATATTGTTTGATGGTGTATTCTATAACATAGTGTGATGTGGTTTTTCATCCCTAGCAATGTTCCATATTCGTGATGGCGTATGCTAAAAATGAAATAAGTTTATTTATGCTTCAGCAAGTTTCCATATTGGTGATGGTATATGCTTGACATAAATTGTGTTTGGTTGTTAGTTTCCATGTGTATTGTTTTCCATAGAAACTAATGTGAATGGGCTATGATAATTTATGTAACACAAATTGGTATTTGTATTAAATAAATCATTATGTTATGTTTTGGTTTGGTTTGGTTGGGTTTGGTTTGGTTTGGTTGTATGTGACGAGGGTGTATAAGAAGTGAAAGGCATGTTGATCTTTCATTGACAAGGACCATAATGATAACATAGATAGGGTTTTTGCAAACAAAAGCCCTGTTCATGCATTACGTTGTTGACCATTGGTTTTTGATAGAGAAGTATGTGAATCACTTGACATTTAAGTGAGCTCAAAATCCTTTGGGTATGTTGGGGTAATAGGTATGATTTATGTGAGATGTGAGGATAGCGTAACCCTTTTTAGTAGGGATAACTTTGCCCCTTTTATAGGTGACCCTGAGAATGGCTATAGGCAAGTCCATGACTTAATAGTTTGTTAGTCATTTTTTTTGGTAGACTGATCAATGCAAGAAGTCTACTTGGGGATGTTTTGTTTTGATTTGTGGTCATATGGTGCTGTGTATGTAACCAAATTTGGGCATAGCCATCCTTTGAGGGAGTGGTCTATATTGTCCTTTATATGTTTTGATGTCTAGTTATCCTTCAAGGGAGCAGTCTAGTAATTACAACAATTATGCAGCTGTCCTTCGAGGGAGCAGTCTACATGTATAGTTTATGACCTTTGAATAGGCATCCTAGTTTTATTATTTTGTTTTGTAAACTGAACTTTTGGTCATGGATTAAACTGTAGATGTTTAAGGGTTCCCTTTTATTAGGACAAAGCATTCATGCTTGACAAAAGGGTTAACTAATGTTTGTAGGGAAAAGGGTTGAAAGGAATAGGAATGAGGATGATGGGGGTTACTCAAGGGACGAGCTCAAGTTAAACATCAAGTGAATGATTACTTGATTAACAATAAAATGGTCAAAGATGTAAGGCATTAAGGGGCTCAGGTTCTGGCCGGTCTTCAAGAGAAGACAGATGATAAGTGCCTGATCCATACTTGTGTGTTATGATATAAAGTCTGAGCCAATTAGGAGCAAATTCACCCCATTTGGTCATGTGTTGGTTTTCTTTAAGGATGAGATCTCTGATTTTGAAATCTCGCTCTTTCAGATTTTGGTTGTAGGCATGTTTTGGTCAATGTTGGACGTGAAGTCAGTTAGTATGTTGTTGGCATTTGATACAACACTGAACATAGTTGTTGCAGTCTTGGTTAAGGGTGGGCCAATAATAGCCCAAGTGGAAGATGTGCTTGGAAAGCAAGTTACCACTGAAATGTCCCCCATAAATTCCATCATGGACTTGTTTGATGACATGAGATGTTTCAGTGGTTGTTAAGCATTAGATAAGGAGGTCATCGAGACCTCGTTTGTAGAGAAGTCCCCTTAGCATGGTGTATCAAGCTGTACTTTTGATAAAAGTCCATTGTGTATTGTTAGAGAGGTTAGGAGGCATGATAGAATATGTTAGGTAGTCAAAAAGTCACTTATACCAAATGTCATGTAGACTAGAGAGGTTAGGAGGAATTTCCCCCATAGATATTGGTTGATATGAGCCCAAGATAGAAATCTTGGGTTTTAGTGATTGAGAAGGCTTGATGAATGGACATGTCCAAGGTGTAGAAGCCTGGTCTTTTCCTTTATCCTGTAGGTTTTGTGACCTAGTGGCCACATCAATGGTGTTGATTTTGAATAAAGGATGGAAAGGTGGTTGAGGGACTATAGTCTTGTGTTGGAATTTTGATTTAGGTGAAGATGTTTGTGAGGCATGAGATGGTGTCAGTGGTTTGTTGAAAGGGTGGTCAGGAGAATCCTCCATGTGATGGGTGTCCTTTTTTAGGTGTTGGTGAATAACAACCTTAAGGGCACAACAACGCTCAGTATCATGTCTAGGTGTGCGATGATACCAGCAAATTTTAGTGTCGTCAAACCAAGATGGTTTTGGTCTGAGAGGTTGGTATGGTTTAATGGGTGGGAGAGTAATGTTAGAGGACTATAACAATCGGCATAACATCGAAGCATAAAACCCCCTTAATGGGTCTGCGCTCTTTGTTGCCATAGATGTTGAAAACTTTTATTTAAGAGTTATTGAGGGAGTTTGTCGTGTCCTCTTTTTAGTTGGTGGTGTGGCCACATGTGTAGATGGCACTTGCTTGGTGAGAGGCACCAATTGTTTTAGAGGAAGTATGTGGTTGATAAGTGAAGAGAGTAATTGAGGCAATTTGTTTTTGTTAGGTGTTGGAGTAGGGAGCACTCCTATTAAGGTGGATGGATGTGGACCCAAAATAGAGGGCAACGGTGAAGGTGGGGAAGTTTTTTGATGTGGTTTAGTAGCCTTCTTTAGTTTAGTGCAAGGACTACTATTGTGAGGGGTGAGGTTTAAATTTACCTTCACCAAATCTTCTTCAACTAAAGTGGGTGAGGTGACAAGTTCCTCTCTTGGCAGAGAAGGGATTAGCGAATGTGGCTCTTCGAGAGGATAGAGTGTAGGGATGATCATGGTTTCGATGTGTGGTCTAGGAGTGGGGGAAGTATGATCCCCCATTGATGATAAGGAGGATGAGGGTGAAGCCACTGACATTGGTGTCATCAAAGCATCCTCCAATATGGGAGAAGTCAAAGTTAACTCTCTTACATGTGAAAGAGGGGTGGATGGAAGATTATCCTCCATTGGTGGAGGACAAATAAGAGAATAAGGCTCTTCTACCTGTGGTAGACAAATAGGAGAAGAAGGCTCTTCTACCTATGGTGGACAAATAGGAGAAGAAGGCTCTTCTACCTGTGGTGTACAAATAGGAGAAGAAGGCTCTTCTACCTGTGGTGGAGAAATAAATTGACTAACCTCTTCAAATTGTGGGAGAGGTTGGTTAGAAACCATGTCTATCGTGCGTATGGTACACTCGTGAAGGTCATTGGCTATGGTTTGAATGTTATTCTGACTAGGAGGATGGTTAGGAAATGGTTGTCTAAAGACATCCATGTTTTGGTTGGCTGGTGCAGTAGGGTTTTCCAAAACAAGATCCCCTTTGTCTAACATGTCTTGAATAACATTTTTGAAGGTTTTGCAATTGTCTATGTCATGACCCTTGACACGATGATAGTTACAAAAGTCATTTTCCCTATACCATGCAGGGATGGCTTTTGAGGGGTCAAATTGGGGTGGTCAAATTTGAGGGAGATTGAGGACTCCCTATTTCACTAGTTTATCCAACACAAGCGTATGATTCTCCTATTGGAGTATATTGACACTGTATATACCATTGTTGGAATTGTTTTGTGATGCTTTATGATGTGAAAGGTTCAGATTGGTTAGTTGTAGTTAAAGATGATGACTTAAGGACTACAACATTTGTTGATCCCTTGGACTTGGATTAGGAAGAAGGTTTAGAAGAAGAAGTCATTAGATTTTGCGTTGGTATTTTTACTATGCAATATGACTCTATCTTCTTCGACTGTGCAGAGTTCAAGCTTTCAGGCCATTGTGAAAGCTTCGTCAAATGTGCAGAAAGTTTGAACTTGCAAAGTGGATGAGATGTGCTTGGCACATGCTCGTGAAAAGAGCTCAATGAGCTCAGTTTAAGGTAATGAGAAGGAGAGTTGGTTGATCAAACCTCTCCAATGGGCAACAAAATCAGCTATTGACTCGTCGTTGAATTGTTTAATAGAATATAGGTCTATAATGGAGACCTTCTTAGTGATGTTGATTGAGAAATGGTCAAGGAATAGCTGAGCTAGTTGAGTGAAGGTAAAAAGAGAATGACTGGTAATAGAACTATACCAATCAAGGGTGGCACCGAAAAGTGACATGGGAAATGTGTGAAGTAGTAACGCATCATCGTGTGCTATAAGGTAGCAAGTGTGTCTAAACACTTGTAGATGTTGTTGTGGGTCCTCTTTACTCTAAAAACAAGTAAATTTAGGGAGTTCCCACTGACTAGGATATGGTCTAATAGGCACCAAAGGGTGAATGGGTTCATTGCATATTTGTTTGTATAAAAGAACATTGCTTGAACCATAAATTGATGTGTCAAGATTAGACATCTTATCCATCAGCATCTTAATTAGATCAGTTGATGGATTGGTAGGTGGGAAACCCCCTAGATTGTAACGTACCTGGAAGGTGTTGGGAGGGGCGTATGACGTACTTAGTTGCATTTTTGTAGATGCAACATATTGGTAGTTCATCATAGGGACTGATGTTGAGGCCAAGGGAGCTTGTGCCATGAAGTTGGAGGGCACAAATTGACTAGATGCCACCAAAGGTGGTTAGATGGTGGCAACACTAGTTAGAGGATAGGTAGTTACTCTTGTGTTTATGGGTGCAAGAGTAGGTGGGGTGGAGACAATCAAGTTTTGGAATGGTGTAGAACTTGGTTAAATTGTTTGTGGTTGAGGGGGTACGAAAACCCCGATGAAGGTAGGTCCAAAAGTAGAAGGGGAGGCTAAATCTTGAATATTGGCCATGGTTGGGTTAATAGTTGAAGTAGTGGCCTGAGTGGTCATAGGTTGGGTAGCGGATGCTGTTGATACCATTGCTACTTCAACCAAGGAAGTTGGCATCCCATAAATTGGGTTACTTGAAGGGTCTCGCATTTGGCTTCTAGGGAGATAGTGTTGGAGAGCCTTGATGTTGAGGTCAAGGAATCTCTCAAAGTCTTGATCCCCTTTGGGAACAATAGAAGGTTGATTTGGGGTTGGTTGGATAGGAGTATGCTCAGTGTCTGAAGTATACTCCATTAGAGGACTTGTTATGAAGGGCGAAGGTGGAAGTGGTTGATGCCTTGTGTGGTCCACAAGAGATTTAGCTTGTCTACATGTCAAAACCATCCAAGATGAAATAGATTCAGGTTTTAAAAATTGTGTATTTCAATTTCAAAAAACCAGAATGTGTGTTTAACAGCAAAAAAGTCAAGTTTTAAATTTGTTGTTTAGAAAGAAAATTTGTTGATAGTGACCGACATCGGTATAAAAATTGATGTCAGTGAAGATAAGTTGATTATGTCAGTGAAAAAAACTGATGTCGGTGAGTATAAGTTGCTAACATCAGTGGAAAAATTGATGTCGATGTCTGTGTATTTCCAAAAACTCAAAAAATTGAAAGTTTTTGGAATAAAGGAGGAATTTTGAGTTGTTTTTAGACCCCAAAATTATGCGACCTTATCAACTCAAAAAACTAGATAAGAACAGTATAAATGATGATGGCAAGCAACCTCTAAACGTTAAATTCCTAAGATTAAATTTTAGAGTCGTGGTGGCTTATGCCTTAGAAGAATATGTTTGGGAATTTGGCTTTTAGAATGGGTCCTAAAGAGGAAGTCTAAGGCTGGTTTTGGGTTATATTTTGGTGCTCAAAATTCTATGTTAGGTTCCATATGTGGCCTGGTGCTATGGGCTTGCTCCCTTCACTTCACGATCCCAGAGCCGAGCTGGGTCGCTTAGCCAATATATACTTCACCTATAGTTTATACTCTACAAGAGAACAGAATGGGTCCTCCTCTTGGTGGTGAAATCCAAGTAGGATCGCCAGGAAGGGTAAGGTATCCGCTAGGTGATGAAATCCTAGATGGGCCTTGTCTCAAGTATGTTTAGATGTTTAATTTGATATGCTTGTGGTCTGGTTGTGTAAATATGTGCACTATGATTTATTCATAATGCGTTTTTAATTACTAGATGAGCTAAATATGCATTCAAGCAAGAATGAAATGTAATATATTTTTTAACCCAAATTGAAATGTTTTATTCAGATGCAAACAAGTGGGGAAAAGGTTAAGAGTATGAATTTCACTACTCTAAGATGCAAGAAAGAAATGACAAGAAGAAAAAGAGAGATATTCTTTTTATCTTGTGCTAATGGTTTCTTTTCAAAATAAAAAGATAGAAGGAAAGGATATAAGAAGAGAATTTTTCCCTAATGCAACTATATGAAAATTTGCTTTTTAGAAGAAATGAACCCAAGGAAAATTCCAGGGTCCCATCGGGCATGCCAGAATGTTTCTACTCATTTTTTCTATTTACATTCAGAAGAAGAAGAAGCTAAAGTTAAATGGTCAGGGGTTAGATGATACCCAGATTAAGTTGTGCATCATATCCAGATGTTGTAGGAGCTCCTCTTTGGTTGTGGAGGAATACACCTGTAGATAAGAAAGAAACTCAAACAAAGAGAATGTTAGACAAATATATGGTGGACTGCCAAGCACACGCTCGGTCCCAGAAGTGTAAAAACTTCCTTAAGGGATGACAGTCCACTATTTGACAAAAAGAGTGTTTGTATGAAAAGAAATGGTGAAAGACTAAGAAAGAGAAAGTAGACAATGCATACATGTTCTCTGCAATCAGTCTGCCACAGTTGCCGACATCGGTATTCCTGTCGGTGTCAGTTTGTCAATATGTCGATGTCGGTTATGTTATCGATGTCGGTAGGGGCAATGGTCAATGTTGGTTGGGGCAATAGGCCTTGGACGGGTTTCAGGATTATGTCTATGGTTGATAGAGGAGTCTAGGAGTTTAACGGGGTTGTGCAGGGTTGTAGGACAGTGAGTAGGGTTTGAGAAGGGACAAAGGTAGAAAGTTGGTGTGTAAAGAGGATAAGGATATGGGGAAGGCTTTTTAGCCTCTCTGGGAAGAAGTCGGGTCTAGTTGATAGTATTTAGAAATAGTAAATAGAAACTAATTAATAATGTATTCTAAATACTGAAATAAGACAAAAGAATACTTAGCTCTGGTTGTGGCTGATGTCGAATATCTCATGCAATGTTTCCAATCCAATGTTTGGAGTGATTTTGCAGAGTTAAAGTAGCCTAGAGAGCAAAAGTCAAAGTCTAATGCTTGGTCTTAGAGTGTGCACGTCCACGTCCAAGAGTCTGAGGGAGAGAGCTAGAGAGAGTGTGTGTCTGTGGATTAGAGAGCATCCAAGAGGAAAACTCAAGGTTAGACGTTGAGCCTATGTAACTGATGTCGGTGAACCCACCGGTGTCGGTCGACAGTTGACCGATGTCGGTGGCTAGAGAATGGGTAAAAGGGCTGTTTGGCCTATTTCTCCATCTGCCAAGTGCTTCTATCATTAGAGAATGGTCAAAAGATGGGTTTATTATGCATGAGAGTTAGTTAGGAGGTTAGGAAGGAGTGAGAATAGGTCTTGGGTGACTCATATGGTGAGAAATGGTCTAAGGGCGAGGTGTCCAAAGTGAGGTGTCCAAGGTGAGGTGTCTAGGGTGATGTCTAGGTGATGTCATTAATTCAAAATAAGTAGTTTATTTTAAATTAATGAAGTATGTAAGTGTTTAGGAGGGGACCAAGGGGGAGTCGACACAATTTTGGTGTCTACAGTTTGCATGTCACTATTTCATTCTTAGTTGAGTTGTAGCTTACCATGCTTTATCTCATTAGTCATGGGATAGCAGGATGATGACACATGGACAAATATCACTTCTCTACTTACCTGATATTTTTTGTATATGGGTTCATGTTGACATCACCTTCAGGCTAGCATGATGATGACAAGTGGATGGATCTCACTACTTCACTTGCTTAGGAATTTTCGTATACAGGTCCATGTTGATGTCACCTCTAGGTTAGCAGGATGATGACACATAGATGGCTCTCATTACTCCACTTACCTTGGAATCAATATACACAGGCCCATGTTGATGTCACATATGAACTAATTAGATGATGACATGTGGATGGATCTCACTATTATGCTTACTCAAGATTTTTTATACACATGTCCATGTTGACATTACCTCTGAGCTAGTGGGATGGTTCACTTGGAAAGATCCTGATGATATTCTTGCCTAGGCAAATCCATACAAAAGATGACACTAACATTATTTTTGGGAAACTTTCCTTATTTACTTAGGCTTCAAGTTAATTAATTATGTCACATGATAAGATAAAATGAGCTCCAGGAGAGCCCAAGAGACACATAAGCATGGAATAACCTACTCTTAAGTCATAACAAAGGCAAATACCCAACTAAAAATAAAACACATCAACCAATTAGCCATTAAATCATAAATCAAACATGTTCAGAAGCACTCTTCAAAAATAAAATCAAAGGCAAAAGATAAATCATGCATATGTCTTATGCACAACTTCAATTATCCTTATCAGAGCTTGGGGACTTTAGAGACTTAGAAACTTTTGAAAAGGTGTGAAGGCTCTATAAAATGTAGTAATGACACCTATCTTAGATAAATAAAGTAGGGCATGGTAGTGAATAATTTTTGAACCTTTGGTTCACAATTTTTTCAATCATAAGAACACTAGGGAAAAACATATTAGTTCTGTTAGTCCAAACAAATCATAAAAATTATGAAAACCCCAGGTTTTAGATAAACCAAAATGACCATTCACTCTTTGATTTTCATAATTCAATATTCTATAAATTTTAAAGTTCAAATATAACCTTAGACTTATAAAAATTAAGACCAATGTTATGAATGTCTAAGGCTATAAGGATCTTGAATAAAGATATTCAAGTAATAGTGGATCCCCATTTGAATTTTTAAAATGGGGTGTGTGTGTGTGTTAGGGAACAATAATATGCTTCTATATTATCCTCCTCTAGTTCATAATAACTCATAGGAGTTGAGTTCTTTTCAAATTCTCAAGATGTTGAATTATTTCTCATCCTTTTTTTCAACATGTAATTCCTCCTACTTCTAAACATGTTTTTATTGCTTATCAAGTTCTTACAATTTATCAAATCACTTATATGCCTTCTTATGTGTCTCGATATCTTCCAAGTGCACATGTTACTCCTATGTTTCAAAATTCACTTTCTCATTATGCTCCTGCAATTACTTTGCATGTCATTAATTCTTCTCTTGTGTAAAATTATTCTATTAAAATCTATTCAACTTCATCACCTTCTATTTCCATACCAAAGCAAAAAATGACTACTATGATACATACATTATGTGACTCACAAAAGAAAATCAAATTTCTTTCTCAATGGTCTCAAAAGCAAAAAATTAGGGCCAATTCTAGTGATATTCTCTTAAACTCTTGGCTTATGAATTTTTGCATATAATTTTTCAAGAGGATTTATATCTTTAAAGTTTTAATTTTTCAATGGAAATGGAGATCCTATAGATCATATTAACAAGGCTATTTCTAAGGGATTGAAGTATTATGCACTTGATTAGTTCTACACTTAAACATGTAGATTCATACATTATTTTATAATATTATATGTGATTTATTGTCTCATTAATAAATTAATCTTTCTCAAAAGGTTAAATTTATGGAATTATCTAAACTTAGACAAGAATCCAATGAGTAAATTATCGATTATGTGTTCATATATAATATTATAATTACCAAGATGAGTTATGAGACACTCGATAATGAAAATTAAACTATATTGATTGTATTGTTATTTTTGTATTGATCATATACTCATGTTTTTAATTTTTATTTGTTAATTTAAGGATTTGACAAACAAATCAATGTAAGTGTTGTTGGAAGTGTTCATTTTAGGTACATTCACTCTAACTATTACACTCACAATTCCATTGTTATTAGGTTATAATAAAGTAAGAGAGAGAATAGGTATAGTAAATGATTAGGTGTCTGTAGTAGAATTTTTGAGCACAATATATTAAACTATGCAATTTAAACCACCCAAATCATCCAACTACCTAAGTAACATCTAGAGCCATTAAGACCAAATGCAAATAGATGAATAAACCATTCAAACCAAAATTCTAATCCTAAAGCTAATTGATCTAAACCATGATTAAATAGATATGAAAATAAGAGGATTGGATTGAGATTACCTTAGAATTAGAATTTTGACATTATGTTGGCATGATCATGAATGTTGATGATGGATTCAAAGACTTAGATTGGCATGGACTTAGTAGATTGTTGAGACTTTGCTAGTTGATTATGTGGGTATGAATACTTTATAGATTCATGAGTTGGTTTCAATAGAGGAGTGGTCTTATTTATATAGAATATGGAGGGAAGAATCAATTATTAGAATTCAAAGTTGGCTTGTGGAGATCAATGGTTGAGGATTATAAAAGGAATTTAAAATTCCTTGGAAGATTCTAGAGGAGAGAAGGTTATAGAGGTGGAAACCTCTAGAATATCTTTGGGAGGGTTAAACATGATTAGAAATAGATTAGATAGGTGATTAGGGGAATCTAGAGAGTTTAGGGGGGGTAGGCTTGTAAAAAAGCCTAAGAATAGGTAGGTAGGTGGGCTTTGGGAATTTAAAAGTCCCAAATAATGAATTATATAGATTAGGATAGGATTAAGAGATGATTATCAGAATTAATGGATTGGTGGGGATGATATAAGGTTAGTGAATGATTAAAAATGAAGGGGGATATTAGATAAATGACTAAAATAGGATAAATGGAATAAATTAGTGGGATTAATTAGAATATTTAAGGCGAGCATATATGGTGCATAAATTTTTCCCCTCTTTGAAAGGGCACTATGAGTGGAGTGAATTGGAAGGAGTAATGGTCTTTTAAAGAAGAACCATTTCAATAATGAATGTCAGTGTATGATGTTAGTGCATATGATGCCCCCTTGAGAGGACATGCAAAGAATGAGATGGATGGCCACTCAAAAGAAGAAATGAGGGGTGGGATGTGATGAATAGATAAGGGGATGGGATGAAAGATGTGAGATAGATGATGAAGAATAAAATTAACCTAAGCACTGAGCTACAAATTGATGATGCCCCTAGCAAAGACATATGCATAGAGAGGGGAAATTACTATGTCATAGTTATCAACACATCCCAAGTGGAAATCAACCTTAACATGATGATGATAAGATCAAAAAGGTCATAATATTTTGATGTATCCCAAGCAAGGATGCATGTAAGGGAGAGTTATTGGCCAGGATAAGACAAGGATTTGATAAAGAATAAAATAATAATAATGATATGATCGAGTGGCCAAAACATGAAGGGGAAGAATTGAATCAATCATCCATAATGCATTAATAGCAATGATGCCCTATATAAGGACACATGAAAGGGAGTGATATATGATGCTAAAGTTATTGTTTTGGCCTTGCCCCAATTGAGGGAGGAAACCATAAAATTTAAATGATTATTTGACCTATCAGTGATAATGGATGACTGATGGAAGAAAATATGAATGTTGTTATTTTTGGCAAGCCTAATTATAGGTATAAGCAATTAATGAAAATATTAAGGAGATGATTGTGGGGATGATGATTGATCAATAGACTGATTGATGAGTAATTGATATTATGGCTCAAAGATTTGATTGATTTAAGACACAATGATGATGAGTGATAAAATAAATGAGATTATGAATGATGGAGAAAGAGGAGATAGTGGCTGAGCTATCCTTGGGTAGTACAAAGTGGCCAAGTGTTGCCTACATAGTCTGAAAAGACCTTAGGCTGATGTATTTCTAATTAGAGAATAAATGACAATGATGGAGTAGAAGATCATGATGATGACTATGATTGGTGATTAGAGGATGATGTTAGTTCTTATAGGATATGACTTAGATGATGAGATGAGTATAAAATATTGGATGTTAGTCGAATGGATCATGAGGATTAGATTAGTGATGGGAATAGGGATGATTAGATAATTAGATAAATTATTGGGGTGTAGATGATCAAGCCATCATAATTATCATAAAGGCTCTTCATAGTCTAATAAATCTAAGAAATATGGCACTTAACAATATGCATCATGATATAAGTATGACCAAAAGGAAATTGTGCTAAATTATATGGATAAATAGTGAACTCTACATCATCGAGGGCACTAATAAGCATTATGGGTGCTTTGGTGTCCTCATAAGATCCTTTTTAATTTCCCAAGAGATAAAAAGAGACACAACACAAGATAATGAAAATATAAGACAATCAGATATATACATGATAAAATACACTCAAACAAGCCAAACATAATACACAAGTATCTACATGCAATCTCACAATGTTTTGTCTAATGATGGGATGAATGATTGGTTGATGGGATAGAATTAGGATTATCATGATGTGATTTTGGACTAAGGATAGACTTGTATAGACTAACGATGATGAATAGGATTACATCTTAGGTAAAGACATGGATGTGGATATGGATTTGGACTAGATAATAGACTAAGATTAGGATGAGGATGTGGATTAGACTAGGGACCTAGATTAGGATAAAGATGTTGGATGAGAATTAGATGAGGGACTCAGATTAGGGTAAGGATGATGATAACAAGAGAACAAGATTACTAGGGTGTTAGGACAAGGAAATATTAGGAGAGGATAAGATGGATAAGACCTTAGATAGGAGGATTTGTCTATTTAAGACATATGACAAGTTTATTTAGATTATTTTTAGAGTTTGTAGATTTTATAATTTTTAGGTTTTTTTAGAATATGTCAATTTATGGGTATTTTTGGGATAGATATGTACACTATACAAATGGGGTTACTAGCAAATGAAATACCAATCTTAGCAACTAGGATAAGGATGGATGGAAAGAAATAATGGATGGGATGACAAAAAGATGAGGGTGATGAGGACCAAGGAAGAAGAGACTAGGGATTGCCAATGACCACATCATAAATGAACCAAATGTTTAATTAAATGAGTTTCCACTAGAGGATATGCCAAGATGATTCTAGAGCATTTCTCAAGACACCTTTCAATTCCTTACAAAGGTCAAGACAGGAAGAGAGGAGGAACATAATAGGATGCATGATATGATGATGGATAGGAATAATTGACCAAGGGATAATATGGATATGGATGACATGGAGCTAATTGATAAGGGATATGAAATGTATGGATTTTTCCCCCAAGTGTTGAGGTGCAATGTGAACAATAGATTATATTACCATGACATTCGAAGCTGATTTTCATCATGGTATTTGTCCAAAGTGCCAGAAGATTGGTATCACCATTAGATAAATGAATTTTTTATTTTATTATTATTATTATTATTATTATTATTATTATTATTTAGTTTTTTTTTTTTTTTTTTTTTGAGCATCTCAATTTATTGGATATGTATGCGAGATGCAAAAATTTTGACACTAGTTGGATCTTTAGCCAACACCTATTCTGAAGATGTGTGATGTTAAGACCATGTTTTTTCCATTAGATGTATTAATGTCCTCATGACTTGTAGTGATTCTTGATGATGACCCCTCTATATATCTAGACTAGGTGTCTGCATCACCTCTATAACAAATAATGCTACCCAAGCGGATGATGTGAGGCATGTGTTGATGATAGAAATTATACCATCAACAAATAAACTCTTTCACCTATCATGAAGGTCAAGGTGGAATCATACCAGTCTAATTATGAGATTCTAAAGCTTCAATTACAATCCTAAAGATACAAGGGGGTTTTATAAGTTTTGGGAAATAATCAATAAGTCATCAAATGTAACATATTCCATTATAACATTCAGAAGCCCACTTTATCAAATCATGAATCAGTTTAGATAAGAATCTATAATCTATTCTATTTGACAGATAAAACCTATGAATTAGATAATCTCTTGGAGAATAGAAATTTGATTCAATAAATATATTCCAAGTAATATCTTGTTTCTTGATGTAATATTTCCAAGTTAACCACAAAAAGATAAACCATAAATATAATAAGATATGTGAAACAAGATAAATAAGTATTCAATCAAGATCAAACAAATAAAACACAAGAAACATAACAAACAACAACTAACTAACTAACTAAAAGAAAAGATAAAATAGAACTACACTAAGAAAAGGACAATAAACTATCTAAAATAACTTAGTCTAAACTAAGAAACAATTTAAAATAAGAAAAATACCAAAGAGTAAAGGTCAAATAAACAAATCTAATACTAAATTTACACTCAAATTAATCTAATTATCTATGAATCAACTAGTAAATAAACAAGTAATAAATCTAATTCTAAAACAGACATGAAAAAATAATTAGAGATCTAAACAAATTTAGAATCTAACCAAGATTAAGATTAAAAATAAAGAACTTAAAAAGTCTATAACAAATAAAGAAAGGGATTGATCAAAGAAACAACCTATTTAAACTATTTAATCTAAGAAAGAAAACAAATTATTAATCTTAAAGACTAATTAAAGAATTGAATCGAAAATGAAATAGGAAATTAAACTAAGAAACAAAAATAGAAACAGAATTAAGGAAATCTGAAAGATAAAACTATATTAAAATTAAAGTCAATATAAGTACAATAAAGTGTGTGAGTCTCAAAGGAGAGTCATCTTAATAGAAAAGAGAGATTTTATTGAGAAAAAGCAACATCTTTCTTTACAATAACTTGAGTGATAACTTTACAATCAAAATAGATAATGAAGTGTCACAAAATAGTGAAGTGTTCATCATTATTCAGGTTGAATACTTAGAATATGTGCATAGGATTAGAAATAAAAATATTCAAAAGATGTTAAACTTGGCAATCTTCGAATAATTTATCATAAATAATAATAAAAACTGGATATACCTATGTTGCCTAAGCAATTACTCAACCATTAGATAAAGTACCACTAGGTCTATCTGCAAAATTCATAGTATCTTAGAGAAGTTGCATAAAAATAAGAGAGATGAATGATTGATTTCATAAAATGTATGTCTTCAATACCTATTATTCTTCTATCTTCAAATGAGTCTTTGATCTCCTTTTAAGCTCTAAACTTAGTTAAAAAATAAGTTATAACTAACTTTAGTTAGTTATTAGTTTGTGTTAACTAATTGACTTTTAGAAGTTAAATAATTATAAAAAATTATTGATTAAGGAAATATTTAATTAAGACTTTAAAATTCTTAATCAAGTTTTAAAATATAGACCAAGTACTAACCTTAATGGGTAGAGACCCTTATCAATTAATAATATAATAGAATACATATATCAAAATACATATATCAATTATAAAATAGGTAAGTCAAAGATTAATAAAATTCCATTTATATTAAACCATAATGCATGTCAAAAATAACTTAAGCATATATATTTATATCAAAATTAAGTCTATTGTATTTCCAAAATATTATCATATAAACTATCAAAATCCAAAGTTAAAGTATCAAACTAAAAGTGTAAAGTTCTACAATGAAAGAGTTCGACTAAAAACAAAGTTTAACCCTTAGAGGTCCAATAATCATCTAAGTCTGAAAGCACTTCAATTACTGGTTTGTCTTGTGTAATAAGACAAACATTATATTCCATCTTTGTTGCATATAACTCTATGAATTTTGTCCTAGAATCACTTGCATCATCATCAATTTCCAACTTGATTTATTTCAACACTCTGACTTCAACAAGTGAACCTATATCATTCTAAATTTTTGATCTCTTTTTTGAAGTGAAAAGATGAATTTCAAGTGTTCTCTTTTTGCCAACTAAAATAAATTTATCCACATTCAATTTTTTTCATCCCATGATGGGTTCACTATGTGAAGATGCCAAACCCAATATCTTACTTCCCAAAATAGGTTCCCTATGAGAAGATGAAGGTTCATTGGAAATTAATGGAAGATCAAGATTGACATAGTTTTTAGCATAGGTAACTTCATCATCAAATTTGGTAACTTGGTTGGTAGGATTAGGTTCAATAGTTGGATGCAATTTTTTAGGAGATTGACTAGGTAGGTGATGTGGATTATTTTTTAGATGATGGGAGGAACCACTTTGAGAAGGAGTTCTACCTTTGAACCTATGACTGTAAAAACCTTTATTTCCTCTATGGCCTTTATTGACTAGATTGAAAGACAGGTTATTCGAGACATTCCAAAATTTAGGATCTTAGGCATCAAAATGTATGGGAATCCTAGCGCCTCTATTGAATTTGGGACTGAATCTTCTAAAATAGATATCATCTCTCAAAAAGTTTCTATTAGGATTAGGTTGATTAATATTACTACCAAAATTATTTTCCCAACCCTTGTCATCACCACTCCTAGCTGACTCAGGCTGGTCCGACCCAAACATTTTGAAACAATTTGGAATATATCATAATTTATGACTGAAAATCAACAAATGTTTATCCAAAAGAAAATAGAACTGATCTTTATACACAATCACCTTTTAATAAAATTGAATTGAATTGTAACACAAATTTAAATATCTTATCTACATCCAATGACCATTGACTCCCTCAAATAATAATATCATAATTTTCTTCAAAACATTATGATATGTCTTCAATGAAATTCCAACTTCTATCAAGTTAACTCAAAACTAAAACAATCCAAAATTTAAGACACATGATTTCCAACATTATATTCCCAAAATGAAATCACCAAATGATGTTTCAAACCAACATTATTGTCCCAAAATATAATCTTCATATAAATTTCAAATGAGAAATGACTGAGTTCATCAGGGAACCATGATTTCAATGTCCATATTCAATAAAAAGGCTAAAAACTTTAATACTGAGATATAACTTTTATAGAAATCTCATTTTTAAATCTAAACCTTAAAACCACACTTGCAACTAAAAACTAGCATATATGACTCATGACTTCAATACCCATATTTATACATTGACAACTTTTGATATA
Organism: Torreya grandis; assembly: GCA_037957365.1. NCBI lineage: Eukaryota > Viridiplantae > Streptophyta > Pinopsida > Cupressales > Taxaceae > Torreya > Torreya grandis. The sequence goes on from JARHVA010000751.1 coordinate 1,461,629, forward strand.
TGTGTTTGCATAATGGCTTACTAACCATTAAATCTTTTTGTACATAATTAACTTATGACTTTCTAAAAAAATAGAACCACCTCAAAAGAAATCAAAGCTCTTGCATCTAAAAAACAACCAAAAATATCATGAAGTCAAAATATTGATGAAATTTAATTTTTATGTATTAAAACCTTCTTTTTGAAACTAGAACTGATATGCATGCATAGTAATTGGTCAAATCCTCCAAATATACACAAAACAATGAACAAAAATCACAAAATTGAGATCCCCACAAAAACCCTTCAACACAGGTGTTTTAAAATATACTATGATGGAACCTCAAAATATTTTCAAAAAATTAAAGCCTTAAAAAATACATTCAAGGAAACATGTCTATGATTTTCCAAATTAGTGGTTTAGGAAAATATTCAAAACCCTATGATCTATTCACTAGAACAAATACACAGAAACCCTTTCAAGGGTATTTTAAAACCATTAGATATCTATGCTAATAAGCAAATCTATCAACTCACAAAACCCATCATGCCAAGCTATTTCAAAATTTTGAAAAACCATCAAATTTAGAATTTCCACACAGCCTAGAAAAACTTGCATTGTTTCAATCTTGCCAGACTTATTCCATAATATGCATGTGACTCTAAGTCAATAAAAATGAAAATGCATGTGCCATAACCTCTTTCATGTACACTTTTAAATATACCTTTGAAATAAACAAAACCTAGAAATCACTAATACTATGTTTGAAAATCCATAATCCTTGTATTTCAAAAATTAGGCTTTAAACTAAATAACTCTTTATTCTTTTAAAGACCCAGAATACTTTAAAAACCAAAAGATCATTATCATCAATATCCATTCATAGATTCAAAGTTTTGGATCACATGCAGACCATTTCATAAAATCATCTTATTTGAAGCCCATATTTCATCATGAAAGACCATTCAAAATTAACTCAAAGCTTTCATCAATGTCATGCAAACCCAAAATTTATTTTATTCATGTAATTAAGGGATGATTTCCTTCATAAAGCTTTAAAATTCATTCAAAATCATCATATATAACTTCCAAATTTATTCTAAGTTGTATAAAACATACCTGATAATGCACCCTCAAAATCTTTCTACCCAAAATCCTCAACACAACCTTCTCAACAACTTGAAAATTACCCAATCAGAGCTTTGCTTCCATATTTGAACTTTAAAAAATGAACACAAAATAAGAAAATCACCCTACTTATCTCTGTCACCCTCCACCATAACCAACTCAATGATATTCTCAAATTTAATTGGCTCGTGTTTACCAAGGACACATTTAACAGCTTCGCTAACCCTATTACTGACACAGCCAAACCTAATTATTACTAATTCTTCCCACTAAATCATTTGCCAACTTCCATTATTTAAGGTAGACCATTTTGAATTAACTCCACCTTACTATCAAATCTTCGGCATATCCCAAAACGTCATGAATATGCCTTTAAATTAAATGTTTATGCCAACTTATGCCATGCCATGATGTCCATCAATCACCTATCATATACCAACTTGGCATCTTATGTCATGTTGATTTGAATTCAAAACAAGTCATATGTGTTATTTCTAAGCCTTTGAATTAATATCAACCTCCTTGTGACAATCAAGCTAGGTATTTGTAGAGAAAAAATTACTCTACGTTTCATTCTAATTTTCAGTTACGCGCTACAAAATTTTGTTCCCACATACTTTGGTCTGAGATGGTAAAGTTTTGAAATAGAGCACGGGTGCTATTTTTCCTTTTGATTCATTTTTGTCTAAGTGTTGAAGTCAAGCAGAAGCTGCCAAGTGTCTTCATCTGAGGCACTTTTCATAATTTTAGTAAAGCAATGGAGATTGCCACGTACCTCATAACAACTCAGTGGAGCATGACAAGTGTTGGCATCTATGTTTCATGTCGACATCCACATTCCAAATCTCTTTTTAGTGGAAGGTTTCAAAAGCTAAGTATCAAGATCAAGCAGAAAGCACCAAGTGGCAATCGTGGAAGGTCTCAATTTTGCTTTTCTAAAAGCGACAAAAGATGCCATGTATCCCAGCAGAAGAGAGCAGAAACCACCACGTGTCAAGATTTGAATTATCTTCATTTTGCTTCACTGATATAACAAATACTGTGGTGGGTCTTAAGTGTTATTTATGAAGCAAGCGAAAGCTGCCAAGTGTCGCTATTTGTGTAAATATGAAATGAGACCCGACTGTTTCTATGGTATAAATAGAGTAAAGTGGAGACTGCCATGTGTCACCTTCCATAGGTTTCTAAAAGGATAGTTAAAAGCAATAGAGACCACCACGTAACACCAGATAAGTAAAGCAGAGATTTCCATGTGTCCTTTAATGAAGCAACAGATATTTCCACCTGTCCCTGTGCCCCTTTTAAAGTTACTCGGGTAATAAATGATGTGGGTCTTATTTCTGTTAAATTGCTAAGGTTTCAAGGAAGCAGACTGCGACAGGTGTCAAAGGCAGAACGCTCATAAGCAAAGACACAAAAGGAGTATAAGTTACATATAAAATGCCACGTGTCTTTGATAAGTGCTGTAAAAACTGCCAAGTGTCATCCTCCGGTGTCTCCTAAAGTAATAAGAAGGTTTTCAAGGAATTGGCTAAGTGTTATCTAGCGTAAAGAGAAGGGAGCGTCCTCTAATCTATTTCAGCCAATGAATTGCCAGAAGACAAAGCATTTCAAAATCTATAAAATATCTTCTATTAGACACTTCTAGTTCAGTTAGATTTTAGTTGGGCCATTAGATTGGGAATAAGCAGACAATCTGGAGTTAATCCAAGGCTATAAATAAGGGTACAGAAATCACCAAAAGAGAGGGAGGATACCAGAGAGAATTTTAGGAGAGAATTATTGTTAAGAGTTTAGACTTTCTAGAGCTGTGACTAGGAATATCATTTGCTTTTGTTTTGTCTTCTTAAGTTGGAAGGTTTATGTAACTATGTGTGTTTCTATGCCTCTTATGTGACTGGAGAATTAATGAGAAGATTAAATCCTATGCCTTTGTTGATATTTTTTGTGTCATTGCAAAAGTAGTCTAGGCTGTATTGTCAAGAGTTTAGACTTTCTAGAGCTGTGATTAGGAATGTCATTTGCCTTTGTCTCATTTTCTTGAGTTGAAAAGTTTATATAACTGTGCGTGTTTATGTGCCTCTTATGTGACTGGAAAATTAAAATAAGAAGATTGAACCCTGTGCCTTTGTTGACATTTTCTGTCTCACTACAAAAGTAGTCTATGCTGTGAGCCTTTGTTTCTATTATTTCCATCTTTTACATTGATCATGCACTTGTTTTCTCTTAAATGTAAATGAATCTTACATATAGTCTCACTGTGCTCAGGATTAAGGTCGAATTACATTTAGGTGCATCGCCATAGTTAGATTTTATTTCTTGCATTTTTGTTTCTGTTAAAATTCTTGTCCCTTTTCCTAGTATACACTTGATATAAAGAAGAACCAGCTTCTAAAAAATTTGGAGGTTGTTTCAAGTCACAAGTCCCACATCTTGAAACTTCCCATTGTTGGTGTTTGAACAAGCACAATTTTAAATCATCAACAGTTTTTGGCATGCCCAGTGGGATGAATCTTTCAAGGAGTTGAAGAATTTTTGGTGTGTTCCTCAGACAACCAACCTTTGGAGGTTTTTATTTTATCAACACCAACGGTGACTTTGAGTTGAATCAACTGGTTAAGCAGTCTTGTTATCATCAAGAAATCACCGTTTGGTATGTACAATTTCGTTACTCAGAACTATGGGTCTTATGCTCCTTCATAGATTTTTGATCAACCTAATCTCTTTGCCAATCAACCCATTTCCACCTTCAAACAAGCACTATTGGGATATAAAAAGAATGTAGTAGAGCTTGATGCCAGAAGGGGATGTGGCCAAGAAATCCCTGATCATGTCATCCATCAAGTGAGAAATGCACTAGATATAGTTAAGAGTGAATGGGCTCCTATTGAAAGAGCCAATTGGCAAAGGCTTACAAATGAGATGTTGGTTGTGTATGGCTTGATTGTATTTTTAGAAGAGAAGTTGATTATTCATGAGAGACAGCCTTGCCAAGTCTATCAACCTGCATATCCACTGCTACAAGTTTCATATCAGATATACGTAGCCCCTACTCATGAGCCAAGTTGAACCTATCAAGGTCCTTTCCCCAATAATGTCGAGTCTATGTTGGCAGCAAGGGAAGTGGAATCCAAACCCTCACTTCCCCCTCAAGTCACTCCCACCCTTCCTCAAGAAGCTTCTTGTTTTTCATCACAGCCTTCATGCACTCCCCACTTCTATGATGATTCCTATGAGCTCCAAGAAAGACTCTTTCAAGAAAATCTAGCTAAGCAAATTGAGGAATTAGAGGCAAAGATGAGATTGCTTAAAGAAAGAGAGATAGAGCTTTCAGACCTTAGAGAGGAGCCTACACCAAAAAATACCTCTTCTACCAATCCTCAGGTCTCTCAACATGATGTCCAAATTCTAAGTTGGAAGAGGGAAAATCATGAACCAGCTAGGGACCTTGAAGAAGATAAAATTACTACCTCTTCCCAAGGGAAAAGTTCTGGTCACAAGGTCATGATTTGGAAAGAAAAAATGGAATCATGGGGCAAAAAGGAGGAGAAAGGTTTTGCTCAAAGCCTTGAAGAGGTTGAGGCTGCTCTCACTCATGATGATGATCAAGCAGAAGATCCTACATTTGAACACACCCCATCTACATCCCTCCAAGAGAGCTATCAAGTTACATCTGATATAGATGAAGTGATGTACAAATGGAAAGAAGAGAATCATTCAATTCTAGCTCAAGAATTATCTCCTCTTCTGCATATGTATAACCATTAGTCTTCTTCTTTATCCCTTTTCAAAGAGGAATAAATTTTGGAGGAAGCAAGTAAAGAGGAGTGTACTCAGTTCATGGCTAGTCAAAAAGATTTCATGAGTGCAGATGAGGAGGAAATCACCATAGGTACATTCTTTGATGAACAAGAGGACAAGTCACAAGCTTTTGCCTTAATCTCTGATGAGGAAGAGATAATTTCTGATTTTCTTCTCACTTTGTAAGAAGATATGGAGGAGCATGGACACTTCCTTGATCAAGTCATTGGGGTAGGTTACGCTATTCTTGAAGGAGGCTATGAGCTGGCCAGATGTGGAGAAGACAACATTGAGACTCAAATAAGTATGTAGAGGGGATGTAAGCTTTTAGACTTATCCTTTCAAGAGGTTAAAGTCATCAAGGAGGATGATCATGCAATGGAACCTAAGAATGAGGTAGAAGGAGATAATCCAATCAATAAGGTATATCCAAGGGCTTATGGTGATGAGCCAATAGCCATCGATTTCTTGATGAGACACACCAGTATGAAGAACCAACATTTGACAAGTTTTCAAGAATAAGAAGAGTATGTATATAGTGGAAGCATGTTTGACTCTGATTCACTCAAATACAAGCCAATCAAGGTGGCAAGCAGGATGAGTAAGTCACCAGAGCTCCATTCCATTCAATCATTTGTTTGGCACCATAAGTCTTCTCGCCATGAGGGAAACTTTAGAAACTTTCCTTTTGATCCAGGAGGGAGGCAAATATACCTAGTTAGTTGTATATAGAAATTTGCTTTCAGTTTTGTTGCTCTATTTCCCCATTTTTTTCTTTCCCACTCTCTCTTTTAAATAAGTGTTCTTTGAGCACATGGCCGTGGCTTAGAATCTTTTCAAAATTTTCAAGACTCTCGACACATTAAGTCTCTCTCAAATCTCCATAATTCCCTAGATGTGTCTGATTCGTCAGTGCCAGAAGTAGAAGCTATTTTGATCCAGCTTGAATTCCAATTGAAGGTTGCAGTTCATATTTTGTAGAGTTTTTGCACAAGGACATCATTAACTTTGATTTATCTTTCCAAGAGTTGCAAAATAAGCAAGGGCTATTTGATGTTGAATGGTCTATTTATTAGATGGCCATACTGAAGTTGTGATTGTCACCACATTTTTTTATATGCAATAAATTGTGGTTTCTTTTTTAGCAGGCTCAAAATTCCTTGGGGTCACCAATAACTATAGAGCAAAAAATTACTCTACGTTTCAATCTGATTTTTAGTTGCACGCTACAAAATTTTGTTCTCCTATACTTTGGTCTGAGATGGCAAAGTTTTGAAATAGAGCGTAGGTGTTATTTTTCCTTTTGATTCATTTTTGTCTAAGTGTCAAAGTCAAGTGGAAGCTGCCACGTGTCATCATCTGAGGCATTTTTCATAATTTCAATAAAGTATTGGAGATTGCCACGTACCTCATAACAACTCAGTGGAGCGTGACAAGTTTCAGCATCCACATTTCATGTCAGCATCCACGTTCCAAATCTCTTTTTAGTGGAAGGTTTCAAAAGCTAAGTATCAAGATCAGGTGGAAAGCACCAAGTGGAAATCACGAAAGGTCTCAATTTTACTTTTCTAAAAGCAACAGAAGATGCCATGTATCCCAGTAGAAGAGAGCGGAAGCCACCACATGTCGAGATCTAAATTATCTTCATTTTGCTTCACTAATATAAAAAAGATTGTGGTGGGTCTTAAGTGTTGTTTCTGAAGCAAGCAAAAGCTGCCAGGTGTCGCTATCTATGTAAATATGAAATGAGACCTGATTGTTTCTATGGTATAAATAGATTAAAGTGGAGACTTCCATGTGTCACCTTCCATAGGTTTCTAAAAGGATAGCTAAAATCAATGGAGACCACCACGTAACCCCAGATAAGTAAAGTAGAGATTGCCATGTGTCCTTTAATGAAGCACTGGAGATTGCCACTTGTCCCTGTGCCCCTTTTAAAGTTACTCAAGTAAGAAATGTTGGGGATCTTATTTCTATTAAATTGTTAAGGTTTCAAGGAAGTGGATTGTGATAGGTGTCAAAGGTGGAATGCTCATAAGCAAAGACACAAAAGGAGTATAAGTTACACGGAAAATACCGCGTGTCTTTGATAAGTGTTACAGAAACTGCCAAGTGTCATCCTCTGGTGTCTCCTAAAGTAATAAGAAGGTTTTCAAGGAATTGGCTAAGTGTTATCTAGCATTAAGCGAAGGGAGCATCCTGCAATCTATTTCAGCCAATGAACTGCCAGAAGACAAAGCATTTCAGAATCTATAAAATATCTTCTATTAGACACTTCCAATTCAGTTAGATTTTAGTTGGGCCGTTAGATTGGGAACAAGAAGACAATCTAGAGTGAATCCAAGGCTATAAATAAGGGTGCAAAAATAACCAAAAGAGAGGGAGGATACCAGAGAGAATTTTAGAAGAGAATTATTGTTAAGAGTTTAAACTTTCTAGAGCTGTGACTAGGAATATCATTTGCTTTTGTTCTATCTTATTAAGTTGGAAGGTTTATGTAATTATGCATGTTTCTGTGCCTCTTATGTGACTAGAGAATTAATGAGAAGATTGAATCCTATGCCTTTGTTGATATTTTCTGTGTCATTGTAAAAGTAGTCTAGGCTGTGTTGTCAAGAGTTTAGACTTTTTAAAGCTGTGATTAGGAATGTCATTTGCCTTTGTCTAATTTTCTTGAGTTGAAAAGTTTATATAACTATGCATGTTTCTGTGTCTCTTATGTGACTGGAAAATTCAAATAAGAAGATTGAACCTTGTGCCTTTGTTGACATTTTTTGTATCACTACAAAAGTAGTCTATGATGTGAGCCTCTGTTTCTATTGTTTCCATCTTTTACATTGATCATGCACTTGTTTGCTCTTAAATGTAAATGAATCTTACATATAGTCTCACTGTGCTTAGGATTAAGGTCAAATTACATTTAGGTGCGTCGCCATAGTTAGATTTTCTTTTTTGCATTTGTGTTTCTGTTAAAATTCTTATCCCTTTTCCCAGTATACACTTGATATAAAGAAGAACCAGCTTCTCAAAAATCTAGAGGTTGTTTCAAGTCGCAAGTTCCACATCTTGAAACTTCCCATTTTTGGTGTTAGAACAAGCATAATTTTAAATCATCAACAATATTGAAAATATATGCGAGGATGAAGGTTTAAAATTTTTCTAACTGCAATGGAACACCATATGTCTTTGAAAACATCTCATGAAACAAGTCCTAAGTCGACATTAATCTTTATTATATATAACTTCTATGCCAAATGAGATGTAATAAACATGCCAACCTTAAGCTTCAGGGTTTATGTTTTGAAACATTGACTAGAGTAATTGCTAGGATCTTAAATTGGTAATGGCTTAGACTTAGGATGTCAAATAGATCCTTAAAACTTATGAAACATAATAACAATGATCTTAGGCTATGCATTCTAGTAAATAAGTCACAAGATCATTAGATAAAATGGATAATGACTATATAATATAAAACCTGGGACTTTAAAAATTATTATCAAATCAACTTATGCACACCAATATTTTGAATGCTCATTATACCACAAGTAGTAAATAAAAATGAGCCTTGAATCTGATTTGTATCTTCATAATAGATTTTTAAATAAAGAGATGCATTGATTTTCAAATATATACCGTCATTATCTATTCTATATCAATAATCACATCATTCATAAAAATCAAGGAATCACCATCAACCTGTTCAAACTATCAAAATTTGAAAGTTAATTTGTAACTGAAATACTATCTCAAAACTTGCTTTGACTAAAAAATCAAGATAACTGATCATATTCAAAAATATATACGTGTATTTTATTCATTTATCCACCATGATTTTTGAAACCACTTTGAAATATAAACATGAATTTAACATCTAATCATTATCATTTCATAATAAAAAATATGCATCTAAATATACTATTAATTGACTAAGTCCCTGACACAGTTTTAGATTTCATCATTGGGTCATCTCTATGGTAGAAAGTATTGATTTTAGAAACATTGAGGATGTGTCAAAAATAGTCATAATAGCATGGATTGGATTAGGTCTAGATGTTGATATGGGAGTAATGGACTAGAATGGATGGTAGGACTTGATGGGATTGCGGGTTCATGATAAGAAGGTGTGATGGGTGATTATGGATTAGAACTAGTAGTTGAATACATCATTGAAGATCCTAGATATTCTACATTTGATTGGTGCTAGGTGTCAAAATATTGTAGGAGATCTAATACACTTTGACTTTGTGGTTCATCTATAATCTGATTATTTGATGGATGATCAGTCATACTAATAATGTTTTTAACATTATTTTGATTTTCAAACTTGATTATATCTTAATTATCCCCTGGTTCTTAATTTTGGGCTTCACCATATGATATTAATTTTTGACTTAATATATAATGATTAATTTGACTTTGATAGTACCTAAGTTTGGGCTTCATGTAGACACTAAAAAATTACACAATGGTTTTAGATGTCAAATGAGCCCTTAGACCACCTTGAGACCCCCTAGGGACTATCCCATAACCTTTCAATCGAAAAATTAAATTGAATAACTTTGACCAAGTTAACCTTTTACCTATCAACCACTAAAAGTTAGGCTCAACTATCGACAGTCAAGTTTTAACCACCTGAATAGTTAAACTTTAGCTTGACTCTACCTTGCTTTTTTATTCTTAACCACTTGCATAATTATGCATGTTAACACTAAAATTAGATGACCCCTTGACACCTTGTTGAACTTATTATTTCACCTTTCCCTTCCTTCTATAAAAAGAGAGGAGGAGGAGGAGGAGGTGAAAAAGGAGGAAGAATCAAGCATCAAAGATCATCAACAATTATGAAATCTTCTTGTATCAAAACTTATTTTGCAGGTATTCTTTTAGCAACCAAGTGAAAGATCTAAGGTGTTGTAATTCATCAGTCATAGCCAAGACACCCTTACTCTGCCAAAATTGTTCTAGACTCCATCAACAAGTTTTTCATCCATCTACCTCCACATTGTTTAGGCTAGCAAGCCAAGTATCTATCTTTCATCAGATTCAATAATTAGTTTTTCTATTTTATCTTCCATCCCACCATATAGAATCCATTCTAAAACCTCATCAATTAGCTTCTTTAACTAGACCAAAACCCACAGTAACTACTGATGATCACCCTAACTATTGATGGTCTTACCTAACCACCAACGGTCACTATGTGACAATTCAAACAACAAGCTAATTTCACCTATCAAACCCTACCCAAATCTCACTTTCTGAGCTTCTACCTGAGCATAGAACATCACCCTATTTTTTTAACCATACCCAATTTATTTGGCATTAATATCCAATCATTTATTTCTATAATTTATCGAATTCATCTCCTTTAAGCACTTCTTGTATTTGATTTTAGTATCTCTAATTATTTATGCATGCAATTTATATTTCATTTTTAGAACTTGATTATTTAAAAGTGTGAATTGACAATCTCCAAAGAATCTTGTGCTTCTTAGATCTATATTGCTAGGCAGTCCGCCTTACTATCTAACTAATCAACCATATCTTTAGTGCTTTCTTATTTGCAGGTCATTCCTCCCAAGCCAAAGAGGAATATCTACAACTGTCTGGATCACAGAGTGCAAACCAAATCTAGGTTCTACTAACCCCATGCTTCTTTTAAATTTTACAAATTTTCTTCTAAGAAATAAAACAAAATTTATGTGAAACATTCTAGCATGCCCAGTGGGACCCTTGATTCTTTTCTTGGGTTCATAGTTGCATCTAGGTGCTTCTTCTTCTTGTCTTTCTGCTCATACAACAAAATCAAATTTTCATTTTGGGCTTAAAAATGATTACATCCATTATTTTCTTACTTATTTTAGTTCATATAGATTAATTAATCAAGCGAATTAATTGTAACTTCACTCTTATCCCACACACAAGACCAAACCACTTATGCTTAATCAAGCATAAAAATATTGACATAAGGCTTGATTGGGATTTCATCACCTAGAAGTCACCTTTCTTGGCTATCCTACTTGGATTTCATCACCAAGGGGAAAACCAACTGAGTTTATTGGCTGAGTATAATCTCTGGCAATTGGTATATCTTAGCTAAGCACCTGACACCCTTAACACTATGGTTTGTGAAGTGAGAGGGTAGGCCCTAATATCAAGCATGTATTGATTTATAACATATATCCCTTTGAGATCCTAAACATAACCTAAAACCAACCATATACTTCTTTTCTAGTACCTTGTCTACAAGCCAAGTTGAGTCACAATACTTAAAGCTTAAGGCATAAGCCACAAGAGAAAAAAAATAACCTTAGCTTTTATGTGGTTTAGAGTGTGTTTTGTTTTCTTGACTTTTTCTTGTCTCCTCTTTATTTGAGTTGTGAGATTTCTTGTACATTTCTCTTCTCCTTATCTTCATAGTTTTAACTAGGCAACAACTAAGAAACCAAGCAAATCAAGATCCACCTCCTAATCATCTATTTTCCTCTTCTCCCTCATCCATGGAGTACATCTCAAATGTAGAGAGTTCTCCCCATCCTTCTAGAAGTCCTAAAATCCCTTCGATGATTGCCCAAGGTGATGTATATTTCACCACTTTTATGGATAATGACCTAATAACCCTTCAACATTACCTTAACACCATATCTCACTGTACCCCTACTTTGATTTTGTTTGTTGACTTGCCCTATGGCATGCCATCCCACCTTATGGGAGACACTTATGTTGCCACTATCTCCACCCAATATTTAGTCACCTATGCATCATCTTCTACCAATAATCCCACTGATACCACCATTCAAAACCAACCCACCCAACCAACCAACACCCAAACACCTTCCACCCTAACCAACAACCCTTCTAGTATAGGATCAACCCAACCTTTAGGTATTGATACCCCGCTTATCATGGGAATACCCTCTACTAATGTCACCACCATTCCTCTCATTTCCAACCTAACTACCTCCACTCCATTCTAGATTTTTTTGGTTCCCATACTTTCTACCCTTCCACCCATCAATACCAAAGATACCACCTACCCTTTATTTACTAACCCAACCATGCCTCCTACCCAACCTATGTTAATCCCTCAATAGGTGCCCATTACACCAAATTCAAGCTACATCCCTAACCCACAAGCGTATGTGCCTCTATCTTCCACCTAAGCACCTATCTCCATGTATTCATATGTGGCATCATCCCAACCACCCATGTCCACATACCGAATGTGGTAGCTTCTCAACCCCCCACTAGCTATCCATATGTTGCAATTACCCAAACCTAACATAATCTACCCTACAACTATGGGGGTGCACAACCACAAATGAACTTGGTCAAAATGTTACTAGATAAAATGACTACTTTGGAGTCATATATTTTTGGTGCTAATAACCTCCTATCTTATGACCAAATTTCAATGAACCAATTCATTCATCTATCCCCATTTGACCTTATCCTCCTCAATGGGAACTTCTAAAATTTTCAAAATTTTAGAGCAAGGAAGACCCTCAACAACATCTGAGATCATTTAGGCATTCTTGTTATTTGATTACCTACGATGATGCTCTCCTTATTTTCACCTTTCCCATGTCTCTATTAGGTCTAGCACTAGATTGGTATAGTGCTATTATAAATTACTCCCTTTTTTTTTGCCCAACTAGCTTAGACTTTCTTAGATCATTTTTTCATAAACATCTCTAAGAAATATTCCATCACCAATCTCTACTCCATTTGGAAATTTTACAATGAGTCCATAGCCAAATTCGTATCTCATTGGAAAAGCTTGATAAATCAACTCTCTTTTCTTTACCCCAGCTTGAACTGATTTAACTCTTTGTTCAAGCTTGTGCCAAACACATCTCTACTTTACAGGTTTAGAGATTTAAGACCTTTGACAAAGCTTTTACCATGGCATGGAAATTAGAAAACAAATCCATTAATGAGGGGAGGTTGAAATTGAGAAACAAGAATTCAACCTTCAAATCAAATAAGACTCCATCCTCTAAACCTAACATTCAAACCAACACTAACTCTAAAAACAAGGGAACCACAAATGTGGTTGTCTTAAAAACCACTCTTCCGCTACTTGTTAACCAATCCAACTCTTCCAATTCCTCCAATTAGAACACTAGAAATCCAAATCGTAAAAACCAAAAGTAATTTACTCCACTAGGGGAGTCATATGCTTCAGTCCTAGAGAAGTTGTTGAAAGAAAATATCATATAATTTCCATCAATCAAACATCCATAGCAATTTTATTCCTCTCGTCATGTACCTAGTTGGTATAAGGAGAGTGAATTGTGTACCTTCCACCATGTTATTGGACATGACATTAGTAGGTGAAATACCTTCAAGAACATCATATAAAATCTTATTGACAAGGGGGAACTTATGTTGGATAACCATAACACACCCCCAAATCAAACACTTGACATCTTTAGATAGCCATTTCCTAACCATACCCCTTCTATAAATAATGAAAACATTAGAGTGAAATCTTCTTCTTGAAAATATTTTCATTGATATCAAAGGTCTAGCATTGGTGTTAAAGGACCCATTACATTTAATGGTGTTTTTAATATTCATATCTTGGCTAATGTATGTTAATATTTATTTAATATAATGAATATATTTTTGGTTACATATAAGTCAAAAGAGGGCCCATGCAGAAGTCAAAGAGTCATAGGGTAAAGACAAAAGAGGAATGGGACACATTTTCTCATGAAGAGTCATCTTGAAGAATTTCAAGATTCACCATGTGAAGACAAAAGAGGATATGACACATTTTTCCATGAAGGGACACTTTGAAGAATACAAAAAGTCACCAAGATAAAGATAAAAGAGGAAAGGATGCATTTTCTTGTGAAGGGTCACCATGTGACTTTTCAAATGAAAGGATACGAAGGGTCATACAAGTTTGGCACTATTTTCCATGAGAATTGAAGGGTCACAAAGGGTGAATGCCGAAATTCATTTGGAAAGATATAAATAAAGGATTGATGAGCCATTTGTAATATGCAAGAGAGAGCATGGTTTATATAATAAAAGAGGAGAGAAAAGTAGGAGATTTTGTAGATTAATATCATTTTTTGAGTAAGCAACATTGAGAGATAGTTGTGCTTTATAAACAAGAGGGGTCGGTGCTCCTATGGGTTGGTGTTCACAAATCTTTATAAGGGCTTGGTGTTGACAATTAGTTGTTATGTTGGTACATGAAAAAGGGGTTAGTGCTCTTGCAATTTGGTGCTTGTGAACTTTGTAATTTAAGTTGGTGCTCATTCATATACTTGATATTGTTCTCTATGGTTTTTCCCGCTTTGGGTTTCCACATAAAAATCTGGTGTTTCTCTCTCTCTCTCGTGTGGTGCATGTTATTGTTTTAGTTTTATTGCATAGCTTGAGCGTGTGATTAAGTGGTTAAAGAAAATAAATCAGATTACGAAAAATATATATAATATACTAATTCACCCCCCCTCTCAATATATTTTGTGCTTAACAATTGGTATCAGAGCAAGTTCCTTTTGAAACAGTTTTACAACTTGAAGTTAGATCGGGGAAAACACGATGGCTTGATCACATGAATGTTTTTCTACAAATAAGGCACCTTTGTTTGATGTGACAAATCATGTTTTTTGGAGCATAAGTATGACTTATTTGATGGCTCTTGGATTTGACATTTGGCAAGCAGTGGTTGAGGGATATGAAGATCCACAGACACTTGTAACTAATCTAGTGGAAAAGAAGGCAAGTGAAAATAATGCTAAGGCTTTAAATGCTATTTTATGTGGTTTATGTGAATCAAAATTTGTTAAAGTTATGCAATGTAAATTTTTTCTTGAAACTTGGGTAAAGCTTGAGAATATTTACAAAGGTGATGGAAATGTTCAACAAGTTAAGCTTCAAACTTTCAGAAGATAGTTTGAGAGTTTAAAGATGGAAGAGGAAGAAAATATAGCAAGTTACCTTTTATGGGTTGATCAAATAGTTAATCAGATTAAAGGTCTTGGAGAAAATTTAGAAGAATCAATCGTGGTACAAAAAAATTTGAGATCTTTACCATTGAGATATGATGCAAAAGTTTTGGTAATTGAAGAAGTGAATAATTTAGCAAAGCTAAAGATGGATGAGCTAAATGGTATTCTTATGGCATATAAGATGTGGACCGAATAAGAGAAACCCTCAAAGAGAGAATCTACTTTCAAGACATCAAATAAAGAGAAGGCTAAGATTCAAGAATCAAGTGTCAATTCTAGCATTGATGAATATGACAATGGAGCTCTATTCATTCACAAGCCAAAAAAGGGCACAGGTAAATATCAAGGAAAATTATCTTTTAAATGTTTTAAGTATGGAAAGATAAGACATTTTGCATCTAAGTACCTAGATAAGGGTAATGGTGAAAATGAAGAAGGAAATACTACATACAAGAAAAATTTCAAATAAAAATTCAAAAAGGGATTCGAGAAAAAGAGATTGTATTCTAAAGATCCCAGCTCAGTTGAAGATAGTGGAGTCAGTGATTCAGAAAAAGAAGAGATTATATTCATAGCCATACATGAGGATTCCTCCATAAACAAAAGTATAGATGATCAAGAAGAATAATAGGATAAAGCCGAAGTGAATCTGGAAGGAGAACTCGTTTGTGCCTTAGAAGAGTTAAAAAAATTTGAGAAGAAGAATCAAAGATTGAAGTTCCAAATTGATAAAAATGAAAAAGAGTCAAAATAAATAATTGAAGATCTACAAACACACGTTAAAGAAGCTAAGAAGAATGAAAAATATCTAACAACATAGTTACAAAAATTAAGTGAAGAATTTGAAAGGTATGTTATTGAAATTGCTTCTTTAAAAATAGATCTTGAGAAAATAAATGATGCAATCAATGATAGAGCAGCCACTGATTCAAAATTTTAGAATAGCACTAATATGTTGAATAAGATATTATAAATTTAAAGATCAATGTTAGATAAGATAGGTATTAGATTTGAAAAAAAGAAAGGGGAGGCCACTAATTTTACAAATAAGGTTAACATAGAAAAAAGAGAGACCTATGTTGAAGCTCTTACAAAAGAGAAAATAAAAAGAGAATAAGTTAAGAATACAGAGGACATCTCAAACAAAGAAGACTATGAGGAACAGAGCTATAAAAGGCAATCAGGTCAGAGATATACAAATAGATCCTATTTTTATGGTTACTATTTTTATTTTAATGGATATGGTCATAAGAAAATAGAATGTCAAAAAAGGGCTAACAATTTCAAAAATAAGGAGAAGAAAACTAATGCAAAATCAAGCAGAAGCCACAACTATTTCGCTCATCTATCAGGATTTAA
Organism: Torreya grandis; assembly: GCA_037957365.1. NCBI lineage: Eukaryota > Viridiplantae > Streptophyta > Pinopsida > Cupressales > Taxaceae > Torreya > Torreya grandis. Next base: position 1,477,870 of record JARHVA010000751.1, read on the forward strand.
GGAAGAGGCCATAAATGTTACAAGTGAAATAACTTCAGACACATAGCCTAGTATTTTAGAAGCATGTTCAAGTTAGTCAAGAAGATCTAGAGTTTCAAGGCTCCATTCATTAAGAAAAAAATTTAGATAGGTTCATGGCACAAGAAACACCCTAAAAAGTCTATGTTGGTACAGATAGATTTGCATGTAAGAAATGAAGAAAAGCCATGGTTCATTAACAATGGATATTTGAGGCACATGACAAGAGATGAGAGCAATTTCATAACCTTGAAGAAGATCAATGGTGGCACAATGAAATTTAGAGACAATACTACTGCCAGAATTGCTGAAAAAGGTACACTAAGTTTGGATAATGGTAGAACTAAAATTGAAAATATTTTGTATGTAGAAGTTCTTAAGCATAATATTTTGAGTTTAAATCAAATCTTTTATTAGGGGCACACACTAAAGTTTTATAAAGAATGTTGTGAAATTAGGAGAAAATATTTAGATGTGTTGGTTGTAAATGCTCAAAGAATAGGTAATAATTTGTATATGTTATCAAACATCAAAGGTCAAAGATATTGTTTGAGTCAAATTAAAAAAAATTAGCTATGGAAAAGAAGAATGGGACACATAAATTTTGATAATATTTTCAACATCAACAAGAAGCAAGCAGTTATAAATCTTTCAAAGATTATAAAGCCATCAAACACACTTTTTGAACTTTGTCAGCATGGGAACCAGGTCAGAAGGTGGTTCAAAACAAAAGAATACTCGACCACTCATATGTTAGAGCTTGTTCACAATGATTTGTGTGGACTTATGAGAACTTAATACTCAATGTGAGAAATATTTCATGTTGCTTATTGATGATTTTTTACGTATAAATTGGGTAATGTTTTTAAATAAAAAATTAGAAGCTTTTAGATATTTCAAACTTTTAAAGGATTAGTTGAGAATGAAACTGGTTTGAAGATTAAGTGCCTAATATTATATCAAGGAGAAGAATTCATGTCAAATTAGTTTATTGAGTTTTGTGAAGATCATAGAATAGAGAGACATTATTCAGCAGCCAGAACTCCACAATAAAATGGAGTAGTTCAACTAAAAAATAGAATAATTTAGGAGATGGTGAGGACAATGTTAAATGAATCCAAGATACTAGATAAATATTGAAGAGAGGTAGTTGGTACAGTAGTGCATATTTAAAATAGATCATTATTGAGAGTCAATAGTGACAAGACTCCTTATGATCTATAGAAAGACAAACCAACTATAGTTGATTATTTCAAAGTTTTCGATAGCAAATGCTTCATAAAGAGAACCAATGAAAAACTAGGTAAATTAGAATCTAGAGAATATGGAGGTATATTTCTTGGTTATTCTTGAAAAATTAAAACTTATAAATTTTATAGCAAAAAAACTAAGAAAATAGTTGAAATTGCAAGTGTCAGGATAGAAGAAGATGGAGCACAAAGAATTAGTGTTCTAATAGACATTCCTAAAATCATTAAAGAGGAAGATTTTGAAGAATTAGATGAAGATGAGAAGAAGGAGAAAAAGGACACCAAAACCCCATCCAAATATGTTCATAGAAATTATAATGAAAGTGACATCATCAAGGACATAAATGAAGTAATTCACACTAGAAGAATGATGGTAAGTGAATTTGAGTAAGTTAATTTCTCTTTGTTATCCAAAATTCAGCCTAGAACTTTTTCAGAAGATAGACATGATAAGCATTGGATTAAGGCAATGGATGAAGAATTAAATTAGATAGAAAAGATTGATAGTTGGGAATTAGTGCCTAGACCAAAAGATCACAATGTGATAGGAACAAAATGGGTTTACAAAAACAAGTTGAATGAAAATGGAGAACTGACCAGGAATAAAGCAAGATTGATTGTAAAGGATATGCTTAGATTGAGGGAATAGATTTTGAATAAAATTTTGCACCAATACCAAGGCTAGAGACTATTAGAATGTTTCTTGCATATACAATTTTTAAAAATTTCAAAGTGTTTTAGATGGATGTCAAATCTACCTTCCTAAATGGGAATCTAGAATAAGAGGTCTACATTAAGCAGCCTAAGATATTTATTCTCTCAAATGTTAGTAGCCATGTATGTAGATTGAAGAAAGGATTGTATGGATTGAAACAAGCTCTCAGAGATTTGTATGCAAGACTTGATAAGTACCTATAGGATCAAGGTTTCAAGAGAGGATTTGCTGACAGTAATCTCTACATCAAAACATAAGGTGAGCATCAATTGATTGTTGTGGTATATATTGATGACATCATTTTTGGAGGAAACATTCAAAAAATGACAAAAGAATTTTTTGATAATATGCAAAAAGAATTTGAGATGTCTATGCTTGGAGAATTATCATTTTTATTAGGATTGCAAATATTTCAATCAGATAAAGGAATTTTCATATCTCAAAGTAAATACGCCAAGGAAATGTTGAAGAAATTTGGTTGAGGATTGTGCACTAGTTGACCCAACAATGAGTACAAAAAATAAGGTGAGAAAGGATGAAGATTCACCTGTTGTAGATCAATCTTTATATAGATCTATGATTGGTAGTCTTTTATATTTGATAGCATTGAGGTCAAAGATCATGAATGTAGTAGGTATGGTTACAAAATATTAGTCAAATCTAAAATATAATCATGTTTAGTTGGTGAAGAGAATATTTAGTTATATCAAAGGGACATTAGATTATGGATTATGGTATCCCATAGGCAGAGATTTCACTTTGGTTGCTCATACAGATTCAAATTGGGTAAGTTGTTTAGATGATAGAAAGAGTACAAGTAGAGCATATTTCTTCCTCAGTGATAGCTTAGCATCATGGATGAGCAAGAAGTAGAACTTGATATCACTTTCTATAGCTGAAGTATAATATATTGTAGCAGTATTGTGTTGTAATCAAGTGCTTTAGATGAATCAAACTTTGGAAGATATCAAGGTAAAATATGATGAACCTATTTCTATTTTTTGTGACAACATAAGTGTTATTAATATTTCAAATAATCTAGTGATGCATTTAAGAACAAAACATATTCTCATCAGATATCACTTCTTGAGAGAGCAGGTTGCAGATCAATAGGTTAAGATAGAATATATCAATACTACAGAGTAGATTATAGCAGTATTGTGTTGTAATCAAGTGCTTTAGATGAATCAAACTTTGGAAGATATCAAGGTAAAATATGATGAACCTATTTCTATTTTTTGTGACAACATAAGTGTTATTAATATTTCAAATAATCTAGTGATGCATTCAAGAACAAAACATATTCCCATCAGATATCACTTCTTGAGAGAGCAGGTTGCAAATCAATAGGTTAAGATAGAATATATCAGTACTACAGAGTAGATTAAAGATATTTTCATAAATGCACTACTAAAAGTCACATTGAAGTATCTACAGAAGTTGAGAGTAATTTCTTTTACTTCTTACCATTTAAGATTAGCATCATTTGAGGGGGAGCTAAGTGTTAGATCTAGGATAGGCCCTTTGCCATTGATGTCAAAGGGGGAGATTAACAAAAATAGGTATAAGTACAGGTATAAGGAACATGTACAGGTTAATATAGTAAGGAAGAGTTACTATATGTTTTTTAGATGGTATTATGTGGAGTATAGGTTTCAGGATGTGGCAGTTTCAGTTTGAGGTTGTCATCAATGACAAAGGGGGAGATTATTATAAATATTGTCATTGATGTCAAAGGTCTAGCATTGGTGATAAAGGCCCCATTGCATTTAATGGTGTTTTTAATATTCATATCTTGGCTAATGTGTGTTAATATTTATTTAATATTAATGAATATATTTTTGGTTGCATATAAGTCAAAAAAGGGCCCATGGAGAAGTCAAAGAGTCATAGGGTAAAGACAAAAGAAGAATGGGATGCATTTTCTCATGAAGAGAGTGTGGAATTCCAAGAGTCACCATGTGAAGACAAAAGAGGGTATGGCACATTTTTCCATGAAGGGACACTTTGAAGAATATGAAAATTCACCAAGATAAAGACAAAAGAGGAAAGGATGGATTTGCTTATGAAGGATCACCATGTGACTTTTCAAATGAAAGGATACTAAGGATCATACAATTTTGGCACCATTTTCCATGAGGATTTAAGGATCACAAAGGGTGAATGCCAAAAGTAATTTGGAAATCTATAAAGGCTTGAGAAGCCATTTGTAATATGTAAGAGAGTGCATGGTTTATATAAGAAAAGAGGAGAGAAAAGTAGGAGATATCATAGAGTTATATCATTTGTTAAGTAAGGAAAACTGAGATATAGTTGTTTTTTATACACAAGAGGGGTTGGTGCTCCTATGGGTTGGTGCTCACAAATAGTTTTTGTGTTGGTGCTTGGCAAAGGGGTTGGTGCTCCTACAAGTTGGTGCTTGCAAACTTTGTAATTTTATTTGGTGCTCATTCATATACTTGAGATTGTTCTTCATGGTTTTTCTCACTTTAGGTTTCCACATAAAACTATAGTATCTCTCTCTCTCTTGTGTGGTACATGTTATTGTTTTAGTTTTATTGCATATCTTGAATGTGTGATTAAGTGGTTAAAGAAAATAAATCAAATTAAGAAAAAGATATATAATATACTGATTCACCCCCCCTTAGTATATTCATGCTTAACACCTCTCACAACCACAAGGTCCATACCATTAACATAGTTCTTCGTCAACTCATTATTGAAGAAGCCATTAATGAAACTACCTTACCTTCCCCTCCACTTATTGAGGTAGTGGAGCCACTCTCCATTCTTTCAAAAAATGAGACCAAAGAAACAACCCCTCTACTTTCTCCACTCATTGAGGCATTTAAGCCATTGACCTCTCCTTTGGAAGATGTACCAAAAGAGACAGCCATTACCACCATATCCTTCTCCTCTATCATACAACAATCCACTCTTCTTTTGGAAAGCATCTCTAAGGAAGAGATCACTCTACCTACCTCTCGCATAGGAGACTCATCTTCTCAAGCCTTGGAGCCTTTAATTAAGGAAAAGGATGGGGTAACCACTTCTCTCTCTCCACCCATGGGTTTGACCTTTGAGCTCAATATCAAAGGGATCAAACCCATATATAATCCCTTATCTAGATTGGTTCAAAACTTGGAGTACTTATCCCAACCCAATGTAGATCGAACCACATTATGGCACCATATTAGGCTTCCTTATCAAACCAAATAAGAACCTCTAACCATACCACTATCGTCCCAAACTTTCATTCCCACTATCAAACCCACTTTCACCATAACCAAGCCATTAGAAACCTTTACCAATCAAACCATAATTGATCCATTCGAACTAACTCCACCTAAAATAACCTAGAAACCTTCTACCATTCTAACCAAGCCCACCAAAACCTTTGGCATAATCCCTATTCATAACCTTACTCACCCTCATTGAAATTGGAATTAACTCCAACAAACCTACCAAAGAACCCCAAAACCAAGCCAAAAAAGAAGGTGAAACCACTCAAGATTCCACAAACCAAAACTCTACCCTACCTTTCCACTTTGCCTTATATTTTAGGATCTCATCTTTCTACCTTAGTAAGGAAACCAACCTTCCTAGATAAGACCCAAATCTAACCACCACTTTTGGTTACACCATCATTCCTACTTTCATCCTCCCCTATTTTCACCAAACCTTATATGACCAAACTACTTACTTCTTAGGCATCTACCCCAACACTTTTTACCTTCAAAAAATCCAAACCAAAACCATCCACCAAGAATGATCCTTTACCCAAATCTCTTACCATCAAACCCACCCCTAAAAGGGATTCCACCTTAACTATCAAACCTAAGACCTCCATGACTTTACAACCTTTGCCTGAGTCTTAATCAACCATCTTGAAGAGGTTGTTGCAAGAATCTTTATTAACCTTTCCACCTATCAGACCATTTGACCCACACAATCCTAAACCATCCTGGTATAATGACAAATTAATATGCTCATATCATAGAATACTAGGGAATGATACGAATAATTGTAAAGCTTGTCAAGTATTATCCCATCACCTATATCATGAGGGTGAATTATTGTTAGATGAACTTCCCATGAACCCACCACTAACCCAAGAACTAAGAGCCATCAACCAATACCTACCTAATCCCCCACTCTCAGCTCAAAGTGAAGTGGAACCAAAGTGATCCTCTAGCCTGATCCTTCCCCAAATACATACCATCCATGTGGTCACATAATGACAAACCCAACCAAAGGATAAAGGAAAATCAAAGGTGTCCATTCCATGGACATATCCCTATTCTACCACCCAAACCTCCAACCAACACCAATCACCTTTAACTTCAACCAAACCCAAGGTGTCTATCTTGGGTCCCTCTCAATCAAACCCTTATGAATCAATCCGATGAGTAGTTCTAAAATAGCTTCACTAAACACTGGTGAAGATGAGTTTGTATGAACTTATCAATACCTCACCCCATTACCACCAAGTGATGATAAAGGCTTGCAATCCATAGAGATCCAACTAGAATACCCATAACCTATAGCAACCTTTGTTAGAGCTCTTCAACTTTCCAACTTTGTTACCTTCAAGGATTTGGAAATAGCCTTTATCCTTCTCGATGATCCAGATCCTCCCCTTTTCATTACAACGTACATCAACCAAACCTGAATCAATAGGGTTATGATTTATGGGGGAGTTAGTATCAACATTAGCTCCTCCTCTGCATACAACCAACTCAAATTACCTGAGAACATTATGTTGGAAACCTCAACATTGCTTTGATAATTTAATGATACCATAGCCATGACTCTAAGAACTAGTATCCTTCACATTTGTCTAGGACCTTGCATTCTTCATGAGTTCTTATATGTAGTAGAAGGTGATTTCCAATATAACATTTTTCTAGGACACCCTAAGATCCATTCTATGGGTTATGTGTCATCCACCCTACACTGATGCATCAAATTTAAACATGAAGGTCAAGTTGTTACCATACAAACTGACCTGAATCCTTTTACATCATGCAACATGACGTACCAACCCAATGCTTTTCTCTTTCCCCCATCTAATAAACCTTCACCAGTAAAAGATGAATCCCCATCTTCTTCTACCAATAAAGCATCCACCAGTTCATCCATCCCTTCTACCTATATCACAATAACGAACCCTTTGGAATCAACCTTCTAGCATCTTTCATTGGGGGAGTATCACCTTTTGACACTAAACACTTTTCCTACTCCTCAAGAATATGGGAATCTTGACCAACAACCTAGTTATGACCCTAATATTAGAATCATTATTCCTTTCAAGCCTTCAACTTGTCAAACCAATGTCATTTATGAGGGACTTGACAAGCCCCTTGACACTTTTACCACCTCTTTTTCACCTCAACCAATCACCTCCAGTTTATCCTACATAGATAAACTAGAGTTTTCCAAGACATATATTTATAAGTGTGCTTGGAAGGGATTTGGTTTAGGCTAATATGAAAATGGGCCACATGAGTTATTTCCAATCAAAACCCAAAAACCTCAAAAAAAGCATGGCCTTAGTTTCATGCCACCTAAAAAGCAAATCAACCTACCTCCCATCACCATTGTTGAAGAAGACATCCCTTCCTCACCAACCCCTTCTCTATCAATAACTAAGGATCCAAACATCATCCCCCTAACATTTTTTTCCATCAACATGATCAGCCTCAGACCCTTGACTTATCAAAATGATAGCGAGACCATAACCATTCCTCTGACCCATACTAAGATTGTAAGAGATTACTCTCCTACTATTAATATCATTCTATGTTAGGATGATGATTACATTATCACCTATCTTGGTGCAGAAGATTCCTCTCTCCACAAATCTCTTCCTCCTGAGAATTCAATCATGTTGAATGAATCCACCATGGACATCAACTTGGGCACTTCAAATAACCCATGCATTGTCAAAATTGGCCAATCACTAAATCCTAAGGAGCTTCATGACTTCCCCTCCTTCCTTCAAGATTGCATCATAGAATTTGCTTGGTCTTACAATGACATGACAAGAATCAACCCCTCCATCTCTACCCACAACATAATCACCAACCATGATGCCAAGCCAATTAGGCAAAAAAAATGATGAATGCACCCTCACATAGCCCTTCTCATCAAAGAAGAGCTTCAATGTCTCTTATCCATCAACTTCATTCAACCCATTGATTATCCCCAATAGGTCTCAAATGTTTGACCTATCACTAAATCCATAGGGGGACTACACATTTGAGTGGACTTTCATGACCTTAACCTTACTTACCCTAAGGATGATTTTCCTTTGCCAAGCATGACTAGCTTGTTGATCTTACAACCAACCATGAGATGTTATGTCTTATGGATATATTCTAAAGTTACAATAAAATCTTAATTGCCCCTAAATATCAACACAAAACCATCTTCACATCAAAGGAGATGCTGAGCTGATAATTTGTTAGGAGTTTGATATGGACAATCCAATCATATGCTGACTAAACCAGAAGAACAATCAATTATGGTAATGGACCATGCTACTGCAAATCAAAATCAGGCAAAGCAACCCTTTGCCAAGAAAGCAAGGAGTTATTGCTTTCAAATTGAAGACCACATCTTGCCTTGGAATAAGAAGAAGAAAAAGCCAACATGAAGACATAGAAAATTGGTTTCCTGGTGGAGAGCTCCATTTGCCTGTCACCATTTCTAGGGGCAAAATGTCTTCTTGTTGGTTTATCAGAATAGAGCACTATTTTCACTGTCTCCCAAGAAGCAACATCTAAAATACTTCAATTCTTGAAGTATCAGATCATTCCATCTATACATATGTATATTTGTATAGTTTTTAATTCTGTTTTGTTTTATTTGTTTCCATTTTTGATGCCTTTCATTTTTGGGTAGCATGACTCCATAACCCAATGGTACACATGAAGACACTGGAGATTCTGGATTCTACTCCTTTCAATTCTTTTTGAAATTGATAGAAGTTCCCCAACTGGAGCCAGCTATTGTCCCCCAAAAAAATCACTCATTTTTGGGACAACATTTAAACTATTTTGGTCTTACAGACCAAAATTGTCTCTTCCCTTTTCAAAATTTGTCTTGGGCATTCAAATTCCTCATTTTTCAAGCTTCTCAAAAATATACAGACTCTGTAGGCTTAAATCTACAGACTTTGCAGGCTTAAATCTACGGACTCTACAAGCTTGAATTTATGGACTCAACAAGAAGAGAAAATCTATGGACTCAATAGGAAGAGAAAATCTATGAACTCAACATGAAGAGGAAATATATGGACTTTTCAGGCCAAGAGGGCTTTACAGGTTCATTTCTACAAGTTCAATGGGCTTCACAGTTTCTGCAGGTGAGTTCAACCAAAAGAATTAGTTTCTAACACTTGGTCATTTTTCAATGCTTTGGTTCATCCTTTGGTTCAATCAAATGGTTCGTCAATTGGTTCAATGCTTTATTTGAACCGTTGAACCAAAACTTGGTTCAACGGTTGGTTCAACGTCTTTTGGTTCAATGGTTAGTTCATTGCTTCAGTTCAATCAAATGAACCATCAGCTTGAACCATTTTGGTTCAAAGCCTTGGTTCAATGAAGAGGTTCAAATCCTTGGTTCAACAAAGAGGTTCAAATCCTTGGCTCAACAAAGAGGTTCAATGTCTTGTGGTTCAATGGAGCAGTTCATCGACTTGGTTCATTCAATTGAACCATCGGCTTGAACCATTTTGGTTCAAAGCTTGGTTCATTGGCTTGGTTCAACAGCTTGGTTCAAAGGAGGGATCCAATGTAAAAGTTCAAAGAGCCTCCTAAAGGACAAGTGCCCTTGCAGAGGGCACTTGGTCAACGAAAGTACCCTTCAGAAGGGTCATTTTCAAAGAAGGCCGCAAAGGTAATTCTTTCAGAATTCAACAAAGACTAAGGCAAGAAATAATTCCTTCAGACTTTTTTTTCGAAGGAATTACTTCAGACAAAAAGTTTGAAAGAATTCAGACAAGTCGCAGGTGGAAAAAACCTGAAGGATTTTACAAAGGCAAAGTGAGCAGGAAATTTTTGTGAACTTTTTGTCCACGGGAATTTGTCCCCGGACTTTTTGTCCACGGGAATTTACTTGCAAAAAAAGCCCGGGGAAAATACCTATGGGAATTATCTGCAAGAAAACCCAAGAACAATCCACTAAGGAAAAGGCCGCCAAAGGACCTCAAAGGGTAGGTGCCCTTGCGGGGGATTCCTGACTATCGAATAAGAAGGACACTTCCCTGAAGCTGAAGGGTCACCTTCCCTTCGAAAAGATGTAAAACAAGAAGCCCGAAGGCCATTCAAAGATCATTTCTTAAGGCTCGAAAGGGTAGTTTATTTCCAAAAAAGTGCCAAATAGAAAATCTAAAGGGCCAAGGGGTGATGCGCTCGAAGACATCAAATTCAAACAATGAACTAGCTGTTGAAAACATAGTGATGGGTGCGCGAACGTCAATTTTAAAGCTCATAAAATAGCCATTGATCCTTTGAATCTACAGAACTGAATGCATTCATAGACTTCAAGGCCAAGACCAACAAAAATTAAGGAAGGAACAAAATAACAAATTGAATCTAGGACCCGATTCAATTAACCAAAAAAGGAGGAATGATGAAGGTAGGATCAGATCGCCATGTGGACATTGGAAGTTACAAACTTTCAATAGCATGACTTGTTTCTCTGCATTGATAAAATCAAATGGGTAAATTCCACTAAGTTCCATCCTATCTTCTTAATAGATTCCAACGCAACATGATGTGTTACTGTTCCCGAGTCCTTCTTGAAGAGTCTATATAAGGGACTCTCTTCTATTGTAAATGGCTATCTCTTTTTGACAATCAAAATAAAACTATGCCCAAATTGAAAGACACTTCTAAGACTTTGAGCTCAGTTTGATTATCTCTGTTTCCTTAATATATCTTCTATTCCTTTAATTCAACAAGCAAAATTAGTAATAACAGCCAAGAAGGTGTCCTGAAGAGTCAACTATGGAGAGACTTTGTGCCCCCATAATTGCCTTTAGTGTGTTTTCTTTTCATTTCTGTGTAAAGGACCTTGGGGTGACTTTGTGCCCTCATTGTCCTTCATATCTTACTCTTGAGAAATTCAAGTGGAGACTTTGTGCTGCATCTCGATTTGCTAGTTATTACATCCTTTGCTACATTTTGCTATTACTACCAAGAGTATTCTTGTGGTTTGCTAAATAGTACTTCTAAAATAAGAGGAGTTTTGTCTGTCATTTCCCTTGAGTTTTTCCTTTGATTTGCATGCATCATCTCTAAAGAAAGAGCCTCATGAATCAATGAGGGACTTCATAGCCAAATTTGACAAACTAAGGAACAAAATTCCTGTAATAGCTCAACCTATGACTGAGAATCTCATATACTTTTTCATTAATTCTTAGTTACCTAAAGTAAGTTTTCTTTTGAGACGTGCTAGTCAAATATATCTTGCTATAGCTCAACTTTTGGCCACTGAGGTAGAAGATGATCTCATCTTAGCAGAGAAAATAAGAAGAGATCCAAATAGAAATAGACCTTCATCATCTTCTAACTATGCATCTATAGGCACCACTGATCTAATGGTGCAAAAGCTGGCAAATGAAGTGCTAGCCTTGAAAAAGCAAATGGTGCAAGGAATGTCTTATGCTCCTTCATACAGAGATATGCCAAGAAGGACATTTCCAAATCAGTCATATCAGGGCAATGCTGTCAAGAATCAAGGGCAACAGAATCACCTTCCTCCCCCACAAGAGAAACTTGCCCTTGAAGCTCCTTCAAACAACTCAGCAGTTGGATATTTGGAAATAAAACATGCTTTCTCTTTCCAACCTAAGTTTGAGCAATAAAATGACGCTAATCTCTTCATGAAGGATCAAGAAGAATTAGCTAGCGACTCCCACATTGGTTTCTTGAACTACCAGGATGAACCCAGAAGCAAAGGAGAAGCTATTGATGGATCATATGTAGTGTTTACCAGGTCAAAGAACCAATTAGTCCAGCAATATGATAAAGGGAAGATAGAGGAGCAACCTCAACCAATAATTACAATTGCTAAGTGTGGAACCACTCTGCCTTTCCAGTCAAAGGATCTAGTGATCACCCAAAATGTAAGTACATCAATTTCACCTTCACCTTCTACTTCAATTTCACAAATCATCCCTCCTCCCATCCCTCCTAAAACCCAAAAGGTTGAAATGTTTTCTTCTGTTCCTAGTCCAATTCAGTAATTTGACATAATTGATCATGTCAAGAAGACCAAAATACAAATGTCTGAATTTGAATATCTATAGTCCAATCCTAACCAATTGGATAGGTTGGTCCAATATGTCAAGAACCAACCCATCCCTACAGGACAAAAGGATAAAAAGATAACTCCTGATGTTCCAAAAAACATGCCTATTCCAAATAATCTGGTCATTACTCCTCTAGTTGTCCCTGGGAAAATAGAACCTTTCTATGTTTCCCTATTAATAAATGGTTATCAATTCAACAATTGCATCATTGAATTTGGGGCATTTGAAAATGTCATGCCTATTAAAGTAGCTTAGTCTTTGGGTCTCACATTGACCAAAACCTTAGGGAGATGTTTCTCCATGGAGAACAAGAAAGTACCATTGCTGGGGCAAATTAAAGATGCCTAATTTGCATTGGCAGCCTTTCCAGACAAGAGAATCAAGATGACTGTCTTGGTGGCTAATGTCCCAGCATCCTATGGCATTTTGCTTGGATGAAATTTCTGTAAGGAAGTGGGAGGAGAACTAAACATGGACCTGTCTGAGGTAAGGATCCCTGTCCAAGGCATGATGAAGAGATTGCTCCCTGAAAAGGAGGCAAAATACATGGTCATCTAAACATCAGCCCCTGCAGCACAAATTATGTTTGAGTCTTTAGGCAGGGGTAATTATTTCTTTACCACAGAGGATGTTCATGTTTCTACAGATGAAATTCCTATAGCTGACAATCTAGGAATTGATCCAAATAAGACTTCAGGAGAATTGGTAGGGCACAGTACAAGTAAGGAAGGATCTTCCATCTCTAATGAAGAGAAATCTGATAGAAGATCAACTTTTGATGATAACAACAATTCTTCCACCAATGATGAAGCTGGTACTATGTTGATATCTCCTCAAGGAGATATTCTTCCTTCATGCAATTTGCAAGTCAACAGCACCAACAACACAGCTAGATGTGAATCTCTATTGCTCAGATTGAAGATTGCTCAAGATGAAGAAATCAAACTCCTTCACATCAAAGGAGATGTTGAGCTGATAATTTGTCAAGAGTTTGATATGGACAATCCAATCATATGCTAGACTAAACTAAAAGAACAATCAATTACGGTAATGGACCATGCTATTGTAAATCAAAATCAGGCAAAGGAACCCTTTGCCAAGAAAGCAAGGAGTTATGGCTTTCAAATTGAAGACCACATCCTACCTTGGAATAAGAAGAAGAAAAAGCCAATAAGAAGACACAAAAATTTGGTTTCCTAGTGGAGAGCTCCATTCGCTTGTCACCGTTTCTAGGGGAAAAATGTCTTCTTGCTGGTTTATTAAAATAGAGCACTATTTTCACTGTCTCCCAAGAAGCAACATCTGAAATGCTTCAATTCTTGAAGTATCAGATCATTCTATCTATACATATGTATATTTGTATAGTTTTTAATTTTGTTTTCTTTTATTTGTTTCCATTTTTGATGCCTTTCATTTCTGGGTAGCATGACTCCGTAACCCAATGGTACACATGAAGACACTGGAGATTTTGGATTCTACTCCTTTCAATTCTTTTTGCAATTGACAAAAGTTTCCCAACTGGAGCCAGCTATTGTCCCCAAAAAATATCACTCATTTTTGGGACAAAATTTGAACTATTTTGGTCTTACAGACCAAAATTGTCTCTTCCCTTTTCAAAATTTGTCTTGGGCATTCAAATTCCTCATTTTTCAAGCTTCTCAAAAATCTACAGAATCTGCAGGCTTAAATCTATGGAATCTACAAGCTTAAATATATGGACTCATCAGGAAGAGAAAATCTATAGACTCATCAGGAAGAGAAAATCTATAGACTCATCAGGAAGAGAAAATATATGGACTCAATAGGAAGAAATCTATGGACTTTACAGGCCAAGTTCAAAGGGCTTTACAGGTCATATCTATAAGTTCAACGGGCTTCACAGTTTCTATAGGTGGGTTCAACCAAAAGAATCAGTTTCTAACACTTGGTCATTTTTCAATGCTTTGGTTCATCCTTTGGTACAATCAAATGGTTTTTCAATCGGTTCAAGGCTTTGTTTGAACCGTTGAACCAAAACTTGGCTCAACGGTTGGTTCAACATCTTTTGGTTCACCGGTTAGTTCATCACTTCAGTTTAATCAAATGAACCATCGGCTTGAACCATTTTGGTTCAAAGCCTTGGTTCAATGAAGAGGTTCAAAGCCTTGGTCTAATGAAGAGGTTCAAAGCCTTGGTTCAATGAAGAGGTTCAATGTCTTGTGGTTCAATGGAGCAGTCCATTGACTTGGTTCATTCAATTGAACCATCGGCTTGAACCATTTTGGTTCAAATCTTGGTTCATTGGCTTGGTTCAACCAGAGTGGTTCAATAGCTTGGTTCAAAGGAGCGATCCAATGTAAAAGTTCAAAGAGCCTCCTGAAGGACAAGTGCCCTTGCGGAGGGCACTTGGTCAATGAAAGTACCCTTCATAAGGGTCATTTTCAAAGAAGGCCACAAAGGTAATTCTTTCAGAATTCAACAAAGACTAAGGCAAGAAATAATTCCTTCAAAAAATTTGTCTGAAGGAATTACTTTGAACAAAAAGTCCAAAAGAATTCAGACAAATTGCGAGCAAAAAAAACCCGAAGGATTTTACAAAGGCAAAGTGAGCGAGAAATTTCCACTGACTTTTTGTCCACAGGAATTTGTCCCCAAACTTTTTGTCTGTGGGAATTTACCTACGAAAAAAGCCCAGTGAAAATACCCGCGAGAATTGTCTGCAGGAAAACCCAAGAAACAGTCCACTAAGGAAAAGGCCACCGAAGGACCCTGAAGGGCAGGTGCCCTTGTAGGGGACTCTCGGCTACCGAATCAGAAGGACAATTCCTCGAAGTTGAAGGGTCACCTTCCCTTTGGGAAGATGTAAAACAAGAAACCTGAAGGCCATTCAAAGATCATTTTTTAAGGCCCAAAAGGGTAGTTTCTTTCCAGAAAAGTGCCAAATAGAAAAACTAAAGAAGGGCCAAGGGGTGATGCACTCGAAGACGTCAAATTCAACACAATGAACTAGCCATTGAAAACATAGTGACGGGCGTGCGAACATCAGTTTTAAAGATCATAAAATAGTTGTTGATCCTTTGAATCTATAGAACTAAATGCATTCATAGACTTCAAGGCCAAGACCAGTAGAAAGCGAGGAAGGAACAGAATAGCAAATTGAATCTAGGACCCGATTCAATTAAACAAAAAAGGAGGAATGATGAAGGTAGGATCAGATCGCCAGGTGGACATTGGAAGTTGCAAACTTTCAATAGCATGACTTGTTTCTCTGCATTAATAAAATCAAATGGGTAAATGCCCCTAAGTACCAGCCTATCTTCTTAACATATTCCAACACAACATGATGTGTTACTGTTCCTAAGTCCTTCTTGAAGAGTCTATATAAGGGACTCTCTTCTATTGTAAATGGATATCTCATTTTAACAATCAGAATGAATCTCTACCCAAATTGAAAGACACTTCTGAGACTTTGAGCTCAGTTTATTTATCATATTTTGTTATTGGAATAAGAAAGCAAGTGGTTTTTTAGACTTTGTGTTATAATATCTTTGTTGTTGAGGAAACTGTTCTTATGTCTTTTTCCTTAATATATCTTTGGTTCCTTTAATTCAACAAGCAGAATTAGTAATAGCAGTCAAGAAGGTGTCCTAAAGAGTCAACTATGGAGAGACTTTGTGCCCCCATAATTGCCTTAGTGTGTTTTCTTTTCATTTCTGTGTAAAGGACCTTGGGGCAACTTTGTGCCCTCATTATCCTTCGTATCTTACTCTTGAGCAATTCAGGCGGAGACTTTGTGCTGTATCTCAATTTTATAATTATTACATCCTTTGCTACATTTTGTTGTTACTACCAGGAGTATTCTTATGGTTTGATGAATAGTACTTCTAAAAGAAGAGGAGTGTTGTCTATCATTTCCCTTGAGTTTTTCCTTTGACTTGCATGCATCATCTTTGAAGAAAGAGAGATGGATGGTTTGTCCTACCCTTGAGTATTATTTTCTATATATATATATATATATATATATATATATATATATATATATAGTTAGGTTGTGGAGCTAAAAGCTTCACCCGAATGCAAACATGGAGGTTGCTGAGTGTCACAGTCACCGACATCGGTCAGGCCAACCGACATCGGTTAGGTGGAGACAGGAAGCTATCGACATCAGTCACAGATCGGCCGATGTCGGTCATCCCCAGACTGACGTCGATTGCCTGTATGATTCTGAAACTATCAGTTTCACGACCAGTTTGTTAATGAACCAGTTGTTTGCATGTTAAGGACTAATTTTAGTTTTGAGCTGCGGTTTCTAATTATTGTAATTGGAAAGTCTAATTATTGTTTGTATGAGATCTTTTTAATAGACTCATGGGCTATATTGTAAATTGTGCTAGTTAGAGTTGAGCTTGATTAGTTTCTTTAGTGTGAAGAGAGAAAGGGTATCTCCTCCTAGTTCCACAGGGGTGCCGAGTGTGTATGATCAGGTAGATCTGCGAGATAGCAAGATCTAGTAGAAGATCCACTGGGGTACTGGTTTGGAGAATCATAAGGACTTGGTGAGGTAAGGACAAGGGTTCTTCAAGGTGTAGGAAGATCTACATGGTAAGCAAGATCATTTGATTTGCAGGTTGTTTCAAGTTCATGGGAGATCTACTTGGAGTGCTTTGAGTACTTGTGTATTGGCAGTAGTGATACTGACTGGTTAGAGGTGAACAACAACTCTATGTTTGAGTTGATTATTGTGACTATGATTGAGAGAGAGAACTCTTGAAGAGATTTATTGTTTATGCCCTAGAGGTGTGGGAGCCCTAGAGGAGTGTGAAGAAGATTGTGGCATCTTCTTTGTTGTATTTCCTTCTGGAAGAGTATTAATACAATTGGGTATTGTCTCTCATATTTTGTGTTGTTTTTGATTTCTAGTTACTTGTTACTTCTGGTTAAATTTTGTGTTTAGTTTCTTATACAAGGTAATCAATTGTGCTCCTAATCCTGACAAAGTGGTATCAGAGCTATTTGTGGTTCTAGATTCCTAATAATTGGAGCGTGCACAGAGTATGAGGTTGCATATTGGTTTACCCTTACAGTTTTGGGTAAAAGCTATAGACACTGCAGTTTACCTGATTAATAGAGGACCCTCTACTACTCTGGATGGTGGAATTCTAGAAGAGGCTTGGATAGGTAAAAAGGTAGATCTTTCATTTCTCAGAGTTTTTGGTTCTGAAGCTTTTGTGCGCATTGATAAAGAAAATAAAAAGAAGCTAGATGCTAAGTCTATGAGGTGCACTTTTATTGGTTATGGCTCTGAAAATTTTGGATTCTGGTTGTGGAATCTAGGAATTAACAAAATAACTAGAAGCCGTGATGTTGTTTTCAATGAGAAGGTGATGTATAGTGATCAGCTCAAGAAGCTGAAGGATTCTGAGCAGGGCAATGGAGATTTGGACAAGATTGTGATCCAAAATGAGCTCACGAGAAATCACTTCTAGAAAAACACAGACACCGACATCGGTCAAGAAGGAATCGACGTCAGTCAGATAGATTAGACAGTAACCGACATCGATCAGACAGAGACCGACATCGGTCAGATAGGAACCAACATCAGTCAAATGGAACCGACATCGGTTAGGTACAGGCCTGGAGATGACCAAGATTGTTCACTGACAGAGAATTTGGGTAGACAGCAAGCAAAAAATGAGTCTCAGATGCCCATCAGGAGGTCAGCAAGGGTAAGTAAACCTCTAATTCAATATTCCCCTTCATTATTATACTTATTTCTCATTGATAATGGAGAACCAGAGAGTTTTGATGAAGCAATGCAGGTAGAAACCCAGAAACAGTGGGAGCTTGGCATGAATGAGGAGATTGATTCCTTGAAAGAGAACCAAACATGGGATTTGGTTGAGTTGCCAGCTGGAAAGAGAGCACTAAAAAATGAATGGATTCTTTGGTTAAAGAAGAGAGGGAATGGACACGTGAGATGGAAGGCCAGGGTATATGGTCTTGAGGAAGCTGCAGGATAGTGGTACAGGTTTTACAAGTGTATGACAAAGCATGGCTTTAGTTAGTGTCATTGTAACCATTTTGTTTACTTTACCAGGTTAGATGATGATTGCAACATTATCCTATTATTGTATGTTGTGTGTATGTTTGTTGTAGGGTCACACATGCAGGGTTTTGCTGAGCTAAAGGTAAAGTTAGTTTAGTGGTATGTCATGAAGAATTTGGGAGCAGCAAAATTCTTTGGCATGAGTTTTTCTAGAGACATGGAAGGTCACAGGTTGATTTTGTCTCCAGATGATTGTGTGGATAAGGTAGTGGCAAGGTTCAAGATGCAAGATGTAGAACCGGTTAGCACACCTATGGATGGATAGTTCACAGAATAGGGTCCCAATTCACATGATGAGGTTAAGTACATGTGTACTAGACCTGATGTTGCCCCAGTAGTGGGTGTTGTCAGTAAGTTTGGAGCCAATCCGAGAAAGAAGCACTGGAGTACACTTCAGTGGATTCTCAGGTATCTGAGAGGGACCAGCAGCAAGGATTCATGTTATGCAGGGTCAAGTTCTTTTCTACAAGGGTTTGTAGATGTGGATACGATAGGTTACTTGGATGACAGGTGGAGCACCATAGGATGTGTGGTGGTTGGTCTTCAAGATTGAGCTTGAAAAGGGATACAAGCCAGGAAATAAATTAGATGATGTACAGGTATAGGTTCATCTATTTATCTCCAGGTGCATCTATTTATCTCGATGAGTGTATTGATAAACAAAATAGGTCTGATTAGCCAAAGTAGTAAGATTAGTCATCCAAATGTGTAGGTTCACCACATCAGAAGGGGACTGATCTCTCCTCTCATCAAGGGGAGGTTCCCTATAGATTATATATATATATATATATATATATATATATATATATATATATATATATATAATCTATAGGGAACCTCCCCTTGATGAGAGGAGAGATCAGTCCCCTTCTGATGTGGTGAACCTACACATTTGGATGACTAATCTTACTACTTTGGCTGATCAAATCTATTTTGTTTATCAGTATGCTCATCGATAAAATATTCAACCAACACACTGACAATGGAAAATCTTTCAAAAACAAACAAGTCCAATGTCTATGTGATGTGTTCGGTATCAAGTTAAGTTTCTCATCACCCTATCATCCACAAGCTAATGGATAGGTGAAAGCCTCTAAAACTACTCTCAATAACATGTTAGCTAAAATAATTAATGCGTCTATTTGGGATTGGAATTTACACATCCCTTCACCTTATGGACCTATCATATTAGCATTCAGACCCTTATGGGTGCTACCACTTTCTCTTTAGTTTTTAGAGCCAAGGTCATCTTGCTTCTCAAAGTACAAATTCCTTCTCTTTCCATATCCCTATAAGATCTAATTTTTTAGAGAGATTATCATGAAGAACATTTAGCCTAACTTAAGTTACTTGATGAGAATCATTTAGTGACACTTACCGACCTTCGTGTTTATTAAGAGTGAATCAAGCATGTTTATAACAAACAAAGTAAGAGAATTCAATATCAAAGACCTCCTCCTCAAGGAAAATCAACATGTCACCAATATGGAGAAAACAAAGTAGGGCAAGTTTGCTTTCAATTAGATTGGACCTTATATCATAATGCACAAGTATGGATTAAGAGCTTACCAGTTATCCTCTCTTGAAGGGAACCCAAAACTTGAGCCCCTTAATGCTTTGCATCTATGTATTTTCTTTTGTTAAAATAGAACAAACTCACTTTTTGTCTAACTTAAGCTCATCCCTTGTTTTCAAACCACATCCATCCTTTTATTCTAGGGACAACTAATTAACATTGAATCATGTGATTATTTGTCACAATCATAACCTAATCTTGAATAATGGTAACCATGAATCTACCCATGGCATGATTCTCATAGTAATTTCCACCCATTTTATAGATGTATTCTCATGGTCTTTGTCACTTAAACCTCTTTCTCACCTCATCAACCTTCTTATTTCACTTAAAACATGGCTTCAGTTTCATGCCACCTAAAAAGCAAACTAACCTACCTCCCATCACCATTATTGAAGAAGACATCCCTTCCTCACCAACACCTTCTCTATCAATAGCTAAGGATATAAACATCATCCCCCCTAGCATATTTTTCCATCAACATGATTAGCCTCAAACAATTAAATTATCAAAAGGATAGGGAGACTGTAACCATTCCTTTGACCTATCCTAAGATGGTAGGAGATGACTCTCCTACCATTAATATCATTTTGTGTAAGGATGATGATTCTAATATCACCTATCTTGGTGTAGAAGATTCCTCTATCCATAATGTCTTCTTCTTGAGACTTCAATAATGTTGAATGAATCCACCATGGACATCAAATTGGGCACTCCAAATAATCCATGCATTGTCAAAATTGGCCAATTGCTAAATCTTTAGGAGCTTCAGAACTTCCCCTCCTTCCTACAAGACCAAATCATATCATTTTCTTGGTCTTACAATGACATGCCAAGAATTGACCCCTCCATTACTACCCACAACATAGTCACCAACCATGATGGCAAGCTAGTTATTTAAAAACATTGATGAATGAACCCTCACATAACCCTTCTTGCCAAAGAAGAGCTTCAATGTCTCTTATATATCAACTTTATTCAACCCATTGATTATCCCTAATGGGTCTCAAATGTTTTACCTATCACCAAAGCCATAGGGGGACTGCACGTTTATGTGGACTTTCATGACCTTAACCTTGCTTTCCCTAAGGATGACTTTCTTTTACCAAGCATTAACCAACTTGTTGATCTTATAGCCAACCATGAGATGTTATCTCTTATGGATAGATTCTTAGGTTACAATTAGATCTTAATTTCCCTCGAAGATCAACACAAAACCACCTTTATCACTTCATGAGGGACGTTTTACTATAGGGGCATGCTTTTTGGACTGAATAATGCTAGTATAACCTACCAATATGTTATGACCTACATCTTCCTTGACCTTATTCACAAAATCATATAAGACTATGTCGATGACCTTCTTGGCAAATCCAAATGTCATAAAGATCATCTGATCGTTCTTAAGATTATCTTTGAGTGACTCATCCATTACCATGTCTACCTTAATCCTAAGAAGTGTATATTTGGGTCTTATCAAGAGAGCTCCTTGGATTTATAATCTCCCTTCAGGGAATTAAAGTTTATCCTACCAAAATCAAAGCAATCCTTGACATGCTTCTTCCTACCTACCTCAAGCAACTCTACAGCTTGTAAGGGAAGCTCCAATCCATTTGTCAATTTATCTCTCAGATCGATGCCAACCTTTACACTACCTTCTGAAGAAGGATGTATCTTTTAAATGGAATAATGATTATTAGAAGGCTTTTGATTCACTTAAAGAGTACCTTTTATCCCCACCCATCCTCATTATTCCTAAGGAATATCAACCTTTTTACCTTTATATCTCTGCCACTGACCACTCTTTAGGGGCAATGTTGGCTCATCAGGATGAGCAACATAAAGAATAAGTTGTCTACTACATTATCCATACACTTTTAGAGTACAAGAATTGGTACACCCATATAAATAAACTTTTCCTAGCCTTGGTCTTCATGGCCACCAAACTTTGTCACTATCTTCTAAACCACAAGACCTATGTCATAACCAATACTGACCTACTCAAGTATATACACTCCAAGCCATACCAAAACCAATGTATGGCTAAGTGGATCATGTTTTTGGCTAAGTTTGACCTTGATTTCCTTCAATAGAAGTTAATTAAAGGACAATTCATTACTGACCAATTGGCCAAGGCACCATTACCAGACAATCGGCCTCATCCTCTTGGGGTTCTAAATGAGTCTATCACAACCCTCTCTCAGACAGACTTCACCTATCAAGTGACCATGTTCTTTGATGGATCAAAGTGGTAATATGGTGGGGGATCTAGAATCATACTTATCCTCCTTCATGTTGAACCTCTTCCTTTATATTTTAAGCTAGATTTTGAATATACCAACAATATGGATAAGTACAAAGCCCTAGTGATAAGCCTCCAAACTATGTTAGCCTTGGGAGTCAAAATGATCAACATTTTTTATGACTCTCAACTCATGGTAAATAAAATAAATGGATTTTATCAATGCAAGAATGATGTTTTGAAATATTAAAAATAATTAACTAATGTACTCTTAGCATTATTTAAACACTACCATATCCAAACCACTCCATGATCTACAAACAAGTTTGTTGATACGATGGCTTCCCTCACTTCCCAGATCCCATCTGCACCCTCTAAATCTAAGCTATCTATCATTAGCCATTGATTTACCCATCCCTTTGTTTTAAATTAGACTCTCCCACCATCTTTAATGTGGAAGAGACGCAACCTGACTTTTGGTATCAATAGACCTTTGACTATCTCAACCTTGCCATCATTCCTTCTGGTCTTTCTAAGAATACTCAAAGAGCATTTATTTAGAGCTCTTCAAGTTATACTATACTGGGGGGAATTATTTATAAATTCAGCTTTGATGGTCTCCTCTTCTATTGCCTATGTAGTCACAAAACCTCTCATGTTATTAGGGAAATACATGATGGGATCTGTGGGAGACACTTTAGTGGTCTAGCTACCACTAAAAGCATCCTTTGCTTTGGCTATTATTAGCCCACCCTTAACCAATATTATTTTGATTATGTGAAAAAGTTTGTCAAATGTCAATGCCATGCTAATTTTTATCATGCACCTAGCCATAGTCTTTGGCTATCCAAATATTTTTTGTCCTTCTCACAATAGGGTCTGGATCTTATTGGTGAAATTAACCCCCATTCTTCATAGTGACATCATTCTATCATCACTGTGATTGAATATTTTACCAAATGGGTAGATTCTATTCCTCGTAGCTCAACCAAAGTTGAAAATATTATCAACTTTATCAGCCATCACATTATCTATCATTTCAGTGTTCCTCATAA
The DNA here is from genome assembly GCA_037957365.1 of Torreya grandis. Classification (NCBI taxonomy): domain Eukaryota; kingdom Viridiplantae; phylum Streptophyta; class Pinopsida; order Cupressales; family Taxaceae; genus Torreya; species Torreya grandis. The sequence goes on from JARHVA010000751.1 coordinate 1,501,132, forward strand.
AATTATCACTGACAATGGTAAATCTTTCAAAAACAAACAAGTCCAAGGTCTTTGTGATGTGTTTGGTATCAAGTTAAGTTTATCATCACCCTATCATCCACAAGCTAATGGGTAGATGAAAGCCTCTAAAAATACTCTAAATAACATGATTACTAAAATAGTTAATGTATCTAGTTAGGATTGGCATTTATACATCCCCTTTGCCTTATGGGCCTATCATATTAGCATTCAAACCTCTATGGGTGCTACCCCTTTCTCTCTAGTTTTTAGAGCCAAGGTCATCCTAGATCTTGAAGTCCAAATTCCTTATCTTTAAATATCCCTTCAAGATCTCATTTTTAGGAGACATTATCATCAAGAATGTTTAGCCCAACTTAACTTACTTGATGAGCATCATCTAGCCACACTTACCCACCCTTGTGTCTATCATGAATGAATCAATCATGCTTATAAAAAACACCTTAAAGTACATGAATTCAATATCAAATACCTCATCCTCAAGAAAAAAATAACATGTCACCAATATGGAGAAAATAAAGTAGGGCAAGTTTTCTTTCAATTGGATTTGACCTTATATCATAATGCACAAGTATGGATCAGGAGCTTATCAATTATTCTCTCTTGAAGGGAACCCATAACTTGAGCCCCTTAATGCTTCACATCTGTGTCTTTTCTTTTGTTAAAATGGATCAAACTCATTTTTTGTCAAACTTAAGCTCATCCCTTGTTTTCAAGCCACATCCATCCCCTTATTTTAGGAACAACTGATTAAAGTTGAATCATGTGATTATCCATCACAATAATAACCTAATCTTGAACAATGGGTACCATGGCTCTACCCATGACATGATTCTCATGGCACTTTCCACCCCTTTTATATATGGATTCCCATGGTCATTGTCACTTAAACCTCTTTCTCACCTCATCAACCTTATTTTGATTTAGTTTTTCCTTCATAAAAAGTGAACCTTTAAGCCTATATAAGCAAGTCCATGACATCAAAAGCAAAAATCAAAAGAAATCATATTGGTCACTCTCTAGCATCTGTAAACTACTCCATCAAAGGACAACTTCCAAAAACATATCAAATTTTCTCAATATAAGGTAGACTACTCCCTTGAAGGATAGCTACCAAAACCCTTAAATAAAACACACAAACTTAGACCACTCCCTTGAAGGATGGTTGGGTCAATTATTTGTCAAAGCATAGAAATTTCTTGGAAGCTTCCCGTATCGATCAGCTTCCCCCATCCCTCTAAGCAATAGAAAAATATAGAGAGACCCATTATCGAAATTAGAAAAAGTAATAATAATTTTGGAAGCTGTAATCAACTTTCATAAGTAGACTTCCCACATCGATCAGTCTATACCCTATAGGACATGGACTTGTTTATATTGGCTCTTTGGTGACCTACATAAGAGGAAAGTTAGTCTCCCAAGAAGGTTCAATTTTCATCCCCCTCCCCTTTTATACACTCTATAAGCAAGGGATTTTGAGCTTACTTGACATTATGTGATCAAGACACCTTTTTGACCAACTAACGAATGTTAATTCATAACATTCAAAGGGTTTATGTTCATCATCTAATCTAAATTCAATTTGTTTTAGTCCTTGACAAAGAAGAAGCACCATACCTTCTTCATATTCTCTCATACTAGTTGATACATTCATTAAGATGTTTATCTTTTAATTGTCTTCTCTTTCTTTTCTCATATTTAGTTTCATTATCCAACCTACTCTATGTGTTTTTAATATTACAACACCTTCATCAAAATAAATGCACTTAACCATGTGTTTTTACCTTATTCATTTAAATGTTTTAACCATAAGAACATTTTAATGAATCAAACATCTCTTACAGAAAACATCATCTAGTGATAAATCACATCAACTAAACCATCTATCATATATACCATAATTTAATCATACATCAAAAATAAATGAGTCATTCACACATATCCACCACATGTTTAAATCTAGATGAGGAAGCATATACTCATTAAATTTTAGCATGACCGTAATCATCACTATCATCATAACATCCAATAATAAACATCATCATCACATAACCATATCATAGACATCATAATCATCCTATCATTTAACACATCCATATAAATATGATCCATAAACCATAACCATAAAAACAATCACATAACATCATAGCCATTCCCAACAACACATAAGCATCATCATATCATAAACAACATCCATCAAATATCAAAATGATGTCATGCACATAAATTAAGTATCCATCACATCACATGCCTAGATAGGTTCATCCATATCAACCATCATATCAAATCATAAATAAGAAACATGAACATCATAACAATGAACAACAAACCATATACAATGATCATATCTATATATCATGAGCTCATAATCAACATGATGATCGTACATACAAATAAGTATGTATCTATCAAAATATGTATACACCTCACTACATCAACTCATAGGTTGATATCAAAATCATATGCTACATCAAAATTACAATGTATTATAACAAATCTAAGCCCCTAGAGCACCACCACCTCCTAGAGCTTGCCCTCCTACACCTACCTATCCTCCTACAGAGGTGACCACTGACCTGGTGTCATATTACTAGCACTTCCAACGATCTTGGCTCTGTACTCTCCCCATCAAGGCTAATATGATATATGCCTAAAAACCAAGGCCTCATAATACTAGAGCTCCTCCATTGTCACTATGTATCTTTACATTGAGATAGTCCCTGATGGTCCTGTAACTATGAATACTCCTCTTACCTGTCAGAGAGAATCTCTCTCCTACGTAACCATGGCTATCTGAGCTCTAACCTAATCTCTCTCTCTCTTGTAAGAGTGGCCACCTGACCCTATGATGTTCTCAAGGATGCTTGTGTTGATACCAAGGATGCCTATGTTATGACTAGAGCCATTTGTGCCTAGTCCCTTTAAACAATCATTGCCTATATATCGATACCACCAACTCCCACCTATTGACCACCCCCATCTGAGTCAACATCCATGTCCTATCGACCACCATCATCACCTCTAAAATTATTTGTAGCATAGTGTGTTTGGTACCATGCAAGATAGGCATCTATAACACCTGTATCATCCACATCAATCCTCCCTGGTAAAAACTCCCAATCAATGAACTCATGAACTAGCTATGGAGTGGGTAATGGAAACTCTACATCCTCCCTCCTATACCTTGGGAACACCCTAGGTATATCCTATACAAGGCCAAAATATCTATGTACCTTGTCAAATGGAATGAGATCTATCTCATGATGTCACCTCTCATAGATCCATCTGTAATCTAAAGTGATAGGGTATGTCTCCCATAGTATGCCCATCTTATAAACCTGACATACAATCTCCAAATCACATCTCCCATAACTAAAGCATCTAGTCAGTCCTTGTACCAGTCTATGTCATGTACCCCTCCTCTTGGTCCTAAAAGGGCATAACCACCTCTTCACCTCATATATCTAGCCCTAAAACCCATCTAAACAAAACCATCTCATAGTATCCCCATAGGTCACAGCACCTGGATGTGCTCATAAGCCCAACAACATAGAATGAATCTAACACTGATCCCATATCTCCTATGATCTTAGAATCCCAATAGCTCCTAGTAACTCTAAAATAATAACACATGAGCCCACACAAACATTATGTGACCCAACCACATCTTAACGAGCACACCTAGCAATGAGTAAGGGAACTTCCCACTACTAGAATCTAGTAATGCATAACATGTGACCTCTATCATTAGCATAGTAAATAACCACCTCACATCCCTATCCCTCTGATATAGTGGTGTGTAGTGAAAACCCCTTGAGTGCCACCTTGCATACTCATGGTCCTCTATGTATAAGAGCTCCATCTACCCATCCTGCTCATCACTATCAATATGGTAGATTGGCTCACCCTGTATGGGTAGCTACATGACCTTATGGATACCCTCAGGCAAAATGGTCATCTCACCTATTAAAATCAATGATGTGTTAGTGGTAGGGTCCCATATCTCAATGAGTTCCACTAACATCACTGCATCTTGAGATATGTACTGATCATACCTCATGCCGCCTAAGCTCACCTCAAGTATGTGATCCCATTCTACATCCATCATGCCTCATTATATCTCATCCAATATTTTGGGCATCTAATCTCTCATCTATATCTACTCCCATGCCTGAAAGGTTTGAAATTAGTGCCTTAGTTTACCTAATCTAACATACTTTGCCTAAAAATTTTACCAGTTACCCCTACCCCCCATTTTAAACTACTCACCTCATTAACAATAACTCTGCCTCATCTGATCTATACATAAGACATGCCTATCTTATCAGCTATTTTACCGATCATATCTACATCACTAACCTTACCCTAAACTATTGAATTAAACCATTAACTACTACCCTCAACCACTACCTAACATGTCCAACCAAACTCTTAACTTTAACCTTCAAACTACACCCTTCACTTATAAACCTTCACCAAAAACCTTTAGTATTACCTAATACTTATTCACCTAATCTACCTATTACTTACCTAATCACACCTACCAATATAATCATTTCTTTCATGTTATCCTTCAACTACCTTCACTACACTTATACCCACTAACATAAACAATCATCATTAAACCCTCCTACTATTAATCTACCCTGTCATTCAACCTTCTTGACATATACCCTTTATCTTGACCACTAACCATAACCCTAACCCCTTGAACTTTCAAAACTACCCTTCAAACTAAACCCTTAGCCATTACCCAAACCATTTAGTTAAAACCTCTATTTCACCTTTTTAACAAATTCCCAACCATCGATGGTTTAAGGTCAACCAATGATGGTTCCTTTTAGAACTTTCACCAATCAACCATCGACCACCGATAGTTAGGCAGTCGATTACCGATGGTCAAAACAATGACTATTGAGAGGTTTCCTATCAACTATCATTAGTCAATAGTGACCATCAATGGTCATTGTGTAGTGATCATCGATGATCCTCAAGCCCTAAGGCTTGACCAAACCCTCTCCCAATCTAACAACATGATAAAAAAACTACACATACCCATCCAAACCTCAAGTACCTACTCACCTATCATGTTTCATCCATGATTCTCACTTAACAACAACCAAAACAAAACCCTAAATCTAGCCTGAGGTTAACCATACCCATAATCAAACAAGCAACAACAAAAATAAATGAATTCAAGTCTCAACCTACCAAATCAATGGTAAAACCTACCTCATTTCTTGATCATCATCATGGAGGTACCCTAAGAGCCACTACCTGACCTCATGTTCTCACTCATCCCTTCTACATCTTTGATCAACCTCACTCAACCCTTGATCACTCACCTCAATCAAATCATGCAAGTAGCCAAACCATCATTGATTGTCTCACTTAAGCCATGGTGAAATCAAATGATCAAATGAACAACTAAAAACCTTCAATGGCCTTTTTAATGTCACCCTTTTAGGGCTAATGTACAATAGACTTGATGGTATAATTAGTATAGGCAAGAGGATGAGTTGGGTTGGACTAGGATGAGGACTATGGTTTCAAATATGGTGGACAAGAGCAAGGCAAATGATTAGTTTAGGATGAGATGTGGTGGAATAAGTGATAAAGATGATGTTAGGGTTGATTAGGAGTAATATCAAAGAGGTGGTGGATAAGATTAGGTTAAAATTGATTTGGACTTAGGGGATGAGTCAAGGTGAGGTGTGGTTGAGGGATGATAAAGATTGATTAAATAAGTGATGGAGGGATGACTAATGATTGGTGAGACTAGAATATGATGTGGCTAGTGTTCAAAAGGATGTACAAGAGAACAAAAAATGTAAAAGAGGATGATATGATGATAATATAATGATATATGTACAAGACCTAGATAGGTGTATATAGGTTTGGGTAAAAGTCTGACTTGGCTCATAAATAACATGGGTCTAGCACGACACACCCAAATCAAGTAGACCATAAACCTATGATTAGTAAACTCTAGGGTGTGTAACTCGAAGACTACACCATCTAATAGCTTTATGGATGAGGTTGTACACTAGTGACCCATTAAAAAATCTCATGAACCTTATTAAGCCCATCTACACATTATGGCCACTTGGGAGATGATACTAACTCTGATAGTGGATCACCTGTTATATCTAAAAGGTCTTATGTTATGTTATATAGGCTCTCTAGGGGAGTCTCCAATAAATGAAAAGGTACTATGGGGCCCAAATATATATAGGATGTTGTCTAACCACTTTACTTAATGAAGCCAAAATTCCCCTCACTCCATGGAAGCCTTTATGGGGAATTTTGTTTTAGTGCCTGATAATAGATGTCCTAATATTTATACTCCACTAGAACATAGAGTGTGGTCTAATGTGTGGTGATGAAATCCACATCACCAAACCCTAAAAAATAAAAATGGGGAGGGTTTATTGGTGGTTTTTTATCCTCCAAGAATCATCACAAGGATACAAGGAGGAGAACATACACCATTGTATCCCTCAGGTGACAAACAAGTACATAAAAAAGATTAATTAACCAATTATTTAAGATGTAAAATATGTACAAGGTACAAGAATATACAAGACAAAATTATTAAAGAGATATATACAAAATGTAAGATAATATGATTAAAGTGATTCAAAAAAAATACTTTCAAAATTACAAAGGGGGTTTTTGACAGGAAGCCTGCAAGAAAATGATTAGTAGTTTGACTGGCCCTTTTAAAGAGGTAACTTATAAGATAAATGATTAGTAGTTTGATTGATTAACAATCTTAAGGGGTAACTTGTAAGAAAAAATGTTAGACCAAAATATGACCTAGAAAAGAAGATGTTAGTAAGTCAAAATCCACCCCTACAAGAAACAAAATGTTAGTCTAATAGGCTTTAATCAAAACCATTGAAAAAATCATAATTTGGCTCTATAATTTCTTTGGGTGAGTGGGCTACAATACAGAGGTCTGGGGGTAGTAGCCCCCAATAGGGTCAAGGGGCAATGCCCCTTATAGGGTTTGAGGGAAACACCCCACATACAGGGTGGGGTTGAGAGGTGGAGCTCCCAATGCCAAATGCAATTTGGGCCTTGTGAGAGGCTCAGGATGACTCAAAATTCATTGAAAATGACTAAAAAATGCACTCAAAAATGAAAATTTTGAAGGCAAAAATTAGTAAAAAATCACAACTTCAAAATTTAATATCACAACTACCAGTGTAATATCATAATTAGCAAGTTGAGATTTTTCCACAGGGAGTTAACCATGATTTTCAGTCTGCAAAACCACGACTATTAAATTAATATTGTGATAACTAGGGTGATATCGTAATTACTAGACTAGTGATATTGTGATAAAGTATAAAAACTTTAAATTTTGGATTGTTGACCCAGATAGATGTTTAGATAATTATGATAGATTAAAAAATTCCTGTGTAGTGATGATTATGGTAGATTAAAAAAACTTATTGTAATGTATCAAAATTCTTTATCAAGACAAGATTTTTATCAAAATGGACAAACTTATGAACAATTATAGAATAAAATAGGTATTTTCACTTAGATTTTATCCTAAATCTACCTCATGAATTTAAAGATAGTAAACCAACAAATAGAATCAATTCCAAAATTACTAAATCATAATATCACTAATGTGGATGCAACATTTCTATTTTTAGAGCAATATTGTGACTGTGTGATTAGCGATTTTACACAGGATAGTCAAATAGTTAAAACTATGATGTTTAGCTTGAAGATGATCTTCCTTTGATGTTTCTTGTTGATTATAGACATCCAATCATAGTAGAAGGTTGTTTGTATATATATATATATATATATATATAATCCTTTTTAAAAATGTGGTTAAAAAAATATATTTATTAAGACCTAAACCATTTAAATGAGCTTGCCAAAGAGATGGTATGATTATTAATCCCCCTACAAAGCAAAAAATGTTAAGACGAACCTAAAAGTTAGAAATTAAATGGATAATTACCAACAATTTTTTCAAAAAATCACAATATCATGACTCTCATTGCAATACCATGATTCGTGAGGAACTATCACAAGTCTAGGATTAGTGATATTGCATCTTAATAGACATGCACTAAAATCTTGACCAGGCTTGTTTTCCTATAGTCAAATGGTCAAAACCTAGATTTTCAATAGAAGAACATATAAGATGAGCACACAGAGGTCAAAAATGATAGAAAAAATACAAATTGAATTATTTTAATCTCAACAAAGGTCCCTTACAAAACCGTAGTTAGAGATGCAAAATCATGATTGCTAGTGCAATACCATGATTAGTGAATCTTTAGTATTGTGCCAAAGTAATAACCTATCAAAAAGAGATTTTTAGTAGGTAAAAATTGGTATTTAACATAATAATATGACTCTCAGGGATAAAATTATGACTATAATGTTGTGACTTGCAGAGCGATATCATGGTTTTCCCCTATGTGTGAAATTTTGTCAAAAATCTAGGATTTTTCTTTTAGCAATTGGTCTTACAAGTTACTACAAACACTTCTAACAAGAAAAATGATCAGATTGGGAGGGATGTCCCACCATGGTCACCAAAATTTAGTGGGAATTTTGAGCACAATATATTAAACTATGGAATTTAAACCACCCAAATCATCAAACTACCTAAGTAAGATCTAGAGCCGTTAGGACCAAATGCAAATAGATGAATAAACATTTCAAACCAGCATTCTAATAATAACACTAATTACTCTAAACATGATTAAATGGATATGAAAATAAGAGGATTGGATTGAGATTACCTTAGACTCATAATTTGGACATTATTTTGGCATGATCATGGATGTTGATGATGGATTCAAGGACTTAGATTGGCATGGACTTAGTAGATTGCTGAGAGTTTGCTAGTTGATTATGTGGGCATGAATACTTTATGGATTCATGAATTAGTTTCAATGGAGGAGTGGTCTTGTTTATATAGAATATGGAGGGAAGAATCAATGGTTAGAATTCAAAGTTGGCTTGTGGAGATCAATGGTAAAGGATTATCCAAGGAATTTAAAATTCCTTGGAGGATTCTAGAGGAGAGAATATTCTAGAGGTAGAAACCTCTAGAATATATCTTAGAGGTTTAACCATGATTATGGATAGATTAGATAGGTGATTATGGGGTTCTATAAAGTCTAGGTGGGGTAGGCTTGTAGGAAAGCCTAGGAATAGCCAGGTAGGTGGGCTTTGGGAATTTAAAATTCCTAAATAATGAATAAGATAGATTAGGATAGGATTAAGAGATGATTAGGAGAATTAATGGATTGGTGGTGATGATATAAGGTAAGTGAATGAATAATAATGAAGGGGATATTATATAAATGACTAGGAATGGGATACAGGTGATAAACTAGCAGGATTAATTAAAATATTTAAGGTGAGCGGATTTAGGTGCATACAGTGTCCATGAAAAGTAAAGATATTATCTTTGTTTAAGGATACAAAGTCCGTTTGACATGAAACAATATATATTATTGAAGAGAAAATATCAAATATGTTTAAGATACATAAAAATAGAACATGTTATAATGGAAACAACATGCCATTTTTAGTTATTATTATTATATTAAAAAAAAAAAAAATTGTATCCATTAACTTTTAATTTATTGAATATTTAGAATGAAAAAATTATTGGATTACTTGTCACGTCTGTCATGTCCTAGATTTTTCCCCTTACTATCACACCACCATAATTTTACTTAGCTTTGTGGATTTTTTTTGTATTCTTGATTAGCATTTAATTACTTATAGATTTGAAATCCTCCCTTTGGATAGTTATTCTTTTATATAATGATCTCTCCATATAATCTTGTATCGTTAGATGAAACTCACTCTGGAGTAAGCAGTGAGGGCACTAGAAAAGAGCACAAGTGTGCACATAAGGTATTTGACAAGGTAATATACTCTCTTCACAATAAAATCCTCCTAATGTTTTTCTTGATGTTCCTAAAGTTTAAAAATCTTTCCAATGGATTGAATCTCATGCCCTTATTCGACTTATTAGATATATTTTTAGGCATATACCCATCAATTCCATGTTAAAAAGTTGGGTTCAAACATAATTCAAGCCTTATGGCATCAAGCTCATTGGGGTGAAAAACCAAGCCAAGGGTTTTTTTAAATTTAGGTTTACAAACCCTGAGCATTTTATCACTATTCACAAGCATAGTTCATGTTATGTTAGAATCTTTCTTCTTATTTTCTCTCCCTATATCTATGATTGCATTATCTGTAATAAGGTTAAACTTAAGGTCTGAGCTTGGGTAGAGTTTCCAAGATTACCTATTCCACTTTGGCCACATTTGGAGCAATTGGTTAAAGCCTTAGTTTGGTTCATTTACTTTGAAATTGATAGTTTTATGTTGCAAAACCATAATGGTAGATCTATGTAGAGATTGATCTCATACAAGACCTTTATAATAACATTAACATATAGATTGGAAGGAAATTATTCACCCAGTGGGTGATGTATATTAACCTTCCGAACACCTATTTATGATGTCAATTTTTGGACTAATAAGTATTGTACTTTCATTACCACCATGAATCCACTAGCCAAAGCTACAATCAAGAAAAATAGTTCCCTTATAGAAGCCAATGATATATGGAAATTTGCGGGTTGATGTAATAACTAAAATAACCATAATAAAAAGGCACCTGACATGAACCCTAGACCAACCATGGCCTTCATTATGGTAAACCCATGGATAGTTATCCAAACCTAAACTCCATAGGGGCCTCTAGATCCTTAAGAAAACCCTAAACCTATTGTGGTAAGTAATTTAGAAGTAGTCAATATGATTTTCAAAATACATGAGCCTTTGAATCCCAATTTCTCATTTTTCATTATGATGGTGCATATCTTGGTTATAAATCCTAGGGAAACACCTCTTTTATTCTTATCAATAAGAAACACAATGTTCACAAATCTCTTTCCCAAGTAAAAATGAGATGGATTTCTTACAAAGTGAGTGGTGGCCTATGCTTCTTGAAAACTTTCTTACTAAAGGCTAGCAGAAAACATTTTTGAGCAATAAGTTTTCAGTGCTTGAAAGGAAAGATGGATAAAATATGCACCTTGATAGTTTCCAATGAATGTTTATTCATGGAATGTCTATGGTTTAATTTATCTGACCTGTAATTACATGGTTAGGTTTAGTTGATAGACATTTACACATTTTCTTCTTGTAAGAAGTGAACATTATTAATTTTGCTCTCCATAAAGTAGCCAAAATCATTTAGACTAATGTTACTTATCACATGTCTAGGCATGACATGGGACATGGTTATTTAATCTATTTTTAGTTGAATTGAATCAATATAATATATATTAAACTATTGAAATTTGAATGTTGGAATATATCGATTTGATAATGAAATACAATATGTTAAATAATTTTACACAATTTAGAATTTTATAAAAATAGTAAAATGGGTTATAGATATGTAAATCTCCTTAAAACACATATTTTTTTATTGTGTAGGCTGATTGCAATAGAAAACTTCTTAGCATGACCTATGTAGTATGTTGTGATTGAATGCAAGAATTTAAATTGATATTAGACAAGTATACATATGAAGGATGAGGGTGCAATGCATCATTGTCTACTGACTGTGACCACATCCTGGTTGACTATGCTCTTACTTTTTTTATCTAAGTATGTGTAACTATTTGCAAGGGTTTAATGATAAATTTTGTGTTATGTGTTACCACATGAAATACCTATAAGAGATGAAACCCTAGCTTCTACAAAAATAACAAGATAGAGATCAAATGTAAAGGGGGAAATGGGTAATTGGAATAACCAAGCTATCCTTAGAATACCCTATATAATCTGAGTATTAACTACATAACCTAAATGAATTCAAAGCTGATGTAGTTCTACCTCCTAGGGTGATTGTGTGGTCCATGAATGTGAAATTATATGATTGAAGCTATAATTTTGATAGAAATTCTTGGAAATGGATGTCATTAACCTAAAATAAAACATATTCAAACTTGGCCTATGACTGTTAGAATGTTGAAAAATTCAAATTGGAAGAAATAGTGCTCTTTTACTTAGTGTGCAGTAGAATTACCAAGTGATTTCTATATGTATTTGAAGAAACCTTGATGTGATTATATAAGGGAATATTTGGAATATTTTTTAAAAATAACTTTACAAAATGTGTAGAGAGCTAATGTGAAACATATCAAAAGTAATCGTTAGATCATAGGCGATAAAGTCGTGATAGTGGACACAACTACAATGTGACCCTATCCATCCTAACCTGGACTTATTGTTAGTGTAGGATTTTTTTCCCACTGGGTTTTGCCTACATGGTTCATTATGCTTGCTTAGGGTATTAGAGGCTATTTAGGTTATTTGGGTGATTTATGACATCATCATGATATCATCATACATACATGAATGCATGGTGTCACTTAGTGGGTGGATGGGGTCTCTTTTCCACTTAGTCTCTTTATTGCTTGCACCACTAAGGCCTCTAACCCACTAGTGTTCCCCCAGTGCCCTCTCCACTCATAGCGTTAGAGCCCACACACTCAAGTTGTCTGGTGAGTCACCAATGCACTCAACCAACCTATAAATGGTTAGTTCTCTTTTGTATTGATTATCTAGAGCTAATGAGGAATGTTTATACATTTTTTGCATTTTACACTTTCTCTCTCAGTTACTCCATAGTGTTCATGTGTGCATTCGATCTTGTTGAGAGGTCTTGGATAAATTTGACATGGTATCAGAGCTTCACTCAATAGTCATTTGCCTTTTTTTCAAATTCTTGGTGATATTCTTGTATTATTATTTTTTTGAGTTTTTTTTGTTTAACTCAACTATAATTGAAGGTTTTTTCTTGAAAAATCATGCAAATTTGTATGAAATTTGTCTAAATAGAAATCATGTATTTGGTTGTTTTTTATTAGTATTTTTATTTCCAAATAACTAGTTTGTTCATGATTATGGAGTTTTTGGTCCTTTATATAAGTTTCTTTGCATACATGAGGATACACAGCCTGGTTCACAATTATACAACCTAGTGGGTGATTTATATAGCCTCTCAAAGGCCTCATGCATTAATTGATATTTCTAAGACCTTCAAAGGCATGCATTTCAACTCTATTCAGGACTGCCCATAGGCTCATGCCAATCTTTGGTTCAAACTTTTTAGACCTCCACATCACACACCTCTAGTTTGTTGGTTTTTGGAGCTTCCACCATATATTTGAGACCTTTGTTTGAGTTCTTACACATCCCTATTTGAAGATAAATGGTCATTCAAACTGTTACAAGTCATTTTACCCCTTGTAGACCCAAGTCTATCCCATACATGGTGTTCTATAAGCTCATTTAAGTATTTCAACCTATATATAGAGGGTTTCAATACCTACACGAGACCTTCAAGTACCTACCATGACTATTTTACCACTCCATTGGTGTCATGTGATCTAAAAACCCTACATACAACTCATTCTTGGAGCTTGGTAGGCTACTAAAGGATTGCATGTCATTTCATGACCTCAATAGGACCTGCACTCCTCATTTGACCTGTGTCTTCCCTCATGGTGATGGCCTAAGCCTTTGTTGGTAAAATTTCCATGCTTCCTTCCCACCTTGGTAGTGCCCAGCTTTCCTCCTCATTTGCCAAGTCAAAAAGATGAAAACCTAAGTTTACCCTAAATGTGTTTTGGAAGATATGCTATTTTCTTATCTTTTTTAAATAGTTATTTTTTAATTTCTAAAGTCATTAAAAATTAAGAGAATGTTTTAAATTTTATAAAATAGATTTAATTTTTTAATTAAAACACCTTCAAAATAAGCCTTTTCCTATAAAAATCACATAGGGGTGTATGGGCAAGGTATTTTTGACTTTTGTTTTCTTGAGAAGGTCTAACATCCTATTCTAGTTACAACGAGTGGCTGGAAGGATACCTTACCCCTAGTTTGGTATAAAAAATTAAACTTTTAAGTGCAAATTCATTAAATAGGTCATTAATGATAGGAAATTTTACTAGCCATAACTTTTTATTGATAACTCATAGTTAAGTGCCACTTTTTACAAAAGTGCTTTATATTTCATTCTCATTTCATTAGTTATATTTTATTATAAAATCAATAAAGTTATAAAGTGCCATATTCATGGGGGTTCTCTATGCTTTGGGACCTACTACTTTATGCATTATACTTCATGCATCAATTGCTCACACATGGATACATTTTTAGTTGTGTCTGACATATACATTATGAGCATGCATTATCCCTCATCACTTCAACATTGATTGCTCACTTGGATGCATTCTCAATTATGACCAATGTCTCATTCATGAAGATGCTTCAAGGGTTCATTGCAATTTATACCATACATTATTTCACTTCTTTGGTGTCTTCTTTCAATCATGATGACTCTATTTGAGAGACTCTAGATGAGGAAGGTTGGGTCTACACTAGTGGTCCTTCTTGGTAAGACCAATTATGGTTCATGGCATGTGTATATGGAATGCTTACTCACAAATTAGGAATTTATCCCATTTATATATGTATATATTCATTCTCATAGTGACCAAGGTCAATACAATGATTCAGCCTACTCTTGTGACTGTGTTTTTGGTCACTTATTGATTCACGTTTCATGGTATCTACACCACCATGTAAAGCACATAGAGTGTCCCTCCACAATTTGGAGCACTCTTCAGAGTCTTTTCAAGGATACTATTATAACCTACATCACACCTCCTCTACTTCTTATTGTCTCTTATGAGATTGATGTACTTTTTCCTCCTTATTTTGTTTCTTATGATGATACATCCATGGTGGATAGTGTTCTTCCTTTTGTCGATCCCCCACTATAGGAGGAGATTTTGCCAGACCTTAGTTATCTCATTAAAAATTCTACATCCATTCTTGTATAGATTATTTCTCTTATAGATCCTTCACATACTTGCATTTCATAGGACTTTACTGATTTTAGTGAGAGTATACACATTGAGAGCATCGATGACTCATATGTTCTTTTGGACATTCATCTTGCAAATCTGAGTGCTTCATTTATAGACCAGTCTTCAATTTTGATGGTTGTTGAGACTTTATCTCCTCTCCCCATGGACATTATGTCATCAAACATTCCATGCCACTCTTCTTCTATATATGTAATGAAGGTACTTATAAACCCTCTTGTTATCTCCCCTTCATTGTGATACCTAATCAGACTTTGACACATTTGATCATTAGAAGGGAGACATTTTAGCATTCCCTAGAGATATACATCCTTATTCCTACCTGCATTCCATTTGAGTGGGAATTCAATAGTTTGATATCTTGTGGTTTGTTTCTTCTGAAAGGAAGAGACAACATTTGTTGTAGAGGGACTTACTATAGCATTTGCCATGTGACATTTTGTGCTTGCCTTCTCTCTCTTCTTTATGGAGGCATATATCCTTCATGTTTTTTAGTATATTGGGATCATCACTATGTACTTGGGCATCTTTAGGCCTCATTTCGAAGACCCAATTTTCATCTCACCTAAGCTATGCTTAAAGGGGAGTGTTGGTATAGGCTTTTTTCCCACTAGGTTTTGCCTATATAATTCATTATGTTTTCTTAGGGTACTATTTTCACTTGGATTTGCACCCCTTGAGGAGATGTCTCAGTTGTCCTCATCCAAGTGGCAGAATGGAAACATATCACAATCTATGGGTAACCAATAGGTGATATGAATCTCTAGAAGGCCTAGTTTCCTTAATGCACTCTTTGAACACTTCCTTACTTATCAACTTTGCATGAAAAGAGTTAAGAAAACAAACTTAAAAAGATTAAATATGATGCACCTAATGAGTTTCCTCTTATTGACTGAACTTATACTATTTAGATAAAATCAAGTCTTCTTTCACACATAACTCACAACTCAAGACAAATTATTACATCAACGCTTCATATGCTAGGTTCAAGAGGTATATTGATGCTTAGGAGGGATAATGATGATATTTTGGAGAAGAAAATCATAAACCACTTATAAAACTCTTATACACTAAGAAATAAAACTAACAAAGACCTATAATAATTACTCTTCTGCACATTTGGTAGACAATCAAGGACAACATGCTAGAAAAGACTATCTTCTACTAGACAAGATCAATAAGATTGCAACAAGACTTAATTATACAGCATGTAAGTAGGTGAATTCACTTTTTTATTGCTTCAAGAGACATTCAAGTACAAAAATTTCTAGGGTTTCACCATAACCAATAGAGGCTACCCCAACGAGCTCAAAAAGTCACTACTTATAGAATTTGAGAGAGAGAAGAGAAACAAGAAGTCTAAGGGTCACAAGAATAGGTGTCAAGCTAAGAAAATGAGTTACATATTCATGAGAAGAGAATGTGAAACTGATCATGCAAAGTTATAAATCATAAGTTTCAATCCAAGACATGAAACTCTTGAAATGTGGCATGAAATTCCTTTTGCTGGCTCAAAAAACTACCTTCATCATTTGGGTTTCTTGGGCACCCCATAACTAAATAGGATCATAAATAATGATTGTATTGAGAAGGGTCATTATGGACACACATTTCAATGCATTGGTTATAGTCCTAATCATCAAGATTAATCTCAAAATAAGTTATCAACATCTGTAATCAGAATAACTCCTCTTTCACACACCTTAAACACTTGGCTTCCAAAATGGCTTTAGTTTCTCATGAAAATACATACAAGGGGGTGAATGACATGTGTTAAGGCCATCCATGGCATTAGAGGCATTAGTCACACCTTAAGTATCTTGAATTTTTCACCCTTCTCACTATCATGTTCACCATGCCAGTTCTAATTAGCTGAGATGAGAGCTCTTGTTGAGGAACCTAGGAATTGTTATGAAGCATTAAATGGACATGGGGAGTTATATTAAGTCCTAATCTCACTCCCAAAGTATATTTTACCTCTTGAAAGTCCCTATAACCTACATAATGCACAAAACAATCAAAGAAATCAATTTTGTACCATGTCCATATAGATATGGAATGCCAAAATTGAATGGAAAGGGTCTATAGAGAGTCCTTTTCAAGGCTCATACACTTTCATTCCCATTCTGGTCCATTAGGATATCTCCCCATCTTCATTTCCCAATCGAGTCATTTCCAAAGGTTTAGTAGGATTTTAGGTCATTTAAGATTTTAAGCTTTGTTCATAAATATGAAATGTTAGAGTTGTAAACCTATTCCATAAGATCAATTCCCAAGACTCCTATTAACTTCTCCAAACTCCCTAGACCTCCATGCATAACCTCTAAGAAGATGTAAGCATTTCAATTCAGCCTATCGAGCTTTGACCTTCATTTTGCATACCCTTGAGTTTTCTATGAGCCTAAAAATGGATTCCTTATAATTTATCTACAAGGTGGAAGATTTTAAACATCTTTCATGACCCTATAAACATGTTCCAATAGGTTATAATTCCTTACCTAAGGCTAGAAGTAACATTGACCTCCCATTTGGTCTTTAGACTTAAACATGCCTAATACGCTTGTCTACAACCTTGAGGGTCTAGACCATTATTTTAAGATTATCCCTTTTGTGAAAGGTCTCTTATGTTTTTTTAGGTGTGGTTAAACTATCCATACCTCTTTTCAATGCTTCATTATCCCCTAGCTCCTCTGATCATCTTCCTTCTTCAAGACCTACCAGTTTGTGCTCTAGGGGAGTACTCTCTATCTGAGACAAAATAGAGGGTACTTATCATATATTCTCAAACCAATTTGTCATTTGATGAGATTATCCAAGTGGTTAGTACCTTATACATAAAAATTTAGAATTTGGACATATCATTTGACCCTCCAACTCCTACAAAACCCAAGATAGATTGTCAGGAAGGCAAACTATGCATAGTGGTTCTATCATGTGGACTATGTATTGCTTTTTAAGATCTCCTTATCCATTATATATCAACCATGAGAGTGCCATGAGACTATCATCATCATCATTAAGGTGTTTTAATCTCCATTCATCACTCCAACCTTCTACTTACCTTTTCTTGCACTTTGATGGATCAAGTTTAGGTATAACTTTTAACTATGTCTCTCTTTCCTTTAGGTGATCCCTGCATAGTTTGGGACCCATCTACATCATCATTATGCACTACCAACACTTAAAACCTCAAACTTTCTCATTGTCTATCACAATCAAACATAGTCAACTATGTTGGAACAAATAGGATCCTATAAGTGACTTTTATCCTTGAAACATATGTCATACAAACCATGGGAACCCTTTGAGGTCTTAAGAAGTAATGTGATCTAATATGTGTCCTTATGTTTATATCTCTTCATACTTAAAATCACACTATAGACTTATGAGAGTTTGCAGTCAGCTATAGGTCAACCTCATAGGCAAAATAAACATGTGTGTATAGGACCCAAAACACAATATATCTTCTTTTGATGATCCTTTAGATAATAAATGCTACTTTCAACTATTTGGAACCATTCAATAATTGTGGCATGGTCTAATAATACCAATTTTGAATACAAGGTCACTCAAATATTCAAATCCTATAGATGAAAATGAAGGATTTTAGTGTTCAAATGGGCAACTTTGAGCCCCCCAACTATTATCTTCCACTAGTCATTTACCCTCCATCTTTTTTAGATCGTATCTCCTATGTAGAGGCTACATGACATAGTCATTAACATCAACCAAAAGTCTTGAAAACCTTGTTATATGACCTTGGCAAAATTGTTCAGGCCTTTGTTTTGTGCTTTTGGGGATTTGATCCCTAAACACAGTCATTGAATCTTTGAACATGACTTTTAACCTCTTGAGATTGTTTAATGTTTTTCTCATGATTGTCAAGGCATCAATATCCCTTTTCCAATGTTATGGGAGCCTCAAATTATGCTATACTTCTCTATGACTATGTTCCCAACCTCTGAGTACAGTCACTTTCACATGCAAGTAATGAGTATAAGGATGGATAATGTGCATTACATTTGACCTTTAATGGGTTCTAGGCCTATCTCAATACCTCCACATGCACTCTTTACACTTTAAAGGATCTAAAATAGGTGTCAATACTTCCTTTTCAACATGACATCCTCTATGAGGGCATCTTTAGGTGCACTTTGAGTTGTATGCAAGTAGTAAGCATGAAATGATCCATGTACCAAGGAATCTACCTTCATAGTCAATTTATCTCCTCAATGTATCTACATGAAACATTATGATGTTTCAGATCTTTAGACAAGTTCACATACCTCATTTTAATGTCTTCACTTCATGTAGGCACTTTTAGGTGAATCTCTATGTTATATGACTGTGTGTGTGACTGTGTTAACTATCAAAATCCCTTATTTTTCAAAGTGAAGGTTTTTACTTGATGTTCCTGATATGAGAGTGTGTTCAACATCTGGAGACTTTCACTACACTTCCATGAACATGTTAAACAGGCTCTATACATGTGATTCACTATGACTGTAAGCGAGAGTCAGTAAAGAACTAATTGTGAGTATGATAAAACTAAAAGTTTTATCAAAGTGTAGACACTTAAAAACTACACCTTGGCTAGTTTTTGATGTCGAACCCATCCCTTGAACCCTTACCTGACCCTGGAACTAGTTGACCATCTAATCAACTTAGCCCATTTATTAATTTGTTAACTTGACCTTTTTAATCCATCTTCTTTTAAACTAATTTTCACCCATTTTGCCTTAGGCCCTTAACCATTATCGTTCAACCTAACCGGTGCTAGCTACCTTGAGTCATGTTGGTCAAGTTTCCTCGCATGCTTTAAATCCACTTCCATCTATGTACAAGATAATCATGGCACGATTTAGAAACTTCTTTATTATGATGCTAGCAAACTTTAAAGCATCCTAAATAGAATCTTTTTCCTCTACCTAATTATTAACTTACTCCTACTCATTTAGTAACTTCATCCTATAAAAAGGAGTGAAGGCGGAAGTGAAAAGAGAGAGGACAATCCATAAATCATCATCTAGAAAAAGTTGTCAAGTATACAAGTATTCAAGCTTTTAAACATCCAAGTTTCTTCTAATAACTCAACAGTAGAAAAAGAGACCTGAACCTCTGCCAAAATTCCTCTAGGCTTCATCAATATCTTCAACCAATCTCAAATCTAATTATTTGTTTTCATATATTCATTTACTTTGTTTCAATTTAACACCTCCACCTAAACCATATCTAACTACCGATCTAATCTAGACCCTCTATCTATCATCTACCCTTTCCCAAATCCTGAATAAACCCCCAAAATTTTGTTGTACCTACTCTGCAAATTGAACAACACGCTTTCTGAAGTTTCCCAAAAATCTACAAGAATCGGCCACAATTATCACAATCAGTGATGGTTATCTAAGTCGATGAAAATCAATAAACCGATGACAATTAGGCCAACTCGTGATGATCAGCCTGACCAACGATGGTCACTGTGTGACAAAAAAACTAGCAAGCAACAACCAACCTCCCACCTTAACCAAAACCTTATTTTCTTAGCCCTTATCACCTCATAGACCATAAATAACAACCTGACCAAACCTGAACACTTCTTTGATAATATATCATTTACCTTAATTTTATTTTATTAGAGCACTAACATTTCATTTGAAAAGTATTTATTTCTTTAGATCTAGTACTTTCATGTTATGAAACTTTCCTTTTTACCAAACATTAACTTGTATCAAGAAGGTAGATTGACAGCCTTTTAGATAATTCATGCTATCTTGGATCTAACTCCCACTAGGCAATCCACCCATCTACTTGTCTAACAAATAAGTTTTTTTTAGTCTTATCTTATTACAAGTATTCTTCCCTAGCCACAGAAGATTTCTCACATCATCTGGATCACGTGCATACTTTCTACCAGGTATTTCTTTACACACCCTTCTCTTTTAGTTTTATCTCTTCTTTCACATTAAAGGAAAAGTAAAAATTTGAGTAAAACATTTTGGCATGCCCAGTAGGACCCCACCCTTCTTTTCATAATTAGCATTCATATGCTCTCTCGCTCTATTTTTTGCTCATTCAAACAAATCTAAATTTCTTTTGGGTTTAAAATTTGAATGCATACATTTTTTGCTTGCAATTTTAGTACATCTAGCTACATTAAATGGTAAGTAATATATCGTAGTTCCACTTTTGCTATCACACACAAAATTTGAACCACTTTCATAATCAACACCTCAAAATAAGACTTGAGACAAGGCCCAACTAAGATTTCACCACCTAGTGGTAAACCTTATCCCTTCCTAGCTATCCTACTTGGATTTCATCACCAAGGGGAGAACCAACTCAGCTTTTTGGTTGAGTATAAACTTTGAAACTCGGTACATTTTGGATAAGCACCTGACACTCTTATCGTTGTGGGACTGTGAAGTGAGGGGGTAGTCCCTAATACCAATCCACGTACTAAAGTTCAACATAGATTTTCTCTTGAGCACCAAAAACAACTTGAAACCAAACTTAGATTGCCTCTTTAGTACTTGATCTACAAGCCAACTTTCTTCTTCACACTTTCTAAGGCATAATCCAAAAGTGATCTAAAAATAACCCTAAGTTTAAACTCACTTATAGTGTATGTTTGGATTTGTCATGAGTTCTTTTCTTTGGCTTGCTCTTTGTTTGAGTTGTGACCTTTTGTCATTCTTTTCTATTCCTCTCATAGTCTTTACTAGACAATAATTGAGGGATCAAACCAACTAAGAACCTACCTTTCACCATCTTGCCTCCATTACCTTGTTTATTAGAGAGCCTCGCTATATTCTTCCCTAGAGATCCTAGCTTTGCTAGAATCTTGAAAGACAACCCTCTTGCCTTAAATCATTACCTTGCATCATGAGCCACTCATGCTCCCATTATCACCTACGATCAACCTAACCTTACCTATAACCAATCAAAATTCAACTTCAACCAGCTAATAAAATGTCAACTACCACTTAAGTTGGTTACAATGTTAATGGATCAGATAATCAAAGTAGAGTCATCTATTTTTGGTACCCATGACCAACCAACCCTCACCTATAACCAATCAAATCTCAACTTTAACCAACTAATAACCTATCAACCATTTGATCATCATCATACCCAATCAACAACCCATCAACACCAACTTAACAATTATCATAACCAACCTCAACTTCAACCTATCCAACCTTGTTAACCGTTGGGTCATTTACCCCAACCTATTTTGAGATTTGGTCTATCCTCTTTGCCATTCAACAAACAACTATCCAACCAACTTATCAACCCAACCATCATATCAGTTACCTCAATCTACCTTATCAACCCAACCATCATATCAATCACCTCAACCAACCTTACCAACCTTAACCAATCAAACCAACCTACCTATCAACCTATCAACATGTCAATTTATCAATCTTACCCAACTCATCAACCTTATAGAAGCCAACCAACAACTACCAACCAAACCCACCTAATCTATCAAACCCATCAAGCCTATCAAACCAACAAACCTCATCAAACCAACCCATTAGCTCATAAACTCAAGAACCATTAGAGTACCCTCTTCCTAGGTAGTACACCCTACTAGGGGAATCATATGCTTCAATCCTTGACAAATTCTTGGAGGCTTATATCATTAAACTTCCCCCAATCAAACCTATCAATAATTTTTTCCAAAACCACTTTGGTTCATAGATACTAACTTTTATACGTATCATTGTACACATGGACATTACATTGATAGATGTTCAACTTTTAAGATGATCATCCAAAACCTTATTGATCACAAGGAGGTCCCAAAGGATGTTCTCTGTGTTCCTCCTAACCTAGCCTTGAATATCATCAAACAATCAATCATTAACTCTCTTCCTTTACTTGTTGTTGAGGAAACCCATAATCAAAGACCTCAACACAAAGAGGCCCATCCATTTGAGTTGGTCCTTGGTGAACCCATAACTAAAGAAACCACAACTCAAACCAAACCATTTGTTAACCAAGGGGAACCTTCTCACCTTTCCTTCAAAGTCACAATTGAGGGAACTAACCAATCTCTTCCACTCACCTATGTGAAACCAATCAATCAACGTTTTCCACTTACCTATGTGGAACCAACTAACCAATCTTTTCAACTTACTCATATGGTACCAACCAACCTACCTCTTCCATTTACCAATTTTGTGGAACCTACCATTAACCCAACCTTACCATCCATCAATCCAACCTTCAAAACCATTCACCCTGCCTCATATATCATCAACCAAACCATAAAAACTATTAACCCAACCAAAATTACCATGAACCTACCCTTACCTATAACCGTTCACCCAACCTTACCTCACCAACCAAACTAAACAATCAAACCAACCCAACCAATCAACCAACTCAACCATTTACCTTACCTCTCTCAACCAATCAAACCAATCTCTACAATAATTCAATCGACCACAATCCACATACTTTTTAACTCAACCTTAATAAACCTACCTAAAAACTCAAACCAAGATCAACCTACCAAACCTACCCTAACCTACCTAAATTAGACCCAATAGCATTTTCCTCATCTTGGTTCAATAAAATAAATCCCACTTGAACCACCACCTACCAAACTTGACTTACTAACCACTAACAACTAACAACCCTTTGGAAGTTAGATGAAGTCATCTTCACCCCTCCTAAACCCTCTTACTAGCCACCACCTTCACCTTGGGATCATTTTCCCATGTTCAACCATCCATGGAAAGAGTAAACTGAGGGAACTTTCCCTCCATAAGGCTTTGATCATTTACCAATTCAAAACACACTTTCATCAAAACTAACCCTTATCATTTGGAGTACTTTCTCTATGATAAATTTGACCTCTTTTTAGACACTTTCCTACCAGTTTACCTTCATCTACCTCATCTATGTTTCTTTCCTCATTGGGGAACCCACCTATCTTCTCTCCTAGAGACCCTAACTTTGATAGGATCATGAGGCACTTGTGCTCCCAACCTCACCTATCAACCACCATTTAACCACTACCTCAACCAACCAATAGCTTATCAACAACCACTTGACCCTTAACCAACCTCAAACTCAACTATTTCAACCTAGTGAATCTTTGGGTTACCTATCCCCACCAACATATTAACCACCCCATCTTTATCACAATTTTGATTATCCAACCCAACCTTCATACCAATCACTTATCCCCTCTTAGTGGTAGACTTTTTTACTTCAAAACCAAGACTCTGTTGGTCACTCAACCAACAACCATCAATCCAACCCATCAATTAGTAACCCTCTAATTACCCTACCAACTTTACCCAGCCTATCCAACAAATCAATCTAACCTATCAACCTACCTTATCTAACCTATCAACCTACCTTATCAATCTTACCTAACCAATCTAGTCAAATAAACCTATCTGACCTATCCACCTAAACAATCCATCAAACCTTATTAGAAACCAACCAACAACCTATCCACGGCCATTTAACCATTATCATACCCAACCAACAACCTATCAACACCAATTTGAAAATTTTCATAACCAACCTCAACTTGAACCTATCCAACCTCATCAACCATTGGGTCATCTACCCCCAATCATCACATCAACTACCCCAACCCACTTTGAGGTATCCCTCTTTATCTCAACACTGAGGTTTGGACTATCCTCTTTTCCATCCAACCAAAAACTATCAAACAAACATTAAAACCTTACCTAACCTATCAAACCAACCCACCTTATCAACCTTACGCAAGAAATTGAACCCACCCAACCTACCAACTCAACCTATCAACCAACCAACCCTGAACTGTTAGAGATTACATTTCTCTTTCACCCAACCAAACTTATTGGTAAATTACCCTTCTTCATCAACCAACCAACCAACCAAATGACTTTAACCTTAGTCATTTTGGGCCACCTTTTCCATATTTTTGTAAACCACTCAACCTATTTGGGAGTCACCTTCTCCACCAAACCATTTGGGAGTCACCTTCTCCTCCAAATCATTGGAGATTACCCTTCTCCACCAAACCATTTGAGATCCACCTTCTCCCCCAAACCATTTTACAGTCACCTTCTCCCCCAAACCATTGGAGATTACCATTATCCACCAAACCATTTGGGAGTCACCTTCTCCCATAAACCATTGGAGATTACCCTTCTCTACCAAACCATTTGGGAGTCACCTTCTCCCCTGAACCATTTGGGATTCACCTTCTCCCCCAAACCATTGGATATTACCCTTATCCACCAAACCATTTGGAAGTCACCTTCTCCCCCAAACCATTTGGGAGTCACTTTCTCCTCCAAACCATTTGGGAGTCACCTTCTCCCCTAAACTATTAGAAATTACCCTTCTCCACCAAACCATTTGGGAGTCACCTTCTCCCCCAAACCATTTGGGAGTCACCTTATCCCCCAAACCATTATAGATTACCCTTCTCCCCCAAACCATTAGAGATCACCCTTCTCCACCAAACCATTTTGGAGTTACCTTCTCCCCCAAACCATTGGAGATCACCCTTCTCCTCCAAACTATTTGGGAGTCACCTTCTCCCTTAACCATTGGATATTACCCTTCTCTACCAACCTATTAAGGAGTTACCTTCTCCCCCAACTATTGGATATTACCATTCTCCACCAAACTATCACCTAACCAACCTCCCTTTTTGTCAATCCAAATCTTTTTCACATCTGTCTAAATGTTGGAAAGTAAGTGGGGGACATCTACTCTACTAATTGACATCAACCATTCATATGAGCATGGATTTTGGGCATATCATAACCTCAACCTCCTTAAATTCTTTTGCATTCATGCTTGTTCATTGGTTAAACCAAGTTTCTTGTCATCTTGTGTCCAACTTAAGATCATCCCTTATTTTTAATTACCTTCATCGCCTTATCTTTAGGGACAACAGATTAAAATAGGATCATGTTGTTATCCATCAAAAATTTAGCTTAACCCTAAGAATGGATACCATGGTTCTACCCATGGCATGATCCTCATGGATACTTTTCATCTTTAGATGGAATCCCATGGTTGTTGTCCCTTAAACCACTCTTTTCACCTCTCAATAGCCTTCTTGTGCTATGGATTTGACTTCATAAGGGGAAACCTTAGGCCTATGTAGATATTCCATGTTGAATCCAACATATAAAAAAATTTGGATTCCCAAATATCACTTGGGTCAACATCTCTAGCATGCAGACTGCTCCCTTAAAGGATAGCTATCAAACATGAACAAATCCCCAACTTAGACCACTTCCTTGAAGGATGGCTAAGTCAACTTGTCAAAATCAATCCTTTGAAGCTTCCCCTATTGATCATCTTCATAAATCTATCAAAAATAATCAATAAAAAGACCCTATATCAAAATGAAAAACAAGTAATCCCAAGAAAGCTATAATTAGCTTTTACAACAACATCATTAGACTTCTCGCATCAATCAGACTATAGCTAACATATGACATGGACTTGTCTATCATGGTTTCTAGATCACCTATAGAAGGGGAAATCCATCCCCATAATAAAGTTACCCTACCTATCACCCATTACCCCTCACCCACTACCTATCATCTATCTCCCCTTTTATCTTCCACAAATCAAGGGATTTTGAACTTACTTGGCACCATTTGATCAAGCTACCTCTATTTAACCATTGAACTAACAACAAAACAAAAGCATGATAGGAGTTTATGTTCATAAGCCCACCCATCTTACCATCATGGTATTTGTCAATTAGAGCATTTAGCCTCCTCCTTATACTTTTATGACCACTTAGGAAGACATCTCCTCCCCTTTTTTTTTGATTCATTGAAGCCAACCCATGAAGCTAACCCATCAGTGAACACTTTTGGAGTCACTTTTTCCACCAAACCATCAAACCTTAAAGAATACCTTCTCATTTTACCTCAACTTTCAAGAATTATCATTCTCCAACCTACCCTTACCTTAACCATGAACCATTAGACATTACCCTTCTCCCACTCAATCCAAACCAAGTGGTACACTAACCAACCCTTTAAAGAACTACATTCAACTTGAAGTTCATGTTGGATATTACATCCATGGAACTATGTAGATAGCATCCACTTGCCTAGTGCATTTGTAGTTATCTCGACCACCCCATTCTAACCACCAACCAACCCATTTGACCATGCCTACCTCAATGTTGGCCATTTTTAAACTAACCTATTCACATATTTTGTGCTGACCTTGCCTTGGTCATTTTGACTGCATTGACTGACCTTGCCATGTTGGAATTTTTGAATTTTACATCATCTTGTGCATGATCTAACCATTTTTGTTTTTCTAGGGAGCACTTCTTACCTCAGATACCCATGAAAACACTAAAAATGTCTAGATGACTTGATAGGCATGACCCGATCAGCTATGACCAATGTTGTGGACTAGTTGACCTATCATATGTCACCTAGACCCCAACCTTAGTTTTACCAACATTGGCAACTTTAGTCTTTGCTTGATTTTGACTATCGCACTTAGTCACATTTTATGCACATGTTTGTGTTTCAAGTGCCCAACCTCACCTTTTTGTCACCCACCTAGTGACTTATCATCTACTATTTATCAAACCCTAACCTAAGTTTTATTTCACCTCATCAACTCTCAGTTTGAGGGGGAATACCTCCTCCCCTACTTGAGGTAATCCAACCTTGACTAGCAAACTATTTATTTTTTGTTCTATAGCTTATTGAACCAAATCTACATAATAAAAAGGTGAAAAATGTAGACACTTGAAAATTACACCTTAGCTAATTTTTGATGTTGAACCCGTGCCTTGAACCCCTACCTGATCCTAGAGCTAGTTGACCATCTAGTTAACTTAGCCCATTTATTAATTTAATAACTTGACCTTTATAATCCACCTTCTTTTAAACTAATTTTCACACATTTTACCTTAGGCCCTCAACTGGTGTTGGTCAGCCTAATCGGTACTAATCAAGTTTCTCAGCCTGCTTTAAAGCCACTTATAGATGTGTACAAGATAAGTATATCATGATTTCATAACTTATTTATTGTGATGCTAACAAACTTTAAAGCATCTTAAATAACATATTTTTCCTCTACCTAATTATCAACTTCCCCCTACTCATTTATTAACTTCATCCTATAAAAAGGAGAGAAGGAGGAAGTGAAAAGAGATAGGATAATCCATAAATTAGCATCTAGAAAAGCTTATCAAGCATACAGGTATTCAAGCTTTTCAACATCCAGGTTTCCTTCAGCAACTCAACATCAGCAAAAGAGACTTGAACCTCTACCAAAATTCCTCTAGGATTCATCAATATCTTTAACCAATCTCAAAGCTAAGTATTTGTTTTTGTATATTCATTTACTTTGTTTCAATTTAACACCTCTACCTAAACCAAACCTAATCATTGATTTGATCCAAAGCCTTTATCTATCATCTACCATTTTCTAGATCCTAAATATACCCCCAACATTTTGATGTACCCATTCTACAAACTGAACAACACTCTTTCTAAAGTTTCATAGAAATTTGCAGGAACCAGTTATGATTATCACAATCAACGACGGTCAGTAAACCGGTGATGGTTAGCCCAATTGATGATGGTCAGCCTGACTAGAAGGGAGGTGATAATTATGTCATTGAGACATGGTAAACATCATATCCCATTCACATGAGACCCTTGCAGAGAACCAAACATTCTGCAAATAAGGAAACTTGACTAAGACCTCACATGGTGGTACCTTCTTATAAAATGATATGATTTGCCTATAAAACCACCTTGAAACATGAAACCAAGCATGTAAAACATTATATTAGGTATTCAACATCTTATGGAATCAATTGTATCAACTGGATTGTATGAAACTATCCATACAAGAGCAAAACCTATCGGGTATGAGAAATAATGAGTAGAAAAACATAGTCAACTTGTTAGAGATAATTCATAAAGAATATTTGACCAATATTTTAAATCTTTTTATGAAAATGGATCTCTCTGAGTTTACTTTCACCTCCCAAAGGCATTTGACCTGGAAGTTCTCCAACTAATCATACCAAACATAAACTTGCTAACTGGTTATGTGTGTTTAGAAGGGAAAATAAGGAGTAGAATGGTTTTGGACCCTTTTTTAGCACTTACAAATCATTTCAAACATTTAGATAACTTTGAGGAAGATGAAGAGTCATTACATAACCTTCTCACATGTGTCACATTCCCTTATGAGTTGTACAAGTGTCAAACTCCTTTTTCAGTTGGTTTCTTGATTTTTAGTTAGATAACATGTAAATTTTAGATGGGATTGAAATTATTGATATGTAATATGACTTATTGGATGTTTTAAGGAAAACTAAGACACTTGGACACCTTTAAAACCATGCCATTTGCATATATGACCCCTAAAAGGCTACTAAGTGACTCAAAATGACATATAGACTAATTAGACCATGAGCAAGGTTAAAATGGCACTAAATTACATAAAATATACTATAACACACCCTATGACAAAACATTAGACCCCTATAAACATCTAAAGATCAAGTTTTTATCTATAGAGGTCCCAATTTGACCTATAAGGTCAAATTTGGTCAATAAGTACTAAAGGTTATTTAGGTTATTTGAGTGATTTATGACATCATCATGATGTCATCATACATACATGAGTGCGTGTGATCACTTAGTGGATGGATGGGGTCTCTATTACACTTGGTCTCCTTAGTGCTTGTACCACTAAGACCTCCAACCCACTAGTATTCCCCTAGTGCCTTGTCCACTCACAGTGGTGGAGCCTATACACTTGAGTTATCTGGTGAGTCACCAGTCCACTCAACTAGCCTATAAATGGATGGTTTTCCTTTGTATTGATCATATATATCTAATTAGTAATGTTTGTGCATTTTTACATTTTGTCCTTTCTCTCTCACCTACTCCATAGTGTTTGTATGTGCATTTGATCTTGCTGAGAGGTCTTGGAGAAATATGACTCTTATCCCAAAAGCTTGAATATTGTTGGGACATGTTTGACAGGGGTATGTAAGCTAAATGGGGATGAATGTGACTAAAATATGGATGTTTATATTATGTTTTTATGTTCACAAGATAATAGAGGTTTTCTTATAGATTGTGAGTTAGCGAAATGGTGAATGGACCAAGTAAGGTAAAGATGTAAAGATTAAACATTGTTAAGCACTTAATGATTAATTTTATGTGTCTACAGTGGCAATGTAATTAATATGATATCACCATTTTTTCTCATTTATAATTTATTTGAGAGTGGACCTATCTGACCATTCACTTTAGATGGTCTTTGATTGTCATGGGCAGTCCCTTGGGTTAGTTAATATATACACTTATAATGACACCATGAAATGAATGGTTCTCTTGTGGTGGCTAGTAGAGTACCCCAAAAATGCCAACTAGATAATTTGTGGAAATTTAAATATGGTGGAGTTTACAAAGGACAAAGAAGGGGCTCTACCCATAAGGTGTTGTGTTAGTGAACAAGAGGGCCCAATTCTATATATGAAATGAGTTAGGAATTTTTGACCATACTCATCATCAAAAATCATCTCTTGACCCCTTAGTTTTCTTGGTCTAAATTTTGATAAGGAAATGATAAAGTGATAAATAGATTAGATAGAGCCCTTCTCTCGAAGTTGAACATTTTTTCCTTTTCCTAGAGCTTTGATAGTCCAATAAATGTGCTTATAGGTATCCTTCTATTAGACCACCAACCTATAATTTTTTTCATTCAAGGATCCACTCTATTGGTTAGAAATTTTAAAAACTAAATTTATCTTAACACCTTGCATATACAACATTAGTGAACCCTTACACATAGTAGAAAGGTTCGGAATTTATTTCCTCACCTCAATGTTATTTCTGGTTAGATTGAGTGGTGGGAAGTGAGCATTGTTCACACTACCACTTTCCTTAAGATGTTTTGAAAATAGTTAGTCATGTTCAGGAAAAGAGACAAAACTATACTCATGAGGGAGTTTAATATATTTTTTCAAAATGTGAAAAATATCCTCTGAATGAGACTCTAAAAAACATAACTTCTAAGCTGAAGCAAAACTAAATTTAGTTGAGATTGATCAAGATCGTGGTGTTCAAATCTATGCTCGAATCCATTGGATAAAGATTAGGGATAGAGTTTACAAGGAATTTTTAAATAATCTAGGAGATTGATAGTATGTTATGCAAATCAAGGCTATCAAGGAAGCTAGAAAATGTCTTGTTAGTTTTCCAAACATCCTACATGCCTTTGTTTATCACCATAAACATTTTTTTCAAGCTC
Source organism: Torreya grandis (assembly GCA_037957365.1). NCBI lineage: Eukaryota > Viridiplantae > Streptophyta > Pinopsida > Cupressales > Taxaceae > Torreya > Torreya grandis. The sequence continues at coordinate 1,532,423 of JARHVA010000751.1, forward strand.
TAATGCCTTCATAATATAAGGACACTATTTTAATAAAATGTCTTGATGTATTTCCTTGTAAACTCATTTCACACCAAAGAATGGGTTGTGATGTCTTGGTTTCTATTGGAGAGCTTCATAATAAAATGATTGGTATGGCTCCTGATAAAGCACCAAGCATTGATGGAATTTCATGTGAGTTTTACAAAACCCTATGGGATTATATTAGACCTATTTTTTATAAAGTTTAACTGGAAGCTATGGTCAATGGCTTTCTTGGTAAGCTCATTAATAAAGGAAATACCAAGTTTATTCCCAAAGCTAGTGTCCCTAAGGTAATCACCAATTAAATTCCTATAACACTCTTGTTTGTTTCTTATAAAATTATTGGGAAGGCTCTGTCCCCAAGAAATATGTATCTCATTGACTTAAAGGTTAGGCAAGAGAGAACCAGATTCATTCAAGGTAGATATATCCTAGATAACATCATTATTTTTTGAGAAGGGATGGAATGAACTCACACATTCAAGTATAAATCTCTATTCACTAAAATTGAATTTGAAAAGGCATGCAACAAGTTTGAATGGCCCCAAGAAATATGTTGAAAGCCATTAGTTTCAATCCTAGGTTTGTTCACTCTATCCAAACTCTCTTTCAAGGTGATTATACTTATCTCACCAGTAATGGTCATCAATATAAGTATTTTGGTCTTTTCCAATCTATCAAGCAAGGTTTCCCCTTAGCTCCTCTATATGTCTTATTTATAGAAGGGTTTGGATACTTGTTTGGGAATTATGATTTTAGAGAGTTAGTTATTAGAATTTCTCACTCCATTCACCTCAAGACTAAATTATTAATGGAAGCTTTGCTAATGACTAATTCTTGACTATTATAGAAGAAATGGTGGCTCACAACACTGTGGAATGCCTTCAAGTTTTATGCATAGCCTTTGGATCTAAAATCCAGTGGCCCAAGACTCAATGCTATAGTAAATATTATGGCCCTAAACATAATTGGATTGAGGTTTCTCAGTGAAAATTTATTTCTCGTAGGGAAATGTCCAAAACTTTGGGCATTACTTTTGCTTTTCAAGTTTCACAGGTTGAGTTATGGACTATGTTGTCTTGAGAATGGAGAATAAACTTTCATATTGGATTACTAAACCTCTCTCTCTCATGCAAAATTTTCAAATATGCTCCAAAGTTTTGCTTCCACATGTTTATTAACCCTCTTGTTGGGATCCTTATAGATGATTATAAGAAGCTATAAAATTTGTAACAATACTTTCTTTATGCCAGTTTAGAAGGCAAAAAGGCTTTCATAGAGTTACCTGGCACATTTGTTGTAGACCTAAAGATGCTAGTATGTTAATGCTTATTGATATTTACAAGCAAGAAGCTTGGAAAGTTATTCTCAAGCCCTTTGGCAGTCCTTATGGACAAGTATATTCAAAGAAATTTTGATTTTAAACTTTGCTCATTGCTCCTATTCCTAACAAGATTGTAGGCGCCTTCATGGCTAAAAGCATATGGAAGGCATGAGAGAGCATTAAACCTTGGTTGGTTTAGAAGGGGGATGGATTTAGATCAAGTCTCTCTAATAATTCACACTCCCTATAATGGTCACTAATTATTTATGTTAATGACGAACCCTGGGCTAATGTTCCTAGAATCAAATCCCTTTGACTCTTTCATAAAGGCATTCATGTCATTAAGGATTTCTCTAAAAAATGATCTAATTCTTGGGCCAGTTGGAAAGTTTTAAAGACTAAATTACAACTCAAAAACCATGATGTTACCTCCATTATTGAGATTTAGATAGCCATTCCAGACTATGCCTTAAAAAAAATGGAGTTAGAGGCCCTCCCAAATGGGGAAAATATTGAAACTGGAGTGTGTACACTCTTTTATTTGGTATAAATTTTGACTTGGTTATCGATGGCTAACTCCAAACTATGTACTCTAGGAAATGCTCAACAAATAGAGGAATCTTAGTATCTTTATTTCTCTTTGGATAAAAATATCTCAAACCCTCTGGTTTGTGGTCATAGAGCCCAAAAAGGTCCTTTTTTGCATAGTGTATTATTTGCTAAAGTCTTGCCGTAGGTGATGGATTGCTTCATATGGGAATCCTATCAACTAAATGCCTTGTTTATGGATAAACTGAGTCTCTTAAACATATTTTTTGGTTATCTATTAAAACCTAGAAAGCATGGAGGCAGATTCACTCCTTTTTCAATCCCTTTAGACCATAACGCTTTTCTTGGCACATGGATTTTTTAGGGGTTTATGTTATGCTTTCTACTAGATTCAAACAAATTTGGCATATTTTTTGCATTGAAATTCTCTTTCTTCTTTGTGTGTGTGTGTGTGTGTGTGTGTGTGTGTGTGTGTGTATATATATATATATATATATATATATATATATAATAACTTTAGAATATCTAGATAGAGATTTCTCTATTGCTAATAGAATTGCTATGCCAACAAATGCCATGCTAAAATTTATGGACAAGAAAAGAAAGTGGCGCTAGAGGTGAAACACCTCTACACTCTCATTGGTTGTTGTGGTAAAACTAGTTGTATTGTTAGCATGGTGCCTTTATATTCCCCTCACCAAGACCCTCCCAGAAGGGATTGGGAGTGGAGGGATAGAAGTAGGGATTGATGTAGGTTACATAGTCATTTTAAAATCTCCACCTTGCCTCCTCCTCCCACCGTCAATTCTCACCATCGAGAGGCCATGGAGGGTGGCCTTTGTTGCAAGCTAGTTATGAGCCTTCTATTTTTGTTCTTTCTTGAAAGGACATATAAGTAAAAATGCCCATATTATCTCTTTTTATGTCACCCCCTCATTTGTAGACTGAGGAAGATGCTAAAGAAAATATTAAACAAAATGATTAGGGATCCATACATGATGGTTTGCACCTATGGGGGTGGTTGATAAGATAATCTAGATAGTCTATCTTCTCTTCCTCCTCCTTCTATAGGGTTAATTGTGTTTGTGGCTTAATATCATGTCTCTTGCTATTTATGGTTTTTGGTTGATGTCACTTGCTATGTAACTTCTTAGTGATGTTTTTTTGAGCCTAGGGTTGTATTTATATTTATTTTTTTCTTAAGGTTAGTCTTGGTTTAATACTTGTATTCTTTTATCGGGTTGCTCTTTCATACCACCTACCTTTTTTGATTGAAACCCTATCTTTACATAGATTAGGTGTACATAATGCTTCTTTGGCTTAATGCCAATGACCAAGAGGTATCCATTCCACCAAATTTACCTGGGGCATGATCTCAGCCTCATCCCTTTTTGGTATCTCTTGAGATTTATACTTTGATGAATGACTAGGGAACATCTTTTATACCATCATCCTCACCATTAAATTACAACCCACTTAATATCACCTATCTTTTTTATCAAACATATAATATATTTATATTCTTTTAAAATATAATACATACTTTCAATTAAAATAAAAAATAAAATAATAACTTGATTTTTTTTTAAGTTCAATTATTTTAATAATAATGATGATGATGATGATGATGATGATGATGATGATGATGATGATGATGATGATGATGATGATGATGATGATGTGTATCATTAAATTATTTATAAAAATAGTTCATAATTAACAATCCAAACACATGTTATTATTGATAATAAATGACCAAGTGTAATCTAAAATGTTTCTTTTTATAGAAAAACGGATACAATTTTTTTTTTTAAATATTCTCATTCACTCTATAAACTCTGAATATCTTATCTTTAATAACAATGTAAATAAATCAGATGTTTAATAATTATTGTTATAAAATAATCATATTTATCATTCGAAACATTTCAAATTAACTTTATATTATTTATAATCATTGTTATAAAAAAAAGAAATTCATTATCATAAACATTTCAAATTAATTTTAGAAATAAATTAAGTTTTCTATAATTATTATTATAAAAAAACTTATATTAACTATCTTAAACATTTTAAGTTAACTTTATAATAACAATATAAATAAATCAAATTTACTATAATCATTATTCTAAAAAAATAAAAAATAAAAATTAACCATCCTGAACATTTCAAATTAAATTAGATAAAGAGTCACAAATTATGATTGATGAAAAAGTAAAACTTTTATCATCATAACTTTTATCTTTAAAATTTTTTAAGCTTTTATTACTTATAAATAATAATTTTTTCCATAAAAGATAAATATTAATGTGACATAATGCAGAGAATCTAGATTTTAAACCACACTTTATACTTTTTAAAAAATCAATCTTCTAAATTTATTGATATGATTTTAAAGAATCATTTTAACACACTTTTCCACATGTTGTAATTCATGCTGATATATTATCAGGAATGTGGTTTTAAATATTGATTCTCTTATTAATTTTTGTAAATTAGTTTTTTCAAATTTTAATCAGTTTTTAGTATATTAATTTTATTAAAAATATTAATCTTATTGAAATTTAAAATATTCGAATCTGATGGATGACCTCGCAAAAGTGACATGTGGGCTAGTAGTTAAGAAATACAGATGAAAAGTAGAGTTCATATGGCCTACTAAGCTACGGCCCACTTAAGGTGGCAGAAACCCCGTGTGTACTGATCATGTAGGACACTGTATAAGGTAATCCAGTAAATAATCGACATAGATGTTACAGCCATAGTTGATATGAAGTATTATCACAGTTAGTTAAGATTTATGGGCGTTTATGGAGTTGATAGAGAAATAAGATCTGTTCTCTCCTCTTCCAGAAGCTATTGTCCCAGCAATGTTTATTGCAACGGTTTTTGTGTGACTTATAAAACAGTAAAGAGTTATTAAGGTTTATTTTTCCTTGCAGGAAGGACAGAATTTGGACCATCGACTGAGTTAATCTGTTGTTTTTTGAACATGTTTTGTGGTTGATTTGCAATGAGACGGCATTTGTGCTGCAACCAACAGAAAGTGAAACGAGGGTTATGGTCTCCTGAGGAGGATGAGAAGCTCATGAGTTATATAACAAACAATGGACATGGCTGCTGGAGTGAAGTTCCTGAGAAATCAGGTACTGTTTCTTATTAGTTTCCTTTAAAGCATAATTTAAGGATAGTCTTGGTGATTTTAATGCTCATCCCTCTAACAAACAATTTACTGACATCATGAATTTATTTCAGATTGATTCCATATAAGGCAGGTAATTATTGTGTTTTGAATGGAATTTATGAACAATTATATAGTGTATGAGGGCCTGTAGGCACTTGGTTGACTGATGTTAGCAGATCAAGGAGCCAAATGATCATCTCCCATGGAGGAGCTCATTTTCTATTCTGTTCACATAAGGTGGCTAAGGACCATCTCCTGATGAAAGTTTTTAAACACATGGTCCATAGATCAAGTAAAGAGAGGCTCTCCTTCTAAAGTGATGTAAGGTAGACATGGTTAAGATTCAGTATAAGAAAACAGGAATCAACATGTAAGAGGAGCTCCGTTTCTCTCATCTTCAAGTAAGAAGGTCAAAGGCCTTTAGTCACTCCCTTGACAAAAGATCTTTAAACATTCGATCTATGGATCTAAAGTGGTGTAAGTTAGATATAGTTAAGATTCAATAAAGGGGAGGGGAGGGTAATCAACATGTAAGATGACATTATCCAATGGTCTTGTCTTTGTCCTTATCCTCAGCCAGCATCTTTGAAGATTGAGAAATCAATCAACAGGATGACATGATAGTTATGCTCAAATCAAATGAGGACGTCTTATTTTTTTCACTGTTAAGTTTGAAATTTTGTATATTGGTGAACTCTCACAACCACCACCGTATTAATGCATTTGGACTGCACTACCAAAATTGCAATACTTTCTTTTTTAAGAATTTTTGTTGTTTCAACCTGGCTTGTTTTTTCTTATAAAATATATAAGTTGCTGTTAAAGAATTTATAAAAAAATCCAAGGGTTCCAATTATAGGTGTGGATTGCTTGATGCTTTCAGGTCTTCAACGTTGTGGAAAAAGTTGCAGATTGAGATGGATCAACTATTTGAAACCTGATATCAGGAGAGGAAATTTTACTCCACATGAAGAGAAGCTTATAATTCATCTCCATAAAAAGGTTGGAAACAGGTTGGTGAATTTTATTTGCTCATGAAGTAAACTGTTACATTGAGACATTTAGCTGGCATGATAGATTAAACACACATTGTGGGTCTTTCATTTTACTATATGGTGTCCATGAATCTTAGATTTCATAGAACATCTGATCATGGAATATTGTACTGTCTTCTGCAGATGGGCATACATAGCCTCCCATTTACCAGGAAGAACAGATAATGAGATTAAAAATTACTGGAACTGTTGGATAAAGAAGAAATTAGCCAAGGCTGAGACAAGCTCAAGGATTGAAGCCACAAAACATAAGCTATTACAATTTATGCCTAAGCAATTTGCCAATGGCAATAACAAGGAAAACCCATTTTACACAGCTGGTGTAGGTATCTCCCAATCAAATACTACACCTAGTCAGATTGATTATATCCCTGTCAAGGATTCATTAAACTCTGGAAGGCTACTTCCTGCATTATGGAATTGCAACAATAATTTCTCAGCTAACATTTCTCCATTTAATGTCAATGAAGATAGAAAATCCGCAACGAGTATTAACAATCTTGTGCAGATAGATTCAGAAGCAGGAGGTGCTAAGAATCAGATCAATATTTACTGTGAATCTTCTTTTAGCTGTCCTGGAAGTTCGAGCAATGAAAACCCCGAGCTGCAGTATAGGAAAAATATTCAAAGCATACCATCCTATGAAACCGGATTTCATAGTTACAGCTTGGACTCAATTGTCGGAGATTTGTGCTTCAACCATGATTCAAAAAATTCAAATATGGTTCAGACAACATCATCCTCTGGGAGTGAATTTTTAAGCTGCATGGACATGGAGCCCATTAATTACCAACATCATGAAAGTCTGGATCCTGCTGCTAAATTGTTGGGATCCAACACAAGTTCTAGTGTTGTGGATTCTGTGAAGTGCTTAGACATTGAAGAAATTGAGAAATGTTGCAGTTATTTGCCTCATCTCTATGATCATGAAGAATCTATAGCTGGTAATGTGATAACTAATGAAATTAGTGCAGTGGAAAGGAGATCTGGAATCAGGATATGTGATGAAAATTCTATCTTTCAGAACATATTTGGATGTGGGGAGCAAGATTCCAATCTAGTTACAACACTACAATGCTATGGATCTGAGTCTATTTTGTCAGACATTTCTCAACAGCTATTTGATTGATACTAATTCTTTGGGATAGATGTCTTGCTAATAGGAGTGTTATTGGCTTAGGCTTACAAAATTTGTCCAGTTATATAGTTTTTGTGAGACATTCAGCTTCCTTATTTAGCAGTACTAGGGTTACCAAATCTCAGCCTGTATGCTTTTTAGCTATGTGAAAAAGTAGTACCTTGATGCTAACTGTAATAAAACAAATTGCATCACTATTTTGTTTGTATGATGCAATAAATCTAAAACCTTGTAGAAAGGGTTTTAATTCAGTTAACAATATAAAAGGGTTGTAATTCAGTTGGTAAGGATGTTGATATATTGTACTATTTATAAAAATACAAATTTTTAATTGTTGTTTAACAGATGGAAATTTCAATATAGGTATATATTTTTTCAAATTATTGTAATCAGCCTACATTTATATAACTTAGAGGAAACCATTGATAATAAGAATAATATACCAATTTAAAGATGTTGATGTTTGTTTAAATGCATTGCACTGTCTTGACGAATTTGTTCATTCATGCTTATTGAGATACATTCTCTTGAAGAATCAAATCTTAATTTAGAAGCACAGAACTTATGAAGCAGTCACTGACTATGCTTGTGCATAACTGAATTGAGATGAAAAATTATATATTTTAAGGCTCCTGGTAATCCTAACAAACACTATTATTCTCACATACTTATGATAAATATTAAATTCAGTTTAATGAACAATGTTTGGTAAACCATCTTTATTTGGGATCACACCAACTGATCTATCATTGGGATGAAAAATGTATCATAGGTGGTAGTTGTTGTTGTTGAGATGGCTATAGTTTCAGCCCATGAGATGTATGGCCTATTATGACTGATTGCAACGCTGGTTCATTAAAGTGTTCACTTTCAGTAAAGAAAAACGACTAAAATTTTGAAAAATCACAACTCTTTCTAGAAACTTTTTATTATCTTTAGAAACTTTAAAACATTATTTATTTAATTGATTAATTTTTTTTATTTTTTTTTAAATTAGAAAGACTATTAAAATGGATATAAAAATCTTCAAAAATTTTATATGTTAAACTTAAAAATTTAAAACTTTAAATTATTATAATGATAACGAAATGAAAGGTGATGGAGGATTAATGTGTGTTAGATGTTAATAATTAATAATTAGTTTTAAAATTGATATTTATTTGATTGTTATAGAGTTTTTTTTTTTAAATTTGAAGTTGATCATAAATTTTTTAATTTCTTAAACATATGGTAAAATTTAAAGTTCGATACAGTAATGCATCTAAATTGAGAACATCCATTATCAATTTTGATGTATGTATATTTAAGATACTATATGTGTACTCATATATATATATATATATATATATATATTCTAATTTTTCTTTAAACAAATTGGGTGTGAAAAATCATTTATCTCTCAATTTTAATTTACTTTGTGTTTAACTATTTATTTATTATACTAATCTATTACTAATATATTTTTTTTTTTCTTAACATTTTAATTGGGGGAACTTTAGTTAGAAAAAGTTTAAGATTTGGTTAAAAAAAGTCTGGAGATTGTAAAAGTTAGAGTTAACAAAGAAAATTAAAAAATCATGTTTTACAAAGAGGATTCCAAATGAATTCCTTTATTTTATACACTTTGTTCGATCTTATATACCAATTTGATTTACTAGACATTAAAATTGATCATCCTTAATATAGTCGAACAATATTTGATCTCAAAATGTTTTTCTTATAGAATCAACTTAACATGGAATTGAAATTGTTTGGAAAAATGGTGTAAATGATAGAAGAATGAAGACCTAATGAAAATATAATATAGAAACTAAAAATAAACTATATGTGTACTTTGGGTTGACCCATTGTGAATGAAAAATCTAAATACAAGACACTGTTCAATTATGGAGCATTATGAGATCACTTAAGTTGACAACAATCTACTCTTGTACAATGATCCTCACACTTGCTCTATAATAATTAGTTGATTATTAAGATTAAGAATTATGTTAAATGTAGACTTTATACAATTTGTTGTAACCTTATAATCAATTTTAGATGTTAGTCCCATGACCCAACATATTTATTTATTCTTGGAATTTGTTAAAAAATTATTGTAGATTCTTTTTGGATGGATAAAACTCAAAAATGGCATTACTCAATTGGTTCACCTTCCATCTGGGTTGTATATCCATCATTCTCTTGTAATTACACAAGTTTGACTAGTGTCAAATATGTTTGATTCAACATAAGACAAACTTGTCATCTTCATCTATGGTGACCTTGATGAGAATAAAGGTCTTATGCGTGATTTGCAATGGTTGTTCCAATACCCCTTCAATTGATCTTCAACTGCATATTGACAAATTTAACCTAGGCTAAATTCATTAGTTTCTTTAAAGTATTCAACAATATGTCTTTGTTTAAGCATGTTGAACTTGCCATGAATCTCAAATGAATCCAAAAATTCCAAAGGACTTTTGTTATTCCAATTTCATATCTAAATTTGATTGTCTTATTCTTATGTTCTTCATCATTTCTAGTTTTTATCAAGAAATTTTCAATTTTGAGTGAAAATATTTGATACATTTTTTGAGTGTGGGAATAAGAGAACATGTTTCTTAAGTTGAACTAATTTATTTTGAATCACAACTTCCCAAAATTTTGGAAAGGTTGTGGTTTCAAAAAGTTTTAGTTCTCCCACCTTATCTCCAGAGTGTCAAAATTTGTTCAGAAGCTACCATTTTGAGCCAATCTATTTGTCACATCTCCTTCCCTCTTCTAGTTGTTTTTACCTTCATTTAAAGTTTCACGTATTCCTCCAATTTATCTTATGTATTTGTTATAAAGTATTTGATTTAAAATAGCAATATACTTTTATCTTCTTTATATAAAATATTAGAATTGAAGAGATATATGTTCTCAATATTCAAAAATTATTATATTTTTAGAAAGAGTTTAAATATATTATAACCAATTTGATCTATTATTTTTAAAAGTGACCATATATCTTAATGTTTTAAGCTTCATTGCTTCTACTTAAAATTACTTAAATAAAGATATACCTTGTCCCCAACTCAAAAATTATGCTTCATTGTATATTAGTCAGAGTAACCTTTGTACTTTCCTTAAGACTCCTTAATTTTCTTGAATTTGAAGATAGATTTTTTTTTATTTTCTCAATAAAATTTTCAGCTTTTTACATTTTTTAAAATATCTCCTTACATGATTTCTTTTTATAAGATATTTTGATGTTTTCTTAAATATTTTGGTTTGACCATTTTTTTTTAATACAAAGTGCTAAAAAAAATATATATATGATGTATAAAAAAATTTTAAGGAAATTATTTTTTCATTATCTTACATATTATTCAACAAAATGTACAACCTTTTAAAATATATTTTTTTAAATTAAAAAATGAGTATTCACATTTCATTAAACCAATCTACTACAATAAATATATATCCAAACTTCCCCACCCCAAACACCCAATCCATATAAATATTGTCCTATATTACTATGGGAGAATCATAAATGGCATGCACAACCTTAATTTTCTATTGCTTAGATTTCTAGCCACATATAAACACGTTTATAAACTTTTAAACATATATTTTTGGTCAATAGACATACTTATAAACTTTTAAACATATATTTTTGACAATAGACATACCTTGTGAAATATCTTAAAAACTCCAATGTGCTAATATCAGTTTTTCTCAAGAGTTGAATTATATAATCTTTTTTAACTATAAAAATAAATGTAAGATATCTTTTGTAATCATAAAAATAAATATAATATATTTTCTCTACCATTCCTTCAAGTGGCAATTTTATTTTCTTTCAAAATTTATTTATTAGGATAATTATTATAATTTTTATAAAAGTTTCATTTCAACATATTCATTCTCTCATAATCCATAAATAAATGGTTGAAGTTAAGATATGATAACAAATGTTAATATGAAAAATTTGGCCCAAATAATGTCCTTTAACATATACCTCCTTATTATATTTAATGATCAAATGAAATTATTAATGGAGTGTCATCTATTTATAGTACATTTATTATTAAAATTTATTTATAATTGTAAATATTAAAGAGATATATAGTTAATTCTTTAAAAAATAATACTTCAATTTATACAATTATTTATTATAAATTATGAGATTATTTATAAAATAGTTTAAAATGATTAAAAATTAATTTAATTCTTATAATAAACTATCTAATTTCAATTTCTTAATTGTTTGTATAAGTACATAAAATTATTTATCATAAATTATGAGATTATCTATAAAATAATTTGAAATGATAAAAACTAATTTAATTTTTACAATAAAACTATTCTATAGACATAATTAATTATATATATTTCAATTTTAATGAACATTTTAAAATTAAGTAAATCTAATACAAATGTATTGTTGATTTTATATTTCAACTCAAAAATAAAACGATAATTTTTTTCAAATATTAAAATCTTCAAAAATCTTATTAATTAAAACTGAAAAATTTTATTAATTAAAAATGACTTTTATTTTTCTAAATCAATCCTTAACTCTCCTCCTCTAACATAATCCAAATAAACTAAACATTCCGTATAAAACTTACATTGATTTTCATTAAACAACTGAATTTCCTTTGAAACTTGCAACATATTTTTCAAGAGCCTTCCATGTTTTAAAAAATAAGATTCATAATAAGAAAGATTAAAAAAAATCAAATGATTATAGTTTCTAAGAGATAATGACTACAAATTTATTGAGCATACACGATTTCCAATACTTCTCTTTTAATGTTCTTCTCAGATGTTGATAGCTTTCTACTTGTAAATAAAATAGGATGCTCCATGTTTTCTTAAATAGAGTGTGTTATAAATGTATTCATTGTAGTTTTCTGTGTGTCTAGGTAAAATTTATTTATTTAATTAAAAAATATAAGAATAAGAGTTATAATGAAAAGTTTAATATTTTAAGTTTATACAAAAATAAAAAATTTATGAAATAATTTATTTTTTTAATTTTTTACATATTTTTAATTAGATTGATATTCAAATTTATTATGATTTTTGTTGGGTCTACCAAAAATTTTTTACTATAAATAATATATCCAATAAACAATCTAAATGGTATGAAAAACAAACATCTTTTTATAATGTTTTACAATTCTCAAACATTAATTTTAATTTGTATTTGTGTTCTCAGAATAAAGTATAAAAAAGATAGTCATAAAAATACATTTCAAAAAAATCATGAAGAAAGTTGCAATTACTTTGAAAAATATAACCAATTTTTTTTTTTTTTTGCTATCAAAAAAGTATTATCTTATATGCAAATGATCTCCATTCAATAGAAAATGTTGTCTTTAACTAATCTTCCTCTATGACGGACATTTAATGATACCCATTGAAACTATTTATGATTGAATAGACTTCATGACTAAAATCTTCCAATACCTCATTAATAAATGATGTGAGAAATATATCATTGACACAAGCATCATTTAATGCCTTTAAATTTTTATATTTATTTATTCCTTTAATTTTTTTTGTTGATCCATTGTAGTCTCACCCAAGTTTTGTTGGATAAATCAAATTTAGTACCAATATTTTATTAATTTATCTATTTTTATTGACTTTTATTGAACCATTAAATTACATAGATATCAACATCTTTGTTCATGTATTTAGATTATATCAAGTAAATTACAATATGTTGAATAAGTATACATTTAAATCAGAGCCTTCCTGAGTTAAGTTTCCATAACTATAAAGATTTAATATGTCTAAATCAATTACGTATAGAACTTGGCTTTATTAACTTAAATTTATAATACAATTGCAGTCAGATATCTCAATTAAGAAATATCTTATACCACACAACCCTTATAATACCCAGTAGAAAAATTGTAATAAAATGTAACAAAAACAATTCATATCTTTACTTGATTTCAATCAAAGGAAATACAACAAGCACAATGACACAATCACATTAAAATTACACAATGAGACTCATTACAATAGTAGATTCATAGATCTCTACTATGCTAACTCATAATCTTTAAAAAATAACTTTCAGATCCAATCTCTATCCAAGCTTCAGTTAAAAAGTCCCTTAGCACATCCGTAAGGGCATGTTTATATAGACACACTTGATATGCCTACTTACATTAAGTAATTATACCCCACGAACAACATTTACTCGTTTTAACGAGTCCCAAATGTTAAATGTCACAAATATTAAATGTCTTCATATTTTCAAAGAACAAGAACATGTTAGAACTCAATGTGTCCCCAAAATAGGTCACATATATTATTAAATAAATCCTTATTTGCTTCCATGACTTTCAGAATTAAATTACAATCAATGAATAACAAATCCAAATGCATTGAAAGTCACATAACATTACAAGTATTTAAACCCAACAACCCTCTATACTATGATTCTTATGTCTGCTCAAAGGTGGTAAAGGACATTACCACTATTTTTTCAAATGATCTAAAACTTGTAAAATCAATAAAAAAATCACTTGAAGACATCTCTCCTACTCTTTTGGCTTTGCGATGAATAATCCATAACATCTTTGCACGGTTATGTAGTAACAAAATATTCTTACAATAGCTCACATTAGCCTCTTAAACTCAGTTAAATAGTGATTGGATATAAATGTAAAATAAAAGATGCATTGATCATTACATACATAGGTATGCTTGCAGGCGACACTGAACTACACTCAAAATAACACTAACTAAAAATAACCAAAACAACATAAAGGATATTAATGCATCAAAGAAGACTTGTACAAAAAAATTTAAAAAAAACATATATTTACTATGAATCTCCTTTTGGGTGTCCAAATCTCAGCGTGAGATGCTATATTATATCATTTATCAATATAAAAAAATTAATTTAAAATAATTAATTTACTTCATATTCTTTTAACACCTCTTTACAATATATATTTTTTAAATAAAAAGTGAATATTCACATTTCATTAAACCAATCTATTACAAAAAATATCTATCCAAACTCCTCACCCCCAAACACCCAATCCATAGAAATATTGTCCTATATTACCATATGGGAATCATAAATGGCATGCACAACCTTAATTTTCTATTACTTGAATTTCTAACTACACATAAACATGTTTATAAATTTTAAAATATATATTTTTAACTAATAAACATACTTTTGTGAAATTTTAAATATCTTAAAAACTCCAAAATGTTAATCTATTTTGAAAGTATTAGTTTCTCTTAAGAACTGAATTGTATAATCCTTTCTAATAAAAAAAAAACAAGTGAAATATATTTTCTCTACCATTCCCTTAAGTGGTAGTTTTATTTTAATTTAAAATTTACCAAATGTTAATATAAAAAACCTGGCCAAACAATGTCCCTTAACATATAACTCCTTTTTATATTTGATAATCAAATGAAATTGTTAATGGAGTGTCATTTATTTATAGTATATTTTTTATTAAAATTTTTTTATATTTTTTAAATATTAAAGAGATGTGTAATTAGTATAATTTTTTTCTTTAAAAAATAATGTTTTAATTTTTAAAAAAATTAAAATACATGCAATTATTTATCATAAATTGTAAAACTATTTATGAAATAATTTGAAATGTTTAAAAACTAATTTAACTCTTGCCTCACTTCAATTTTTTAACTATTTAATAATTAAAAAACTAATTTAATTCTTACAATAGAACCACCCCATCCACATAATTAATTCTATATGTTGACATAATTAATTCTGTGTCTGAACTTTAACAAGCATCTGCAAGTTAGGTAGATCCAACTCAAATGCAGTGTTGATTTTATGTTTTAACTTATTTTTATATTTTAATTCAGAAAATAAAAAGATAAATTTTCTCAAAATATAAAATAATCTCCAAAAATCTTGTCAGTTAAGACTGAGAAGTGTTACTCATTGAGAATGACATTTATCTTTTGTAAGTCAATCCACATAAAATAAATATTCCATATAAAACTTATATTGATTTTCATTGAACAACAACTTGATTTCCTTTGAAACTTACAACACATTTTTCAAAAGCATTCCATGTTGTTTTCCATGTTTAAAAAAAATGAGATTTCATAACAAGTAAGAATCCGAAAAATTATGATACAAGTCTCATGCCTCTGCTACTATTTTGGTTTTATTCAGATGATCTTTTATTATATGCATTATAATTATCTTTTTGATACTCCTAAAACAACATCAACCATCTTTTAATCCAAACTCCTAATAAATGTTATTCACTGGAATAAAAATGACGTTAATGACTAAATTTATTGAGCATATACAATTTCCAATATTTCTCTTTTAATGTTCTCTTAGATGTTGATAGCTTCCTACTTGTAAATAAAATAGGATGCTCAATGTTTTCTTAAATAGACTGTGTTTTAAATGCACTAATTGTAGTTTTTTTTTATGTATTTAGGTCAAAAATATTTATTTAATAAAAATATAAGAATAAAAGTTATAACAAATTTCTTTTCAATTTTATAAAATAAATTTAATATTCTAAGTTTATATAAATTTAAAATCTTTATGAAATAATTTATTCATAAATACCTTAATTTTCATGCATTTTTAAGTAGATTGATATTCAAATTTACTATAATTTTTGTTGCGTCTACTAAATTTTCTTTATTATAGACAATGTGCCAAATAAACAATTTAGATGGTATGAAAAATAAGCATCTCTTCATAATATTTTACGGTTCTCAAGCATCAATCTCAACTTGTGTGTGTTTTCTCACAATAAAGTATAGAGAAGATAGTCATAAAAATACACTTCAAGAAAATCATAAATGAAATCCATGAAGAGAGTCACAACTACTTTAGAAAATATAGTCAAAATATTTTTTTTGCTATCAAAAAATATTATCTTGTTTACAAATGATCTCCATTCAGTAGAAAATGTCATCTTTAACTAGGCTTTCTCTATGATGGACATTTAATGGCACCCATTGAAACTATTTATGATTGAATAAACTTCATGACCAAAAAAACTTCTAGCACCTCATCAATAAATGATGTGGGAAATATATCATTGACACAAGCCTTCCTTTATGATGGACATTTAATGGCACCCATTGAAACTATTTATGATTGAATAAACTTCATGATCAAAAAAACTTCCAGTACCTCATCAATAAATGATGTAGGAAATATATCATTGACACAAGCATCATTTAATGCTTTCAAATCTTTATATTTATTTATTTAATTTTTTTTTTTTGATCTATTATAGTCTCACCTAAGTTTTGTTGGATAAATCAAATTTAGTACCAACATCTTATTAATTTATTTATTTTTATTGGAACCATTAAATTATATAGATATCAACATATTTGTTCATGTATTTGGATTATGTTTAAGTATATTACAATATGTTGAGTAAGCATACATTTAAATCAAAGCCTTCTTGAGTTAAGCTTGCATAATTAGAAAGATCCAATATGTCCAAATCAATCAGGGATAGAACTTGGCCTTATTAGCCTAACTTTATAATACAGTCGTAGTTAGAGATCTCAATTAATAAATATCTTATATCACACAACTCCTAGAATACTCAGTAGAAAATTTATAATAAAATGCAACAAAAGTAACTCATATCTTTATTTGATTTCAACCAAAGGAAATACAACAAGCAGAATCACACAATCACATTAAGATCTCATAATGGTATTGTTGACCGAATTTGACCCCAAGTCAAATTTGGGTCAACCCCTACTATTTTGAACTTTTGAAGAAGGTTTCATGTCCTATGGGGTCTCATAATGGTCTAAACATCTTACTTATCCTTCCCCTAGTCCTTGTCTAAGCTCATCCCTCTTGAAATCGCCTAGTCAACCAAAGTTAACATTGGTCAAACTTAGTCAAAGGTTCAATTTATTTTGTAAATATCCTAAAATGGTCTTTTATAGGTTTCAATGTGTTCACAAGTCATAAATTGACTAATTGCTAGGTCTCATGTGTTAAAAGGGTCATTTGGCCACTTTTTTAGCTTAATTAAATGAATTTTAATGACTTTAAAATTAAAATATCTATCACCAAGGTGGATTAGAATGCAGATAAGGTCAAATGATATCAATATCATGTCATTGGTAGTTACAAGTTATTTTATGTAGGAAATGACAATTTTCCCTTGAAAATAGGCTCATTTGTAGCACTTGTACGGATTTCTCAAGAGCACTTGTAGATAAAAACATGGTGGTGTATCTCTTCACCTCCCCATAGGTCATTTCCACATTTGGATTGAAAATATTGTATAAAAAGGTTCATCTGCAACTCATTCTCCTTTATTTTCACTTGGCAAGCCAAGGAAGGACAAGTTCAAACACTCACTATGGAAGCTACAGGTGCAGTTAGGAGAAATGATTCTATAGGTGGATATTAATCTAAGTGCACTTCAAATCCATAAAAATAAGTCTCATATTTGTGTCTCCTCCTTCATGAACAATCACTTACATCCTAGGCAAGTTTTTTTGAAATTGTATCCAAGAAGGGTATAAGTTTGCATTTGTTTCTTATTTTCAGGAACCCATAGAGCTTTGTGAGTTTGATGGAGTGTTTTTAGGTGGGAATAAGGTCCTCTCTGTGGTTTTTCAATCATTCAACACTTCTCTTTAATGCCTTTAAGGGAGAATTCCAAATTTTGCTTGTTTCTTAAAGTTTGCATTCATGGGCATGTAACGTGATTTTGGCAACATAAAAGATGGTTCCATGGGATGATCAACATGCTTGGATCCATGTTTTCAAGGTGTTTCATTCAATTCAATTTTGAGATATCAATCAACTCCTTCAAGCCAAATTGCCTAATTCCCTTGTTTACTGCCTTGTTTGCAAAATGTGCTCACAACTGCCTTCTACAGGAGTTTAAGAAGTTGTACAGAGGTGTGAGTCATGGAGTACATGGTGGAATTCATGTTTGAGTCCTAAAATTCCAAAAAGGTCTTATATTTCATGCCATGAAGACTTAGAATGCTACACAAGCAAAATTTTCCTTCAGAACAATGAGTTGAGTGTATTTGGTTCCACAGTCCCTAAATCACCAAAATAGAGTTCTTAGGTTTTTTTGAGGTTTTCATATTGTGAGATAATGGTGGTTTTAAAGGATCCTTATAGGTACAATTTGTATCCCTATCCACCCACAATAACCATGCCAATTTTTGGGGGGAAAGGAGGAGTGGAGGTGAGAGTTTCAAAGCCTTGAAGTTGTCAAAAAACCCACTAAAAAAATGCAGTGAACACCTACAGGGTGTTAGTAAAAAATTGATTTTGCACCTCATGTGGGAAGATGTAAAATATGCCATCAAGTTCAAACCATCCTAAATGGTCCAAAGGACTCTCATGAGCCAAAAAGATAGAGATAAAGTGAATTTGATGTCTTGACCCCCAAAACATTCCTCCCTGTCCATACAATAGGCTTGGGAATAACAACCTACAACAGGCTTTAGCAAAACTTTGTCTCAATTGGGCTAATAGTGGTCAAAGTGAAGGTTTGACATGAAGGGGAGTCTTTTTAGGGTACTAGACCTAAATTGTAGTTGATCCTTGTCAAACACATGACCTAAGAGGACTCCAATACACCTACAGGTAGCTTGGAATCCATAACACACAGTCATGAGGTATATCTTGGCAATGAGGAGAAGTTTCAATTTTTAAACCGGTTTGGAGTTATTAAAAGTGGATATAGGTGAAATTAATTAAGGGTAACCTTAAATAACTCATGGAATACCAAAAGGCCTAATGCTGGCCCAATTGCACTAAACAAGCATAACAAACCATGACTGGGACAGTCAAGATAGTGGTATCCTCCTTGAGGACCTAAACATGAATTGATGCATGGTTTGAAAGTTTCAAAATTTAAATCAAAGAAAAGGATGGTCCATGACCTAAGAAACATGGAATTAAGGTCTAAATCCATAAGTTTAGGCTTAGACCTAAACCTGGAGGCATGTCTTAGTCCAAGTTCGCACAAGTATACTAGTCAGAGACCTAAGCATGAATTGATGTGTGATTTGAAGGCTTATAATTTGAATTAAAGTATTAATAATGTATTATGACCTAAAAATATTTAATATTAGGTCCACAATCATCAAAAAAATCCTGGACCTAAACCCATAGGCCTATCTCAGTCCTCAATAGGCAGGGTCTTGACCTTAAGGATAAAAGATACATGGATGCAAGGAATGGAACTTAGCCCTATAAAATGGTAATATGGAAACTCATATGAGTTTTTTAACACAAATTAAAGTTTTTAATGTACCTTTAAATCCAATCCAAGCTCATAATAGCCTACAACCAAGCCAAAATAGTGATTCCTCTCCTAAGCATTCAAAGACCAAGTCTAGAGCATGAGGAAGTGTTTAAGGGGCCAATAAGCTAGGAAATGGTTTTAAAATATCATGTAAGGAATATAGGATACCTAAAATTCCATGAAAAATCTCAAAAGAACCTCCATATTCTCCAAGTATAACCTACACCCTGCCCACCTCACAGCCTGCTTTCTTCAAAAATCTACCTTGCAAATTTGGAGAGTTGGATGGTCTAATGAAGGAGTTAGAAGTTAAAAATTGGTAAAATTGACCATAATTACATATAATACACTCCCAAATGGTAAATTTTCCAATTTAAATAGTTAAAACCCTCTTTGTTTTGTCTCATAGCAGGGGCAGTTTTAGCTTGCATGAAGATAGTAATTTTGAGAAAAATGATGAAATTCATGACTAAAGGACCAGATTAATGTTGTATAAGTTTTAGGGTACCTAAAAATACCTAAATAACCTTTCTATAATTTTTTTAATCAAACAGGGTACTCTACATAAGAAGGGTTAAGTCATGCATGAAGAAAACCCTTAAGCCTAGAAGCCAATCTAAGGGGCATGTGCATTTTTGACTTTGTTTATGATTTCCACTTGAATAATTCATATTTTCATAGGTAAATTGTATGTTTTTTATCCATAAATATTTAAATTAAACCATTTGAGGGTCAAATTGAGTCTCAAGTAGCAGGCAAACCTATTGGCAAGGTCTAGGCCTAATGCCAAACAGGGGTAAGGTTTCATTTATAGTTATTGAGGAGCTATTAAAGTGGTTGAGGAATATTTATAGGATTATTATACAAGTTTATGGACCATTTTTTGGAAAATAAATCCATCAAGAATCCATTATTGGCTTGAAAACTCCCAAAGACCTCACAGAATGCACAAAATGGCTTAAATGGTCAAGATCAAATGCTCATAACTTTCATGAACTGATGAATGGGACATAGAGGAATTGAGGAGAGTTGGAGAAGGTATTTTAGGATCCCTTAGTGTAATTTTTAAGTAATTCCAACGTTCCATCTTCATGAATAAATGATAAGAGGGCTAATGACTCCAAAACCCTCTCAAACCCTGTTTTGTGACTTGATGGTAGAAATCAAGCCAAAAGTGCATCCAAATGAACGAATTTGACCATGAGAATAAAATATAATCTGTTTAAAACTCCATGAGGGTAAAATCCATGGAATTTTATTGTAAAAAATCCATATAGGCGGTGTATAAAATAGGTTTTATTGATATTTTTTAGTGTTTTGCAGGTCCTAAAGATAACCATGAGATGTCAATCACTTTTGGAGGTATATTGGGACTTTATCCAACCCTCCATACAATTTTAAGACCTTTTAAACAATCATAAGTTCCTATACTATCTCTCTCTATTCAACTTGTCTAAATTGTCATCTAGAATGACATAGTGGACAAATTGGAAACTCAAGTTTGGTGGCCTTTTATGATGTTTCTGATGAAGCCAAGAATATGAAGTGTCCTAATAATTTAAAAATACCCCTAGTATGGATCAGTTTGGGAATATTGATAGATTACAGTGCCAAGTGTCAAGGAATGCCTATTGGAGAGTGATCTTGATGATAGGTGATGATAGAGCTTGTGTAAGAGAATTTCATGATGAAGAAAACTCCAAATTCAGGTGGAATCATCTTTGTAACTCACTCTCATCATCATACATGAGACATTTGTCCATAAAATGCCTTGGAATGCTCAAATAAGCCATGATGAAGGCAATTTCACAAAGGAATAGTGATTGAGAGGATTGTTATACCACACTTCGAAGAGGAGGATAATTTGGGATGTGATCAAGTGTAATTCAGTTTCATGACTCATTTTTCATTCCATCCAAATACCTTGTAACTAATTTTCACCTTTGACACTTGTCCTTGTGCCTCTTCAACTTCTCTCTTCTTCCAATTTCTATAAATGTAAGCCATTCTAGTTATTGAAAGGATTACAACTCTTGGTATGGCAAAGCCCTACAAAAATTGTACCTTGATTTGTACTTAAGCTAATGAGAAGCAAGATGGTTATACTCTAATTCCATTTGCACTACGTGTTGAAGTGATCCATCTTGAATGTCAAGTATACATTGAGTTCATCTTGTGTTCATGCAATTCTTGAATGTGTTGCTGCAAATGACTTCTCTCCTAACAAGTTTCATGAAGTTTATGCTGTTGCAATAGTCTCTTGAGTGTGTATGAGTTTGGTAGTGTCATATCTGACCTTCCCTTCACTTGCCTTCATTTGTTGAGTTTTTATTTGCCTTCATGAGAAACACTAATGCTAGGGAGCTCCATTAATGGTGTTGAGGCTAGTTTGGTTGTCTTAGTTCATTATGCAAATTCCAAGTGTATGAATGGAAGCAACTCTTGGTGTATCACCTCCTAGTTTAGGTTTGCTTTATGTATTTTTCTTTCCCTTTTCACCCATAATAGGTAGTTTTAGTAGCATAAGCATATCAAGTCATATCTAGGGAGCTAGCCCTTATAATATTAGAGATTCATCTCTCTCACAAATTCACCCACAACTTGAGAGATGATTCAATGTTGCATCAAATTGTAGGATCTTGAACAAAGTGTCTTAGGGTGCACAATTTTATGCCAACAAGTATTCATTACAATATTATATTCATAGATCTCTGCTCTGCTTACTCACAATCTTTACAAAATAACTCTTAGATCCAATCTTCAGTTGAAAAGTCCCTTAACACATTCATAGGGGCATGTTTATATAGACACACTTAACCTGCCTACTTACATTAAGTGATTTTACCCCACCAAAAATATTTTAATGAGTCCCGAATGTTAAATGTCACAAATATTAAATGTCTTCACATTTCCAAAGAACAAGAACATATTAGAACTCAATATGTTCCCAAACTAGGTCACATACATTATTAAATAAATATTTATTTGTTTCCATGACTTTAAAAATTAAATTTCAATCAATTAGCAATGAATCCAAATACATAGAAAGTCACACAACATCACAAGTATTTAAAATCAACAAACCTTAATACTATGATTCTTATGTTTGCTCAAGGTTGGTAAAGAACATTACCATTATTTTTTCAAATGATCTAAAACTTAACACATAACTTGTAAAATAAATAATAAATCACTAGAAAAAATATCTCCTACTCTTTTGGCTTTGTGATGAATAGTCCTCTCAAACAAACACCCTACTTCAAGAAATGTCACAAACTAGTATAAACATCCATAACATCTCTTCACAGTTATGTAATAACAAAATTTTCTTACAACTTACATTAGGCCTCTTAAACATAGATAGTAATTAGATATAAATGTGATATAAAAGATACATGGATCATTACAGGCATAGGTATGCTCGCAGGCGACATTGAACTACACTAAAAAAAACAATCACAAAAGATAACCAAAACAACACAAAGGATATTAATGCAACAAAGCAGACTTGCACAAAATCAAAAAAAAAGCATATATGTAGTAAAAAGCTTCACACAACACAACACTTAGATAAATTCATAACAAACATGTTTTTTGGGGTTAATGCAAGATTGGTGGAGAACTTCGATGCTCCTACATCATACACAATGAGTAATAAAAATAAACATGTGTTACTCATGTGACTTTTAAGAACTCTGTTAATGGTATTCATTGTTTTTCAGCTTCTAATGTGCTAATCCATGTCATATATTATATGTTTAAGCATTTTCATTTTACCATATATTCTTTATATTTATTCTTCTTTGTAGTCTTTCTAACTCACATGTCAATCACAACTATTTCTTCACACTATTTCTCAAGTATTTGGAATATCCAATATATTTCTTAAGAATTCACTCTTATATTTTCACTACTTTGTCCGTCATAATATGGATATGAATTAGCCACATTTAAAATAGACAATATGTTTATACTTTAGGCAATTCTATTTCATATGCATTCTTTTCAAATTTTCACAAAATTTTAGACGAACCAATCTTTTTACATTTCAACTGATTATATGTACTTTTTATAAATCTCTATTTTCTCAAGTATACTAAAACTAAGTTTCCTACCTAATATTCAAATTTTCTTCTCTTCCGATATACATGTTAGTTATATTGTGTTGTATTCATTTCCAACTATTTTGCACTTGTTTATGCACTTCTCACATATGTTTTGAAAAATATTCTACTTCAACACTTCTCTTTTGCTCATTTTTCATGCCATGTAACTCTACAACTCCTCTGTACTTGAACCATAAATAATATGGAATGGTGTTTTTTCTATAATTTTATTTTATAGACAGTCATTTTTTATCACTTTTGTGTCTAAACTGGGATTCAGTTCAATTTCTAGCACACAACATAATTTAAACTTAGAAATCACTTGAATTGCCTAAATTCATCCGTATAAGAGATTTAATTGCTCAGAAACATGGTGAGATTTGCTTATTTGGGGTATTACCCTATATGCACTAATAACCTAGTTTGGTTTCAACTTTAGTCAAATTACAACCTAGTAATGTGATGTTCTTGGCCTATCGAGCTATTAATTCAAAATATTTAAAATAATTCCCAAAATTCAAAAATCACTAAGCAAGATAATGAAAAAACAAATCTTAATTGACTTACCTAAGTAAAAATTCTAAGTTAAATTAGTGAATTTCATTTATCAAATAAATAAATTTTTAACCAAATATGAAGTCAAAGGTCAAAAGATCTAATAAAGTGATTTATGAATTCCTAAATATTTCAAAAAGGCGAGTCACAACCTTAAAAATATCTAAAGTGAGTTGTCATGGCTCATAGATATCTAAAACTGAGGTGTCAAGATTTTATGAGTGCTTTGATCCAACCCAGGGTTAGCCTGACTCAACCTAAATTATTTTAGATTCAACCAAAGTTAGAATTTAACCTAACCTCCCTAGGGTTAGAGTTATTTCTTAGAGCTATAAATATAAGCTCCATCACTCTACCCAAACAAACTTTTGTGTGTAAGGTTATTCTATAGGAATGCCTTCAAGAAGCTATTGAAAGTAGTGTTATAATATCTATTTTATGCCAAGCTTCACACCAAGCCAAGCCAATAGCAAAGCAAAGCCACAAGTGATCATTGGATAAGTGCTACCACCATGGAGAAGCATTGACAAGAGTCATTAATATCATATACCAAGCATGAACATTCTTATGTCAACAAGTGGACAGAAAATTCGACAAATGAGGTAAATTACTTGTGTTGTTTTTATCTATTTTTTTATCTTGTTCATTATGTTATTCTCCCCCTAGTTCTTAGTAAAGATTATTTAGTTCTGATATATTGTTATGTATGGCTAACAAGAAATTAATCAAAATTAGTGTGCTCTTCAAATTCTTGAGATCCATAATGGCATGACCAATGGAACCATGCATCTCATATGGCTAAGGAGAATGATGTGAAAACTTTAGTTTTTATAATAAAAGGATTTAATTATTCAAGTTTAGAGATTTGTTCTTAGAAATCCCATCATTCTTTTTTTTATGTAATTAGTGACTTTGCCCTATTAAATGGTGACTTTGCCAATGTGAAAACTACCCAATTTTAAGAGGCTCATTTGGGGTCTTCTGAACTCTATTTTTGATGATTTGTTTTTTAAATGTGTTTCATCAAGAATTTTTAGACTATATAGTTAGTTTGGATTCATATTGCATGTATTTATTTATAAAATAGAATATATAATAATGTTAATTTGTTTTCCAATCTAACTTGTTTATCTCAGGTTTCATTTGCCAAAAACCACATTTGAAACTTCTAACAAGTTTTTATAGGTTTTCTCAAGCTAACAAAAACCATTTTGCATCTAAAAAGGCCATTTTCACATTTTTGTTTTAGTGCTTAAAATTAACCTAACTAAACTTGTCTTTTTCGCATTTCAATTTTACAAGAGCAAACAAAAGCCAAGGGTTAAAAATTTCATTCACATTTGAGTTGGTGCTATTAAAAAGAACATACACTTTAGTTAGAGCTCTCAAAATATTTTTCATTTTTTATTTGTTCTTTGTTTATTAGCTAGTTTCAAAGTTCATAGATTAAATTCCTTGTTTATGGAAAACCAAAAACTTAGCATGTATGCTCTCCCCCGTCCCATATAGCAAACTTAGGTTTATTGTCTTGTTTGTTTAGTCTTATCAGAAAGAATGTCATATATGCTCTCTGTAAGCTCTGAGTGACTTAGGTGACCCAGAAATGACCTCTAAAGTCTTTCCATTTTTATTCATTTATATTTTTACATTTGACTTATGGACGGGCATTCATCACCTCCTCATAATTTCTTCAAGGGTGTATTGACCCAGAGTTTCATATCCCAGTATCATACCAACCCCACTCCACAATGGGGTATATAAATTAGGCACATGATACTAAGATTTCCAAGGGGATCAACGGCTAGCCTCTTCGATCCTAGTAAAAACTTGGGTCAATTTGCTCTAAACATTAGACTTCACTAAGAAATACATGGTTAAAGTCGTTATGCAAATGAATAGACCTTTGCATAGTAAGTTAGAGAGTTTGAACCCAATTGATGTGATGTTGCCTTGTGTTAGCCATACTTGGGACCATTTAATGTGTTTCAAAACTTATAGATTTTAGTCAATCCCACTTATCACAAAATTCTTATCAAATGCCGAGTACTCCTCACTTTAAGTTCATGCCACGTACTAATACTTGAGAGCTGGAGGGGGGTGTAAAAACTCTACTTACACCTATTCTTTAAATTTTTTATTAACATTTAATTTCTTTCAAGCATTGGTATATCGATAGAAACTTTGATATAAACTACACACACCCATGTCAGTTTTAAGGATATGACAAGCCATTAGTGTTATTTCTATTTTCTTTGATTTGCATGTGTATTTATTTTAGACTAAAATTATTTGTTTGTACTATCAAGTTGAAATGAGTCCAAAACTGTCAAGTTGCTTTACATTACTTTTAGTTTAAGAGGTGTTACTATGCTTGTTTTATTTTATGCACTTTTATCTTAGAGATTTATTCCAAAACCGCTCGTGTGTCACTTATTAAATCGATGTGTTGTTACATTACCCATTTCATGTCAAAACATTTGCCTTGGACTTTTTTAAATCCAAAACCATTCTTCACAATTTGTTTGAAGGAGCATTGTTATGCTACCTAAATCATTTCAAAACACTTGTCACATTTGAAACCAAGTTTCAAACCATTATTATACCTCTTGTTTCAAACTTGCACTTATGCTGCCCATTTTGGTCTAGCTTGTTGGCCTTAGAACATTCAATTTTTTTTGTATTAAATTTGAAACTCAATCTTTCAAAGTACAAATCCTAAACTATTCAATTTTATGCTGAAGCCTCATCTAATTTGTGCTTAAGTAGTCTACCTTTTGTGTTTGAATTGTGTTACTTGGGTTGATTTCTTATTTGATCTAAAGACCCCTTTGATTAGATTTAGTAGTTATTTGTTGTCTCATGCCTTGTTTGAAAGTCTTTTTAGCCAGGTTGTTGCCATGTACCTTGTTTGAAGTTTGTTGTACCAAGTTCAAAAATGTTATAGTTCCATTATCAAAATAGTCTCTTGTGAACCAAATATCAAGTCTTAGTGAGCCAATTACATAATATCACCTAAGCCAACCACCTTAGTTTAGGCTATTTTAGAGTTCTTATGTTAGATTAACCAATTGTTTCTGAGTCTAGCCTTGCTTTTCACATTAAATGATTATATATGCCTTTGATCAAATCATTGTTATCATTTTTACATAGTTCACGATTGTTCTACTTTGTCTAAATACTTTTATCACTGATTATAACCACCTTTGGACAAATCAATACCTTAGCCATAGATTGGTTTTAAAATTTTATGTTACATGTGCCATTGATATACCTGTGTCACTCATTATAACTATCTTTGGTCAAATCAGTACCCTTTGTTACACCAAGTTTGTTTCCATGTCTAAATTGACCATGTTCAAAACTAGGCATTTTTCAAACATCAATTATTTCAACTAACTTGACCCATCATGCCAAATCAAGGTTTGTTTTTGAACCCACATTCTAATCTAATCAGGGTCATTTTTTACCCCTTTTAGACCATGTCAACCAAGTTCCAGTCTAACCTAGACCTAGACCAAGTCCATTTCATAGCCAAGACAAAGTTCAAGACCATTTTCATGACCAAGACCACCCTCTTTGGGCTAATTTTAGAATTTGGCCATGTTGATTATCATATGTCAAGAACGCCCTTCTTTGGGCCAATTAAAGTACTAAGTTTTCCATTTCAATGATAATGGTACCTATCCCCTACTTACATTGGTAATCTTCCTTTAGCTTGCATTAGCAACCAAGTTCCACAATGCCCAATAATTACCATTTCAGGCCCTCCTCTTTTGGCCTATGTTAACATCCAAGATTCACAATACTTAAGGATTACTATTCCAGGCCCTCCTCCTTTGGCCTATGTTAGTAACCAAACTCCATAACACCTAAGGATTACAATTCCAGGTGCTCCTCTTTAGGGAAAATTTTACTGACTATTTATAGCCAAATGGCTATAAGTAAATTTTTTCGATTTTGAAAATGGTTAATTCTGTGAAAATATACATAGGTCAAATAGCCTCAATTTTAAATACAATTTCATAGTTCAGAACACAGATTCGACTTATAGATTATACTCGATCCTATTTTGGGACACAAATTTACCAAAGTTATTATACATATATGGGACTGATTCACCACTAGAAATTATATGAGACACATATAAGTTAGTCTAGAATCGTTAGGTGTGTGTGTGTGTGTAATAAGGACCACCTAAGACACAATAAGCTTAAGGTAATAATTATATTTTACTCTGAAAATGTTTTGAATATTCTTTGGTGCCACATGTTCTTCTTTCTATATGGTTTTTAATAACTAAAAAAATTAATAATAAATAATTTTCAAACCTAATGTTTATTTTATTTCTAGCATTGAATGTGGTGCAAATAGAATTAAAGATATGACGATCGAGGTTTATATTTTTCCCTATTTTTTGGTGAATTAACGTTGGCATATTGAGGGGCCCCAAAATAAAATTTAATGTTGGTCCAACACGTCACCCATAGGATTAATGGAAGTTGATCGAATATATATGTGATGGTTTCTCAATTTTTCTTATCATTTATGAAAGCTCTTGACAGAAATGAAACTCTAGTAGTCAAAATCAAAGCTATTATAGTCAGAATATTGGGATGAGAGGTTGGAAATGAAGGCACAAACAAATTTTAAGTTGTTTTCCTTATGATTAAAAGATATGGACTTGTGTTTTTTTAGTTTAAAGATTAAGAGCAGTTATTTTCATGCACAATCATTTGTCTTGAAATAAATAAATATAATAATATGTTCCCTAAAAAATATTTGTTTAAAGATATTTGCTAAAAACACTGTGCATGTTGGTTTTCTTAAAAATTTCATGTATATTTAAAAATCTTTTTCTTAAACTTAAAATCTGTGAAATAGGTATTTTTGAATTAGTCATAAATATGGTTGAAATGATCATGAGGCTCTGTTGTATTTATTCATTTTTTTAAAAAGAAGTATCTTGCATGTCATTATTTCTCAAAGAAAATGAGTTTCTGTTTGTTTAAAAGAAGTATGTGATAAAGAATAACCACATAATATAATTTATTTTATTATTTATGTATTGTTTAAAAGAAGTATCTCGCATATCATTATGTCTTAGAGGAAATAAGTTTATTGTTTGTTTAAAAAAAGTATGTGTTAAAGACCAACCACATAATATAATTCATTTTATTTTTTAAACATTATTTAAAAGAAGTGTCTTGCTTGCCATTATTTCTTAAAGGAAATCAATTTCTTGTTTGTTTAGGGTGAGGGTGGTAAAACTAAAGACCAACTAAATAATATATTAAATTGAGTAAAACATTATTATAAAAAAATTAGGGTATAGAATATATATATATATATATATATATATATATATATATATATATATATATATATATAGTCTTGCTCTATGGTCCCATAGTCGGTTTTGTCTTCGATTTTGTCAGGATCTTGCTCCACCAAAAGAGCACAATATGATTACCAAACCAAGCAACTTAATATGCGGAAATTAACCAGATTCACCAAGTAACTAGAATTCAGAATAACACAAGATATGAGAGACAATACACAAATTGTATTAACACTTTATACAGAAAAGAATACAATAAAGAAGATGCCACTTCTTCTCCACCACCTCTTCAGAGGCTCACCACACCTCAAGTGAACAGTAATTCTTCTCCCCAAAGCTCTCCCTCTCAGGTACCAACACACAACTCAAATACAGAGTTGGTGTTCACCTCCCGTGCTCCACGCACACCACAAGTGCTCCACGCACTCCACAAGTACTCAAGGTACTTCAAGTAGATCTCCCATGAACCTGCAATAACCTGCACTTCAACAGACCATACTTATGGAAGGAACTCCCTTGCCTTCCTCTTTGCTCTATCCGAGTACACACCTGTACTCCAAGTAGATCCTGCCTGATACTGCTCCCTGTTGTGTTGTTGTCTATATGATCCTGCACACCTGCAAATCAACACCAGTTCTGCTCACCTGTGAACCTTGACCTTGCACACACATACACCTGCAAATCAACGATCTTACTTACCATGTAGATCTCCTATATAGGCCATGCACCTGTGACCAAAATCCTACACACCTGAAGAATCCTGCTGACTCTCCAAAACCAGCACCTACACCTGGTACTGTGGAACTAGGAGGAACACCCTTGCTCACCTCACACACAGAAGGAACAAACTTTGCTCAACTCAAACTAGAACAACTTTTTCAATACAACCATGAGTCTATTATATAGATCTCATCCAAACAATGATTAGACATCTAATTACAATAATTAGATCCACAGCTCTCAGTCTAAAAATAGATCTAATCATGCAAACACTTGGTTCGTTAGCTAACTGCCCATAATAAGCTCGCAGTCGAACCACACAGGCGACCGACGTCGGTCCCTGTCTGCCTGGGGGTCGCCGACGCCGGCCTATCCATGACCGACGTCGGTT
The DNA here is from genome assembly GCA_037957365.1 of Torreya grandis. Classification (NCBI taxonomy): domain Eukaryota; kingdom Viridiplantae; phylum Streptophyta; class Pinopsida; order Cupressales; family Taxaceae; genus Torreya; species Torreya grandis. Next base: position 1,563,076 of record JARHVA010000751.1, read on the forward strand.
GCCTTCCTATCTTATCCTGCCGACGTCAGTTGGCCAGACCAACGCCAGTTTCTTCTGACACTCAGCAACTCCTCCTGCAACCTCCTCCATGTCTGCATCAGTGAAGCTTTTAGCTCCACAACCTAACAGGTTTATTATTTATACTCTATACCTTAATTTTTTTTCATAATTTTTGCCATACTCAGTTTAATATATAATTTAGTTGGTCTTTACCACATATTTTTTTTAAACAAACAAGCAACTAATTTTCTCTGAGAAATAATGGCATGCAAGATACTTCTGCGAAAAGTGAGGATGACATAATTGAAAAAATATAATTATTAACTTAAAATTTATTATGTCCTAAATGGTCCTTATATTATGAAAATTGAAGATTAGGGTTTTAAAAATTGAGAGAGCTTGTTGAAGACAATGTAAAGTATATAAATGATCAATTTTTACATAGTGGTTTGTCTTTATTAAAAAATTTGATGAAATGTTTGTGGAATTTTTGTTCAAAATGAGTATTTGATTATTTGACATGGTCAAAATTGGAAATATGGGTTTTAGATTTTTGAATATATAGTTACATGTATTTTTAGAAAAATATATATGAAACGCATAGGGCCAAGATTTGTATGGATTTAAGTTTCATGTATTTGATTATGGCCTATTTACCATTTTCTTGAAAGTGGCATAAGGATTGTGAAATAAAAATGGGGCAAGATCTCAACCTCGATCCTCGTAGTTTTAATTCTAATTACACCGCATTCAATGCCAAAAATAAAATAAATATTAGGTTTGAAAATTATTTATTATTAAGTTTTTAGTTATTAAAACCATATAGAAAGAAGAACATGTGACGCATAAGAATATTTAAAACATTTTTATAGTTTTAAAAGTATAAACTATATAATAAGGTTTACCAAAATGTTTGAAGTGTGAGTTGTGGTTTGTACTCAATTTATACTATGTACTGCACATGATCTTATCGTATGTACTACACAAAAAGAGTCCTTGAGCCTCATGATCATCTTGTATTTTTTTTTAAATGTTTAAATTAATAATTATATTCTGGTTGGCATGGTTTGTTAATTGAAATAAAAAAATATTTGAAAGGTCAATATGGATGTGGTTAAGACATTTTGACAGACTTTATTATATAATTTATAATTTTAAAATTATGAAAATATTTTAAATATTTTTTAGTTATATCATCCTTGTTTTTCATAGTTTTGAAAGGGTATAAATAATAAATCGACTAAGCCAAGGAATATTCAAAATATTTTTATAGTTTTAAAATTACAAACTATATAATAAGGTCTATCAAAATGTCTTAACCATATCCATATTGACCTTTCAAATATTTTTTTATATTAATTTTAAAACCCTAAATCCTAAACCAAGATATAATTATTACCTTAAGTTGATTGTGTCTTGAATGGCCCTTATCACAATCACACACACACACACACACATGAAAATTGACCATCAGGGGTTTCATGTATTTGATTATGGCCTATTTGCCATTTTTTTGAAAGTGACATAAGGATTATGAAAGAATAATGCATGGTTGTCTTAGGTTGGTGGTTGTTATTTCAGTATGGTTGTAAAGAGGTTAGAATGATTATTTTTTATGCACAATGATGGTTATATAAGTATTATTTGTATTTTGTTTTAATTTAAATAATTCGATGCATTATATTTTTAAGATAATGAAAATTAAGAAGTATTTGAGCTCAATTGTATAAAATATTTATTTTAGCATACTTTATTAAATGGTAGGATGGAATTCAGGTTCAAATGATTTAGGTAGAGATGTTTGAGTTCGTGATGATGACCAACATAGTGAGGCTACTCTTTCATGGGATAGCTCTCAAGGTGATCGATTCTATCATGGTCACAGGGTTGCTAACACATTTGCTAGGCCATTTAACCGGGAAAATCATGTTTCCTTACATTTTAATGCTAACGACCCTACCTTTTGGAATGTTCTCAACTCTTTGCCTAATGACTCTTTAAATTTCCATTGAAATAGAGGAGGGAGGGGAGCACAGTGGAGGAATCATCCTCATGAATGAGGCATTCCAAATGATCCCCATCAACACATACATGTTGTCATTCAAACTAATGAGCATAATGTTTCATTGCATGAGCCACCTCAACATGAAAATATTATTGAATTAACTAAAAAATTGTATCCCAATGAAATTGTTCCACTTAACACTAATATTCCACCCCTTGAACCTGAAAAGTCTACTTCTATTAGGAAACATGCTAGTAACCCTACAACATAACTTATGGAGGTTAGAATATTAAAAAAAGTTAAGTTGGAGGTAGATGATTCTGAAGGGGTCTCGACCCACTTGATATAATTTCCCACTACTTCCATGGAGTATACTAAGTACTTGACTGATAAGGGTGCCCCTTTAATAGATTTGGTTTTTGATATAGACTCTAATTAAAACTTAAATTGTTGTGTTGAAATGTATGTTGATACTTGGTGTTATATACCATCTTGATATTTTTAAGTATGTTGATATTATTTTTGGTGGTTTTGATATATACATGGCACTATTTTATTTCCTACATAAAAGTATGTTTTAATGGTTTACTCTTTACTGAACCATTATGGAAACACACATATATTTTAATGTTTTATAATATTTTTTTAAGTTGTTTTTTACATATTGATCATGTTTTAGCCTTGCAAAAATTAATAAATAAATGTATGTAACATGATCAAGATTCAAGATGAGCTTGAGGGAGAGGTTGAAATCAATATTTTTTTTTTGTTATCCTTTAAGTGCAAAAATTATGGTTCTCGAGGGCTCTTTTTGTGCAATACATATAGTAAGTTCATGTGCAATACTTAGTATACAATGATTACAGACCTTTGTAAGTCTTTCAAAAGATTGATCTAAGATATAAAAGGGATATCAAGATATTTATATATAAGAGACTAATTTGTAAATATACATTGAATATATTGAGTCATTTTCTCTCTTGATTCATTTCATTTCATTTCTTTTTCCCTCTTTTCAGTTATAGAGATATAAAAGGAATATCAAGAGATTGATAAAACACTTTGATAGAATCAAAAATATTTTCTTCAAGAGATTACCTCTTCTATAGGCTTTACTCTGTTGGATAGGTTATATTATATTATTTAAAATCTAATCACATATACATATATTTGTAGCTGGGATATAAACTATAAAATAAGGTTTGTCAAAATGTCTTAACCATATCTATAATCAATAATGGCCTTTCAAATATATTTTTATTTCAATTAACAAGGCATGCCAACCAAAATATTATTATTACCTTAAACTAGTTATGGGGCCATAACACAAGATAACTATGAAAACTAAGGATGACAAGCCAATTTCTTTAAAAAAATACTTTTCAAGGAACTTATCATTATATTTATTTGTTTCAAAATAAATGACTTTGCATGCAAACAAATGCTTTCAATCCTCTATTTGATTAAGAGAACATGTTATAATAGTTGTAAACTCTATTATAGTGATACATATGTATTCGAGTATAAGTAAGTTGCTCAAATACATATGTGACAGTTTCTTGATTTTTATAGTCATTGATGTAAGCTATTAACATAAGTAAAGCTCTGGTAGTTAAAATATTGGGATGAGAGGTTAGAAATAAAGGTGTAGATAATTTTTAAGCTAGTTTCCTTATGATTTCAAGGTATAGATTTATGTTTCTTTTGTTTTAAAGATAGAGTAGTTATTTACATGTACAATCGTTTGTCTTAAAATGAATAAATATAAAGATAATATCTTAACCATATCCAAAATCAATAATGATAATATCTAATAAAATATCTTAATCATATCCATAATCAATAATGGTCTTTCAAATATTTATTATTTCAATTAACAAACCATGCCAACCAAAATGTAATTATTACCTTAAGATTATTGTGTCTTGAGTCACAAGTGGTCATTAACATATTTATAAAACTGAGTAAATAAACATGCTCTTCATTCTATATGATTTTAATGACTAAAAAAATTAATAATAAATAATTTTCAAATCTAAAGTTTATATTATTTTAGCATTGAATGTGGTGCAAGTAGAATTAAAGCTACGGGGATCGAGGTTTAGATTTTGCCCTATTTTTTAATGAATTAGTGTTGTCATATTGAGGGGCCCCAAGGCAAAATTTAATGTTGGTCCAACATATCACAATGGGATTAATGGAAGTTGATCGAATACATATGTGATGGTTTTCTCATTTGTTCTAGTCATGTGTGCAATCTATTGGCAAAAGTGAAGTTGTTGGTCTAATATAGATACTTACAGTTCATTACATTATAGATATCTCAAATAAATTTGATATAAAATAACAAGAGAACACCACAATATACTTGTGTATCTCTATAATAGAATTTACAACTATTATAGACATGTTCGCTTAATCAAACATAACACAAAAATACATCTACTTAATATAAATAACAAGGGAACACCACAATATACGTATACATCTCTATAATAGAGTTTACAACTGTTATAAACATGTTCTCTTAATCAAACAGAAACAAAAATAAACAAATTACCTCTTAATCATTTATATACTTTGCATATCTTCAACAAACTTTATTAAAACCCTGATAAAATAAATCTCAAAATCGATCACAAAATTTGTTGTCCTTTCTTGATCAACCTTGTATTTCAGATGACTAAATTTCAAATTTCAACATGCCATTTTTTTTCATTTTATTCTTGTTAATTGTTATTTGCATTGTCTTCAAAAGTTGATAGATTTAGATCTAGTATTGCAGAATTACAATGTGTTTGAAGAATTATTAGTCAGTCCTCTTCTTTCAGATGTTGACTGCCAAATTTCTAGAGCTCTATCAAATGGAAAATTGAGGACAATGTATCTAGTTGTACAAAGCCTCAAACAAGACTCTAATTTTTGTCAAACTTGTTTTTTAACTTTGAATTTAAAAATGACAATGCACTAAAAATTATATCATCTTCCATTGAGCCCAAAATCATTATTTGTCATAAATTAGCAAGATTAAAATATTTTGAGATACCACATCACATTGTATTTCACTCAAACTTAAGGTAGTTTGTATTCTAGTGATTGAGCCATCTTCAAAAGCATGGTCTAAAACTTGTTGTGGAAAATTGAACATACCATTTTTTTAGCTTTAAAAAATCTAAATTGCCTTCAGTTTGATCATCATTCAATTCTACACTCTTGTAGAAGTGTTGGGCCAAGGTTTTGATTTTGTTCTGAAAATATGATGAACTAACATTTTTCCAATATTGAGGGTACATCATAAGCATGGATTCTAGTAGTTCATCCCAAGGAAAATGATATATAATCTCTGAAGAGAAAATTTTTGTAATTTCCTTCAAAGTTTAACTTACAGAGGATATAACCTCAAGGAATTGATCTCTTGTAATAGGAACTTCTTTGAGTCTATTAGATCGAAAACTATGTCAAAAATGTGAGTTGTGGTATGTACTCAATTTATACTAAGTACTACACATGATCTTACCATATGTACTACACACAAAAAGTCATGGAGCCTCTATGATTATATTGTATTTTATTTTTAAATGTTTAAGGTAATAATTATATTATGGTTGGCATGGTTTGTGAATTGAAATAAAAAATATTTCAAAAGCTAATATGGATGTGGTTAAGACATTTTGGCAGACCTTAATATATAGTTTATAATTTTAAAACTATGAAAATATTTTGAATATTTTTTTTAGTTATGTCATCCTCACTTTTCATAGTTGTCACGCCCTGTGGACCCATAGTTGGTTTATACTCTATATTCTGATTTTTTGTCACTATTTTTTCTATACTCAATTTATTATATTATCTAGTTGGTCTTTACCACATACTTATTTTAAACAAATAATAAATTGATTTTCTTTGAAAAATAATTATACGCATGATACTTATTTTAAACAATGCACAAAGAATAAACTGAATAAACGCAATATAGCCTCATGATCATACTATATTTTGTTTTTAAATATTTAAAGTAATAATTATATTTTGATTAGCATAGTTTGTTAATTGAAATAAAAAAATATTTGAAAGGCCATTATTGATTATAGATATGATTAAGATATTTTGTCAAACCTCATCATTATTGATTATGGATATGGTTAAGACATTTGAAAGACAATGTTTTGACCAAATATCTTTAAAAAAATGTTTTTCAGTGAACTTATCATTATATTTATTTATTACATTTTTATTATACTCAGTTTATTATATTATCTGGTTGGTCTTTATCATATACTTATTTTAAATAGACAAGAGATTGATTTCCTCTAAAAAATAATGACATGCAAGATACTTACTTTAAATAATACATAAAAAACAAACAAAATAAATGCAACAGTCTCATGATCATATTGTATTTTATTTTTAAATATTTAAGATAATAATTATATTTTGGTTGGGAGATTTGTTAATTAAAATAAATAAATATTTGAATGGTTAATATGGATGTGGTTAATACATTTTAGCAGACCTTATTATATAGTTTATAATTTTAAAACTATGAAAATGTTTTAAATATTTTTTTCAGTTATATCATCCTCACTTTTCATATTTGTCTTGTTCTATGACCCCATAGTTGGTTTATATGCTATACTTTGATTTTTTGTCATCATTTTTGTTACACTCAATTTATTATTATTATATGGTTGGACTTTGACAGACTTAAAGAGGTTTTTACTCATTTTATACTTCGTCATATGGCCATCAAATTTAGCACTTAAAAAAGACAAATTTAATCTTTAAAAAAGATGACAAATTTAATTGTTAAAAAGAAAGAACCACAAATAAAATCTCAACTTTAGATTTCTCGTCCTTTAACCTCTTTTTCTATTGGTGTTTTCTCCATTATTTCTTTATTTGAATATGTCGCTTGATTCACCAACTATTTATAAGTTTTTTGAAAGAGCTAATAGAAATTGCCCTTCAATTTATACTGGTGTGGTGATTTTGCCAAAGATTCACCAATAGAATTATACCTAAAATCTAGGATTCATCGAGATTTTATAACAAGCTTTTAGGGGTCCCTTTTTAAAATTATCCTTGCTCCTCCTTTGGCATGCGTTAGCAAACAAGCTCCATAGTACCCAAGGATTACCATTATAGACCCTCCTCCTTTATCCTGCATTATTAAACAAGCTCTACATTGGTCATTCATTACCATTTTAGGCCTTCTTCCTTTAGCCTGCATTAGTAACCAAGCTCCATAGTGCTCAAATATTATCATTCTAAGCTCTCATCTTTTGGCATGTGTTATCAACCAAGCTCTGTAGTGTCCAAGGATTACTATTCTAGGCCCTCATCCTTTGACCTCCATTAGCAACCAAGCTTCACATCACTAATTCATTACCATTTCAGGCCCTTTCAAATATGGTAGCTCATTATCCCAACAAGGTTGCATAATTGTGACAAGACAGAGCATAATTCTCATCCTAGACCTACAGCCAATCTTTGTTAAGCCCATCTTAGATGAACCTATTTATAAAGAGATTATTATTGAACCATAAGTCATTATTCATCTATTTCCAACCTTCCCCCACTTTATAAAATCTAATCTGGTCTTTGAACCACAACAAATCCAATAATTACCTCTCTAAGAGCCATCATTCAAAGACTGAGATGTGTCTAAATCTGAGATTTTGTAACCAAGTGTAAGCCAAGGCCAAGACAACCAACCAATCCTTGATGTTTTTTTTTGAAACACCTATTTGTGATGAGTCAACATGTGTTGAATCACCTTTTTACCCTTTCCCTTTGGTTGAGGAGTTTCACTTTGATAATTCAATCTTTGTTGAGTCATCGCCTAATGATTATAACCACCTTTGGGAAAATCATTATTTTGACCATTGCCCTATTTTTAAGGAGCCTCACTTTGACAAACCAATGTTTGTAAAGTCCTTCTTAGCTGATCATTTTTTTTAAGAGCCCATTGTTCAACTCCATTTCATTACTCATCTAATATCAAACATTCAACATAAAATCTTTGTCACAACAATAGAAGAAAAATCAGCATTAAAGTTAGGTTCTATTTTTGAACTAATATTAGATTTAACATCAAAAGTAGAATCAACGTCAGTCTCAGCATCAAATTTAGAGTCCCTTGAGTTAGACTCATCTTCAGAATCAGAATACATTCATGGATGTTATGACATTGGTTATATATGCCTTGTAGATCAATTTGAATACATTGTGATCCTTCCATTGTTTTCAAGGATGATTACTTCAGTATCAACACAAGTTCCCCTAGTATATTCTAAAAGTGTTATACTACCTCTTCCCATTCCACTTTCTATTAACACCAACCAACCTATCCATTATATTGACATTCCACCTCCCACAAGTGTTGATTGGGACTGACAGAATCACACATTATTAAACTACATCCATAGTGACATTTTAGTAGTAGAATATTAGGGGTACCAAAACCATATTCATGAAGAAAAACAATCTCTTAGTGAAACATTTTTGGAGGCATTAGGGGGAAATCAAATTTCAAACTCAACATCTTCTAGTGAAACCTTGTTTGATGCGCTAGAAGACAATGAAAGTCAAAAGTCAATGTTCCTTAGTAAAACCTTCTTGGAGGTGCTATGAGAGAATCAAGATAAATTTATTGGTTGAAACCTCTTCGAATCACTAATAATTGAGCATAATAGTTCTTCACTACTTGATGATTACATTATTAAAGATAACATCAGTACAAAATTTACTCTACAACATACTAAGATGGTAGTGTCTCTCAGACCCAAATAAAAAAAAAATATGGTAGTCCTATCAAAATCATATGTAAAAGACTTTAGCCCCACCACAAATAAAATTATGTCAAATCTAGAGTCAAAAACATTGTGTGTGCCTAAAAATCCCAATCTTCATTTGTTTTCCAACCAATATACATTCCATTATGATCCATTTATTCATTCTAGACCTCTATTGTATTACTAGATTAGACCTTTTAGCTAATGTTTATCCTTGTTTACCATCCCTGGCCGCACTTTCTTTTTATAGAGGCTACAAGGACATCTTGTCTTGAAGTTTGGAGGAAACACAATCAGTGAGCAATGAAGATTACAACAACATTATTAGATCCTAAATCAGTAGCAAGTTCTTGATAGAGCAATTATTTATAAGAGGTGTGGGCTAGCAATTTACATAATTGACTATTATGGTTGTATAATGAGTTAATCAAAACGTGCATCTTTGTATTATCAAGAATAAAAAAATCATTTATCTTGCCTTGCCTTTGTCATTGTTTCATACCCCATCAATCACCCCACCTACCACATTTAGCCTTGGCTCTGATTCATTTTTACTTTAGGCACGTTTAGTGATTGATGATAGATTCAAGTCCAATAATAATTTTTTAATGGCAGTATATGAAATCAGTATGATAGTGGTTCTGTTAATTGTATCTTTCATATGTTTTTACATTTTATACTCTTACTATAATTATTGTTGTGAAAAAATCTAGTTAGTTCTCAGTCTACTATGACCAAGTGCAAGCATGAGATACTCCCTTTATGCTCAACATTTGAACACTCAGTTTTGCTAGCATCAACCTACATAAGGCACAGGCCTTATGCGCTCACCTGAAGTATAAAAAAGAAGGAACTGGGTCCCACATTGGTCTAATTGTACCATGGAGTGAAACTTCACTAAAGGGACTTAAGTAATTCATCAAAAACTCATCTTAAGGTAGATCCATAGGTGCAAGCCTTTCTCTGATTAAGCATGGGGTCCTATAGGTGTTTAATGAGTCATAAGGTTTATTTCACTTAATTTACACATTATAAACATGTGATTTAAACAAGGATCAGGTCATAGGTGCAACACCTATATTCATTCTTTATGAAAAATGATGATGACTTCATGATTCATCACCAGGATTCCATTAAAGTTGTGAACCAGTAAAATGTATGAACACTAATTAACATAATTCAACCAAATGTATGACATCACAAATATTTGCCTTGCATTAATAACACTATAGGATATGAAAACTGAACACGTAGAACATTTTAATGCAACACTATAGCCATTTGTTAAAATTACATAACCAAAGTATATTTAAAACATAATGTCAACAACCCAGAGGCTCACAGATGAGCTGAGGCATATAAAACTAGAGCCAAAGTGGCCTCCATTATTTTTTTAAACCTTAACAGTGGTTGGAACTATGTTTACATAGTAAATTCATTTCACCAGAGTTTCATTATAGTCCTTCATCTCTCTCTTCTTCTAGCTTGGGCTCCTTATATAAGCCTTTAGGAGCATCTTTTTCTAGGGTGGAGGTTTGCATGCTGAGTGGTGAGCTGGGAATCCACCATCTTTCCTACTAGATCCATGACTCCATGAACTCTATGATCTACCTACCATATCTCTTAAAATATTTGATGATGCCCTAAAAATATGGAAGATGGTCAATCACCTGCCAATTGGTGCAAGGTTTGTATTGTATCCTTTAGTTGGCTACTCAAAACACCCAAAGGCTTAACCTCTTGACAAAATGATCTTCTCATTCCTAGGTGGATGTCATTTTGTCATGAATACTTTACTTAATGGGTTAGGGGCCCAACATTTACCACATAAAAAACTTTATTCCACCCTCAGACTAAGCCGTCAAACTCTTGGGAGCATAGAATTTAGGCACATTCTCCTTGAGTTTGGCACTGAAGTCTTCAAATCCCTTGATGGATAGCTTGATCTCTTTCATGGTGATAACTATCTTAGAGGATATAGTAATGAGTCAAATTACATCTATTTTATCTATCTCCTTGTATAATGCTTCTACATTGGCTTTTACCTTTTCCATACTTTCATCTAAGATCTCTCTTTATTCACAAGCCTTAGTCTATAGAGTGTGGAAGAGTTCTTCCAAGGTCCATTATTGGTCCTTGATCTAGTTGTTAAATGCATTCACATTGCCCATGATTTGTGATCACCCTCTCCTTCTTGTGGAGTATACTTGAGCCATCAGTTTCTCCTTCTCATCCTTCACCTGCTTGAGGGACACATCTATTACTAAGGCTTGGTTGAAAAATATTAAGAAAATAATGTCTATTATTTTTTCACCCTCCTTTAACCTTGTGAAGAGGTATTCTACTTATTTCAAATTTTTAGATAGCTCTTTCTTTATCATATTTCTAGGGTCTTCTTCTTCTTCCTTTACTGGCTTGGGATGCAGTATTGGGAACATCTGCTTCACCAATACACAAATCTTGTTGGCCCCTGAAAGGCATTAACTATTGGTTTGGATGCCTTCACATGCTCAAAAATTTGTTTCAACTTGAACCTATTGGCATGCATCTCATCCTTGGCTTCCTTAAGGAGCCTCTTCCACTTCCTCACTTTGTCATCATTGATGATGTTTTGGCACATTACTTCAGTTGCCAACCTTATTAGCACATTCCCTGAATAGACTGGGTTCATGGCATGTGGTTAAATAAGAAGGGATTCTTACCCTTATTTAGGATCTTCAAAGATCATAGTAGCTACTCTAAATTTCTCAAATTAGGGTTCATAAATATAGTGGTCTAATTCAAATGAGAGATGTTTGCACGTCCTTATAGTGGCAACTTGGGGGGGCATAGTTTCATATATGTAAATATCTTCATCCCCCCCTATTCTTTTGCATCATCTCCCTTATGTTCAAGTTCTCTATCATCCTTCTCAATGATAGCCTTCTCTATTTTCACTTCCTCCTCTTCACTGGTGCCACCTCTCTCTTCGGTGCTCTCCTCTGAGGACTCACTTGTTTGGTCCTTGTGGGTTACTTCATCAGACTTTTCCCCTCATCCACTTATTCATCCTAGGGTTTTTCAATACTTACCTCTAGGGTAATTCCTTTGGTGCCAATGTCACCTTATTACTAATGGGGCTCCTCAACTTTCTCTATTTATTACTCCAAGGTGCTAGTATCACCTTCTTTGTGTTGAGACACCCCCTCACTACTTGGGCATGCCTCTTGTACAACTTAGTCTGCTTGTTTGGTGGGGTCACTTAGAACCTATTAGACCACTTCTAACATTTTTCCTACACTTGAAGGAACCTTTGGAGCCTTATTTTCTAGCTTGTCCTTCTTTAGTTCCTAATCAAGTTTCCCCTTCTCTTCAAGTGTCAAAGCCCAATTGGTATCTTCTTCAATCACTCCCATATTCCTCTAGGCCACTTTTTTTTATTTGATAATTTGAGGGGCCTTTGGTTAGGCCTCATCCTTGGGTTTCAATGCTAATTTATTTGGTGGGTTCATCAATGAGGTGGTGTTGGATGTAAGGCTCACCATTTTCTCTATTACCTGTAGTACAATGATCATGCCACTCTACAGGGCTTTTTGCACATTTTTGGCACTAAGCTCCTCTTCTCCTTCCCCTACCTATAGGATATAGGTCCCTATTCTGTCTTCTTCAGCCTCCTCCTTAATTATGAGCACGAGGGTTGTCTCTCTCTCTCCATATATGCAAGGGTATGGTAGGGAATGATATATGTCCCTTGGTCTTTTTATTTAGCTTCTTGATGGAATAAGCACCCTTTTGCATGAATGTCACACACTTCTTTGGAGTGGAGGGTGAAATTTTTTTTTGAATGCAATTTTCAATTATATACACTCCATTATCTCTTCTAATTTATCACCCCATTTCCTTTGGAGTTTCTTCACCTATTTCTTTGGTATAGCCCTCCCTTCATCGTAAACTATAAGGGGGGTGATCAGCATCCTTTCCAAGATCTCTACCCTTTTTTCATAGCTTCATCTCATAGTAGAGGTTAAATATCCTCCCATTTATTATTACCCTTTGGAAGGGATGGATGTCTAGCCTATCATGGTCATCTTCCTCATCTTTTGTGGCCTTGGATCTAAGGTGCACAAATTGGAACCTCATCATGCTTATGTCATGATCTATGTCTTTGACCTGGATCTCAAGTTATTGTGTGTTGCGGATTCTCTTTAGCACCACCATAAATTATCTGGCTAAGAATGTGTAAGGCAACCAGAGCTACCCTAATAGATTCCCATTTATGAATGCTAAGTACACCACATAGAAGTGTTGCATCATAACAAAGGTTATCATCCCACCAATTTTTTGGGGAGTTATTGTAGGATGTGTCACTCCTTCCCAAAGGCTTCTATACACCTCTCAAACCACCCTTGCACCCTAGTATTATACTTCTACAACAATATGGGTGGGCAGATGAAGTCTTGGTAATTCATTGTAGGGGACTCATGGCTTGGTGGGAACACCCATAGGTGGTCATCATCACCATCCACACATTTATTTCCTCCATAATTATAAGCATCAACATGTACCCCCATCAAAAGGTTTCATGCACTCAATGACACTCTTACGTGTTCTTGACTATCTCCTCTGCAATGAACTTGGAGATGTTAAATCTTACTCCTTGCACCATATGGTGAGAAATGCATAGGAAGGTTTTACTAATATCAGACCATTGGTTGTTAGGTCAAAGTTTGGTGTTAATAAGGTGCATTATTGCCCTTATGTTTGGGTCTTAGATGTCCTTGATAGGGAAATCAAATTCTGACTTGTACTAGCCCAAGATTTTTGAGATCCTTTCTACCTACACATCATCCTCAATCATCTCTTTGATGTCTGATCTTGTGCCAAGTAGCCCTATGATTCTATTAATGAGGTTTACATAAATCCTCTTACATCATCCAGCAAAGTAGAATCAATCACCATGTACTGGTGAGAGGAGGAAATTCACCAAGTCTTCCAGCTTACCAAAGATTGGTAGCTCAAATAGTTGTGTGATGCCCATGGTTTCCAATTCATCTCTGATGGAGACATCAAAGAGCACAATGCCTACCTTGGTCTTCTTCCCAGTGTCTACCATCTAGTCCTTATTCAGTTCTTGCAAGTCATTGTCTATCATGTGGTTGTAGTCCTTAAGCTTGCACATATGTGCGAAGGAAACCAACTTTTCTCTTACCATAACATTTGGTGGGTAATCTATCTCTATATAGGAGAGCTTTGCACTCACAACTAAATATATTTATACAATGCTCACTCCCTCCACCATATGTGCCTCAAATTTTATGGTAGTTGCTTCCCTCACTGCCCATGCTTTATTTACATATTTTTGTACCTATGTAAGACCTATGTTTAACCATTTCATGTCCATCCTAAACCTGCTACTATTAAATCATAGCTGGTTGATTTTGCCAAAGCTTTAAATTTTGATTGGCATTCTTCACAGTCATGGGAAATGCAATTGCATGTTTGACTATCGAACTTCCTACCCCATTAGTGGTGGCCTGGTCATTCAATTCAAATCCTACTCCCCTATTTCTCTACCAAATTTCCTCCATTTGCTTTAATTTCTTCTCTAGACAAAACATGATATTATTTGTGGTCTTTCATTCTTGTTTGGGGGGATGTGCAAGGAACGTACTCTCTCTGGTAGCATCTTTTGGTTTTACTGGCTTCAGTTTTTGACTCTACTCTAAATTCTTGAAAATGTTAGTAACCTTCCTTCCTCTACCATCTACCCTCTTATACACTATTCTTAGCTACCACATTGATGTCTGGTGGTGTTTAGATTCTTTAAATCTTCTAAACCTATGAAATCCACTAAAATCCACTGTCAACTATTCATTTATTGTTGATTTTTGTTCTTCTATAGCCATAGTATTAACTTTGCTAATGGTGTATTCAATGAAGTGATAGGTGATTTAAATGGTCACTTCCTATCGACTATTGTATGGGTACAAACTATCATGATGATCATTTTATTGAACTTGGTTTAGCTTAGCATGACCTTCACCATTCTTATGGTTACCTAGGCACAACATGTCACATGTGCATGATTAGCCCCTAGGTTCTATCACTTCATGGTTTTGTGCTTCCTTTCAAGCATGAATCTCTTTCTTGGTCATTTTTATACACTTTCATGTCTCTTGCTTTGGCGTTCCCTACCCCATATAAATATTTTCACTAGTCCTCCAATGCCTCATTATCCCCTCTTGATCTCTTGTGCATAAACACCTTGTGTGTTTCCTTCATCAATTCATACTTACATTTTTTTGAGCCTAACATACTTCACACGCACCTAGAGATTTAGGTGTCTAACCTCATGCACTTAAAATTTGATCAAACTTGACTCACTTGACTAGATTTATGTAGGTGTAAGCATTAGAAAATTTCTCCTGTAGGCCTAAAAGTGCCATGCATATTCAATGACACAAAATAAACAAATATAAAGAAAAGATCTGGCCTGTGCCAATTTTATTCTAGTCACAAGGTAAAGTGACGAATGTTTGACCATAAAGCCAGTGCTAGATGGTGCAATCATCATCCTAGTGATGGTATGCCTTCAATATATTATCATTGAAATGCCTAGGGAGTATTTCACTGATCAAGGTGCATAGCTTGCATGTGTCAGTTTTTAATATATTGTAGATGGTATAAGGTCCCATCCACCTAATATATAACTATCCTAGGTTTTTGAGGTACTTAGAATCATATAATAAGACTAGTGCCCCTTCTATAAATACCTTACACTTGATGTGCTTATCATGTCATATATTTTGATGCACTTTTTCTATCTACTAGTTCTATCAGGATTGGACACGTGTCTCGTCCAGCCTCTCCAAATGTTCCAAACATATATTTAAAGACTCTTGGTCATCCAATCAACCAATACATGTGATGCACAATAAAGGCACTAGTAATTCCATAGGTAAAATGAACTCTATGCCAAATATCAGTTTGAATGGTGTAGCCTTATTCAAGAGTCTGTATGTTGTGTGATAGGCCCATAACACTACTAACATACAGTCATCCCAATCCTTTCAACAAAAATTGCACATTTTTATGAGGCACATCCCAATATTTTATTTAATGCATCTAAGATGCCATTATCTTGGGAGTGGTAGGGTGTCATTTTATGGTGTGCCACCATATATTCAGATAGCAAGATCTAAACTATCTCATTGAGGAAATGTGAACCATGATCATTAGTCAAGCTAAGTGGGCATCCATATCAACTGATAATATTCTCCCAGATGAATATTGTTGTTATTTTAGTTGTATAATCTTTGGTTGGTGCTACTTTGGCCCACTTGGTGAAGTAATCAGTGGCAGCCATATTGTACCTTGCACCTATGTGCCTTGCAGTAGGAATAATCAACCCAATAAAATTAATGGCCCATTTTTCAAATGGTACCTGGGCAAGGATGGGGATGAGGGGCATCTCATCTTGGTGGTTTTATTTTCCAGTGTGCTGGTAGACATCACAACTTTTGGTTTATTCTTTCACATCTTGAAACATAGTTGGCCACCAAAAGCCTAATTACAACACTTTGCACACCATAACATCTCTAGCATAATGGCCTCCAACAATCCCTTCATGTGCTTATTGTAGTACTAAGTCATTTTCATGCTCTAGGACACAATAGTGCATGATTTCATCATGGATCAACTTGTATATTTCCCCACCAATGAGTTGAAAAGGGGTCGCATAAACCATGAGCTACTTCTTTTCTTTAGTTGTCATTATCTGAGGCACAGATCCAGAGGTCAAAAATGTGGAAATATCTACCAAGTCTTATAGAATGTGTTGGATCTAGTAAAATTATGCATTAGGCATATCATCTTCAATTACCACCATCTCATCACTAGAGTTGATATGGGAAAGATGGTCTAGGCCCAATTTTTATTTTCTTGGCTTCATCACAATAGAAAATTAGAATTCTTGAAATAAAATAATCCATTGAAAAATTAACCCATGCAAAATAATCAAGCAATCTCAGCCTATCCTGTTGAATAACCTGCTCACTCTCCCATGTAGCATCCTCCTCTGACAGGTCTATCCATCTGACCAAAAACTCCTTCACTACCCTGTTTCTAAGTTTGCTCTCTCTGGTGTCTAGAATAGCCTCAGGTACTAACACGAGCTTCCCCTCCTCATCCAAAGAGGGTAAATCTGCAAAAGGTACTACACTTTGACCAATGGCTTTCTTAAGCCTAGACACATGAAATACATTGTGCACCTGACTACCCTCTGGGAGCTCAATCTCATAGGCAACTTCGCCCACTCTATGTATCACCCTATAGGGGCTATAAAATCTAGGATTTAGCTTCTCTACTCCACTCTTCTTGAGTGATGACTGCCTATATGGTTGTAGCCTCAAATACACCATGTCCCCCACCTCAAAACTATGCTCTACACTATGTTGATCAGCATACAACTTCTATTGATTTTGAGCATGTTGTATATTCTCCTTGAGCACCCTCAGGATATCTTGACTATCCTTCAATAGGTATTTAGCTTTGGGCACTCTGGTGTCCCCCAAATCCATATCCATGAAGCTTGGGGATTCATACCCATACAATGCCATAAATGGAGTCATCCCGATGGTCATGTGATGCATGGTATTGTAACAATACTCCCCCATGTGTAACCACTTAACCTAGGCTCTCTGTTGCATAGTCACATAGTTCTGCAAATATCCTTCCACCCATTTATTTACTATCTCCATCTGCCCATCTGTCTGAGGATGGTAGCTCGTACTAGGTGTAAGATCTGTACCACATAGCCTGAACAACTCCTGCCAAAAGGCACTCATGAACTTTCTATCCTTGTCACTGACAATAAATCTTGGTGACCCATGTAACTTGAAAACCTCCCTGAAGAACAAATCTGCCACCTGAGTTACTGTGTAAGTAGAAGGGATAGTAAAGAAGTGAGCAAACTTCATCAATTTGTCTACCACCACATAAATGCAATCTCTTCCCTGCACTCATGGTAAGCCAGTGATGAAGTCCATAAAAATGCTTTCCCATTTCCTGTCCAGAATGGGTAAGGGCTGTAGTAAACTAGCAAGAAATGTGTGATCTTCCTTATTCTGCTGACAAACTACACACTCCCTCACATACCTCTAAACATCATCCTTGAGCCCTCTCCATGAGAACCGCTCTCAGATCTTCCTATATGTGTTGAAGACCCCTGGATGCCCATCCGTAGGTGCATCATGAAATGCCCTCAGTATCACCTCTCTTAAATGTGATGATGAAATCAAATAAATCCTATCTTGAAATTTGATCAACCCATATATCACCTCATAGCGATCATCCTATATAGTACCTAAAATCAATCCAGAAGCCCAAGCATCTCTGGCATATTTTGCTATAATCTTATCCCTCCAATCTCCTGAAATCTCTACAAGAGCACAAATGTGAGGTCTTCTGGATAAGGCATCAGCTACTACATTCTTCTTCCCTTTGACAAACTCAATGTCAAAGTCATAAGCCTGCAACTTAGTGACCCACTTCTACTTCCTGTCATTCAAGTCTCGCTGGCCCATGAAATACTTTCTGCTGTTGTGATCCATCTTGATCACAAACTTCCCTCCAACTAAGTAGGATAAGAATTTGGCCAAGGCATGCATGATGGCCAACATCTCCCAATCATAAATAGAATATCTCCTCTCCACCCCTCAGAGCTTCTTACTCTCAAAAGCAATGGGATGCTTCTCTTGCATCAATACTGCTCCAATCTCATCACCCGATGCATCTCAATGAAGCTCAAAAGGCTTCGTGAAGTTAGGTAGAGCTAGAACTGGACATGAAGACATCACCTAATTAAAATGTTCAAAACACTGTTGTGTTGTCGTTGTCCATACAAAATCACCCTTCTTAGTGAGATCTATTAATGTTGTTGCAGTTTGTGAAAAAACCTTCACAAATCTCCTATAGAATCCACATAATCCACAAAACCCTTTGAGTTGTGTAAGGCTTGTTGGAGTAGGCCAATCAACAATCGCCTTAATCTTACCTGGATCCACCCTAACTCCATCAGCACTAATAATATGGCCAAGGTAGAGCAACTTTGTCATGCCAAACTCACACTTTGATTCCTTGGCATACAGTGATTCCTTCTCCAAAATAACCAACACCTCCTCTAATTGTTGTAGGTACTCCTCCCAAGTCCTACTGAATACCAGGATATCATCAAAGAATATCAATACATATCTTCAAAGCCACCCTCTAAACACCTGATTCATACAACTCTAGAAGGTAGCTGGAGCGTTGGTTAGCCCAAATTGTATAAACAAAAACTCAAAGTGCCCGTAGTGACACCTAAAGGCAGTTTTTTCTATGTCCTCCATTCACATTCTGATCTGATGGTATCCTGAACATAAGTCTATCTTAGAGAAATACCATGCTCCATGCAGCTCATCAATCAACTCATCAATCCTAGGGATGGGTTACCTATTCTTAATTGTCTTCTTATTGAGAGCTCTATAATCAATGCACATACGCATTGTCCCATCCTTCTTCTTTACCAAAATAACCATTGAAGCAAAGGGGCTTTTGCTTGGCCTAATATGCCCCATCTCCAATAGCTCCTTTATCAACTTCTCTATCTCATCCTTATGCTTTTTAGGATGGTGGTAGGGGGTGATGATGACTGGTTTAGCCCCCTCCTCTAGCTCAACAACATGCTCTATACGCCTCTCAGGAGGAACCCCATGTGGAATGCTACCGAACACCTTATCATGCCTAGAAATGATCTCTTGTATATCTGGAGGATGGATTTTAACCTACTACTCTGGAGGTGTAGGCATGATCAAACATTCAGCTGCCCACTCTACATCATCATGTCTAAATAATCATTCCATCCTCTTCAATGATACCACCCTAAGCCCCCCATTGGGTAAACCTTGAAGCACCACCTTCCTGCCCTAATGTTGAAACCTCATCTCCAACTTAGCCAAGTTGAAGGTAAACTCTACCAGAGAAGCCATCCATGTCATTCCCAAGATGACATCATAATCACCCATGTCAACTACATAGAAATCGTCCTCCAACCCATAACCTTCACCCAATCTAAGGTGAAGATTTGAAATCTTCTACGTGCACACTAATTTCTGGCCATTAGCCACCATAACTCTAAATCTAGCATGCTCCTCCATTTTCCAACCCCTCTTAGCCACTAGCTGTGCATCTATAAAATTTTGAGTGGCCCCTATATCAATCAATGCAATCACCTTCTGTCCCTATATCGTACCACGCACCTTAAAGGTAATTGCCTTTTGGGCTCTTATCAACCTGGCTGGGGATTTCTCATCCCTTGAACTCTCCTTGAAAGCATTGATTTATTGACTAGACTCAGAATCAGATTGTTGCCTCTCATCCTATGACGGTCACTCCTTAGCTGAAAATTACTCCATCTACTTGGCTTTAGCCTTCAAAAGACACTTGTGAGATAATTCCCACGGCTCCCTACACTGAAAACAAAGTTTTTTCTTTCTTAGCTCATTCAGTGACTCATTGTCCAACTTCTTTGACTCTCCCTTTTCTGGCTGTACATCTTTATGCATTGGCTTCTTGTCCTTATCCTTCTTAAAATGAGAGTCCTTTGAAGTGAACTTGCTCCTGTAAGTAGAAGGTGCTAAGTTTCTAGCCTTCCTGATAGCATCCTATAGAGTGGGAGGATCATGTCCCTTCACCCAACCATGAAGGGGGTATGTCAGTCCATCCATGAACAATACTATCAACCTCCTCTCTGATATGTCTGTCACCAACACTGAAATCCTCTAAAATTTTGAAATGTAGCCATATACAGGGCCCCACTGTCTAAGCTGCACTAACTCCTTAAAATGAAGTTCAAGATCCTTCATTTCAAATCTACCAATGAGTCTCTCAGTAAACTCTGCATAGGTATCTATCTGGTTATGTCCAAGTGTGACCATACCATGGTGCAACCACTCGTGGGCACTCCCATCCAAGTGCAATGCAGCATACTTAATCGCATCCTCCTCAGGCATGGGATTAAGCTAGAAATAAGTGTCTAATTTCTGGACCCATGTTCATGCTGAAGTCTTCCCTGTACCATCATAGTTTGGAATAGACAACTTCCCCAACTTCTTCCTCATCTCAAAATTTTGTTGCCTATTTCTTCTCATGGGCATATGCTTGAGTCTAACATCCATATATTCCCTGAATGTCATCTCAGCCTATAACTTTGGGCTAGAATTCCTCCAATCATCCATAATCATATCCTGAATCTCCTGCTGTGTAGGACCAACATTATTCTGGTCATTCTATCTCAGAGGAAACTATGGCATGAGAGGTCTAGTAGTAGAAGAACTTGCTCTAGCATATGTCTGAGTTCCTCTATTAATCGATGCATCTCCATTACCTCCATTCCCCTGTGCACCTACCTGGTTAGCATTATTACCCTAGTTGGCATTATTGCCCTGATCTACTCTAGTCAAGTGTTGTGTAATTGCTAGAGCCATCTGCTACAATGTAGCTTGTAGCTCCCTTTGACCCCTAGCAAGATCACTGAGCATCACCCTAGTGCTAGGTTCTCCCCTTTCGCCATCTCTATCACCCATGGCTGGTGCTGAAAAAGGGTCACCCTCCTCTTCAATCTCTGAAAAATTACGTAAGTTTGGGTTTGTCCAGTTTCTCCTCAAGTAGTACTGATGTGTTGGATGCATGAAACCTCACAAGATGGCAGGAAAATAGGCTCTGATACCACTGTAATGGGCACCCTAGTTACGCCCAAAACTAACCCAGCTGAAACTCCTTATGGCTCTAGAACGGTTTGCTTGTATTGTTTTTTTGTGTTTTACAAGGTCTTATGTATATAACATAAATATAGAATTGAAAGCATAGATACACATAGCTGAAATAACCAACACACTATATTTATATTGATTGCAAAATGAGTAAACAAGTATAATGTTGGCCACGTGATAACTCACTAAATACTCTAGTAATGGAATGAACATTGTTTCAAGTGAATATCCCTAGCGAGAACCGAAGGTGCGATCATTTTATTCTCCATCCAGCAAAACTACAGACTCTGCAGGGTGGTTTCTATGGACTCTGTAGGCTTGTTTCTATGAACTTCGTAGGCTTGTTTCTATGGACTCTGCAGGCACGCTTCTATGGAATCTATAGGCTGGTTACTACAGACTCTGCAGGCTAGATTCTACGAACTCCACAGGCTGGTTATACGAACTCTGTAGGCTGGTTTCTACAGACTCTGTAGGCTAGTTCTACAGACTCTATAGGCTGGTTTCTATAGACTCTATAGGCTAGTTCTACAGAATCTACAAGCTGGTTCTACGGATTCTACAGGCTAGTTTCTACAGACTCTGTAGGTTAGTTCTACAAACTCTGTAGGCTAGTTTCTATAGACTCTGTAGGCTGGTTCTACGGACTCTACAAGCTAGTTCTATGGACTCTACAGGATAGTTTCTATGGACTCTACAGGCTGGTTATATAGACTCTATAGGCTAGTTCTATGAACTCTACAAGCTAATTCTACAGACTCTGCAGGCTTGATTCTCCTGACTCTTACTATAGATAGTGGCTGCTACGAGATGCTACAGTGACATGGTTGCTACAATGTTGGGCTGCTATAGTGATGTGACTGCTATAGTGATGTGGCTGCTACAGTGGCATGACTGCTACAGTGGCACAACTGCTACATTGGCACGGCTGCTACAATGCCATGACTGCTATAGTGGCACAGCTGCATGAGGTTGAAAGCACATACTCTAAAGACCAATCCCAAGGATTGATGTCTATAGTGCTATAGATGAGAAGGACGTTCCCAAATGCCCAAATAACCTGTAAATTGAAAGTGTATCAGTTTTTTCTTCTTATCCAACATGCCTAATGAAGCCACAAACACTTCCTTTTATTCTTTCTCCAAGGGGGTGACTCAACTCTCTTGAGCAATGTGGGATAAAAGATGTGCAATAGTTTATATATTAAAATATTACTTATGTCTCCCTTGGGTACCATCCCCATAAAGTAGATATTTAAAGTAACACTTTAATATCTTGCAATTAAGTTAAATGCTACTTTTATAAAACTTCAAGCATTAAAATATAATAGCAATTGGGCTGTAAATAGCGCAAGTGATAGTTCACTGGAAAGCTCTCGTTGAGGAGTATCAAATCCAATCATCAAAATTGGCCTCTGCTATGTCCTGCTATCTTACTACAAATAGTAAGTATGCCTGAAACTGAGTAAGTCAACTCCATTTTGGCCCAAACTAGAAATGACTAGGCCAAAACACTCTAGGATCCCTTTAAACTCTTTGTTAGCACTCAGAACCATGTAGAACTAGGCTAACACACACACACATTTGGTCAACTGCTAAAGTGGGGACATTACAATTGCATTCAACACTCTGTAGTTAACACAAATATGAATGCACCCATATTGTTTTGATGTTGATGACCATGGGGCAAACCCATTCATATTCCTAAATGGAGTAAATGACACCTTCATCTAGCATGCCATCAATCTCAATCTTGACTTTGGCATGAAGGTTTAGGTTCATCTTGTAAGGTCACTTTTTGATGGGTCTTGCAACATCAACTAGTTTAATGCTCATCTTCCTAAAGGATGGGTGTAAGCCTTTCATATCCTTATAGTTCTGTGAGAATAAGTCTTGGAATTCCTTCAAGAGATCAACAATACATGTCAGTTCTGTGTCAGATCAATAGGCACCAAGAGTGGCAATTTTGGGTTCCCCTTCTGAACTGATATATACCTTGGTAGTCTTTAATTATGCCCAATAGGGTTCATTCTTATCTTGGTGTGAATCCTTGACTTGTCTATTGGCCTCAGTTGTTATTACCTAAATATGGGTAAGGTTTTCTTCTTTTATGGTGTTATCCTCAACTTGGTACACTAACTTCCTTTTCCCTATCAAATTCTTCCAATTTCGTTCCTTCCATGTGTCATCATATTCATCACTAAAATCATTATTCAGAATTTGCTCCGAAGAAGGTTGGGAGAGCTAACCCTTTTTCATAATACATGTCTTTTAGGTGCTCTTCTAATATAACAGTGTACTCAAACACTGACCTTTGAACTACTTATAATGGCTCAATTAATTAAATATTTTGTGAAGAAAAGGAAAAGGTATGAATAAACCATTCCTTCAGGGCATCCTAATTTGTTGTTTTGCAATGCATCTCATTGACTGCATACCACGCCTGTGCCCAAATTTTTAAGGTCTTATAGAAGGTGTGCACATAGAGATTTCTTAAGGATTTTTCACCACAAATAGCCCATGTTTCTTCACAAAAATTTACATGTGTGATAGGGTTAGAGTTACCAAAGTAGGCTAAAATGTCCAAGTCCTCATTGCTTCTTCCAAACCTAGTGCAAATAGTTTACTTTACATCATGCCAAGTTAGAAATCTAGGCTTCCAGGCTACCCACCAATGAGTGATAGTGATCTTCAATGTGTACACTAGTGCACTAATTCTATCCACCTCCTTTAGGATGTATAACTCAATGTCATGGACATAGTCCTCCATAGGATTAATCCCTTCATATCTTAGGAGCACAGCAAGTTCACCCAAACTAAGGTGAAATATTCTTTTAAACCTTTTCTTGGTGTAAGGGACCCATCTTTTGGGAGTGAAATTAATCTATATCCAGCCTTTATTTACTAGTTTTGTCACCTTTGCATGCACCAAGCAGCACCATCGACCAGTGGTCTCATATGCTTCCCTAACCCCTCAATCACAAGCAACATTAGTGGTGTCTGAGGATGATTATCCATCTTCCAAAGAGAGGATTCTTTGGTCATTTGGGTCTAGATTCTTGGTGCCTTGCGCTATGATATTATAAATATGTTTGATCTCATCCTCGATGTCCATGCTCTCAACATAGGGGGGTCTTTGGTCGTTTGAGAGAGGTATAACTACCCTCTCCTTTCCATTTTAAAAGGTCATGTATCACCTTTTGAAGTGTATATCTACATTATTTTCATAACATCATGACTTTCCTAGAAGATTCAGGTAATTGTCCTACTCTACTAACTCTATTACTTCAAAGTTAGTGTAGAATTTAGCAACCACGATATCTACAACTACATTTTTTAGAATTTTCATAGGCTATGCCTGGGTTTTATTGGCCATGAATATTACATGAGGAGAAGGTCTAAAGGTTGGTCCACCTATTTTCTCCCAAGCATTCTTGGTCAAGATGTTGACCTTGCCACCTGTGTCTATAATAACCTCAAAGATAGACCATCCATAAATAGTGGCATCCACCAAGATTTTTCATTCATATTTAGCATTTTTTGTATGTCAAAGTTCTCATGCCCTTTCCATACATGGCATGATGACCTCAACTATATTTTGACCTGCATGCTCCAGGAGGAAATTTTCAATAGGGGAAAAATTCCTTCAATTTGCAAGAGGGACAGGATCTTAGTTAATTCTTGTACTTCAACTTCTTGGCTATCATGCTTCTTTCAAGAGGTAGCAACCTATGCTTTTGGGTTTTATGCTAATTGGAGATACCCTTGTAGTTTTTAGATTACTCTCATAGGCTGTTGTAATATATCTTTCTAGTGTGTTGGGTCTAGGTATGGTGCAACTTTTAATTCGAGCCACATTATGTGCTCATTTTGACCCTTATCCCCATACTCAAGGTGTAACTCTAGTACTGGTAAAACTAGTGACTAAGTGGTGAATCCACTACAAGTATTTTCATGTACCTTGACTACTTTTGTATGTGCAAGTTGCACCTTTGGGGTCCATTTTTCTATTTTTTGCTCATGCCTGATCATTCATGCACTCTTATCTTTGCCAAGGTTGCCTTGGGTCAACTTTTTGTATAGGTCAGGGCATTTTTCAACCTTATGAGGCCCTCGACATACCCACACATGGGATGTATAGGGTAGTCATACAGATAATGCTCTATTGAGCAACACTTATAACATGAGCGTGGTGTGAACCTTCCACCACCACATCCTCCACCTCACCCTCTAGTGCCTTGTTGCATCCCTAAGCCTATGTTTTGTTGGCCATAACCATCATTCCCTTAGTTTTCCCACCCTCTGAATGTTTTTGTAGCCTATCATGTGCCTCTTTCCATATTTATGTACATTTCATCAATCACTCGATAATCAGTAATGGTATGGGTGTAGGCATCACACATCTGATAATAGATCATTGTGTTGACCTGGCTAGTGCATTACAAAAAAGGATACTTTTAGATGTCATGCACTTCTCGACAGACTTCATAGCTTAGAATCAAGGTGTGCACATTCCTTTAGGGGTAGTTAGTTCTATTATGGCCTTCTACTTTGCAATCGGTACACCATAGTCCACTTCAAGCATCATGTGAAGAGATAGCAGTAAGGTTTTGGAGTTAAGAGGCCATATATTTAATTTGCACTTACATAAATGGGCTAATCCCAGTGTTTGCACTTATGACTGCCTTAGCTCTAAGCATGGCTTCAAGCACTTCTCAAGGGTTGATAAAAGTCTTCATGGAGAGCACTCTTCAGAATGACATGAGTAACGCCTAATGAACCACTATGCATATTAAGAAGGGTGAATATCATATGGGAGCTTCAATAGGAGAGTTTTGAACCTTACATCGTACAAGTACGCACTCTCTAAAATTCCTTAGGTAATTTATTTTAGTGCAATGATGCTCTGTTATTCAAACTTTGGGATGTCAAATTCCTTTAAGAATACATCCTTCAGGCTGTCATAGTCAACCATGGCCTGGTTGGGATCAAATTTTCTATACCAAATGTGGGTATGATCAGGTAAAGTGGTATAAACTAAGTAACCTTGTACTCTGACTGGGTTATGCCTCGTGTGTGCCACTATAGTTTACACTTCAACACATATTCCATAGCATTTTCCATGTCACAATACTATGGTAGGTGCATAGCCATTTGTAGTAGATTAATTACAGGGGAAAATAGGTATTTGAGGTACTTGTTCCCCCAGAAGCTATCCTAGTGGTGGTCCTCCAATGCATCTAGCCATGGAGGTAGGTACTAGTCCCATCATTACTGCTAGCACAGTTGATGTTATTGGTGTTATGTTACTTGCTTGTGGTGTCGGACCACTTCCTATAGGTTATTTACCACCTTATGTTGCTGACATCAACTGAGTTGGTATGCTTACATTCAATTTATATTATGGTGAGATATCTCCCAATGGTCTAGAGGTAGTTGAACTCACCTCCTTATATGTAATAATCTATTCAATCACAAAGTTACAGTCTAAATCTACAAAACATCTAAGATCTAAGGCATTATCAAGGTCAACAAACACTTATGTACTTTCTTCAAATGGGGGAATTTAGTGCATGATCATGTGTTGTAGGTTCAAAGGGGGTAGGCACATCAAGCCTATCTATAGTCACCAAATATTGTAGGAACCTAGTGAATTCCACCCTTGTCAAGTGTTGAACTTGATTCATCACTTTATTATATATCTCATCTTCACACTACTGTATTTCAAGAGATCCTTTCCCATGCCCTTCTTGTTCACTATGGGTCCTCTTAGCAATTCTAGGTTATATATTCTTCATCAATTGATATTGTCTCTTATTATAGGTCTATCGTTTGAGCTCGCAGGTGTCAATTTTCTCATCCCCTTCCATTATGTCTCACCTACACATCCCCTTATCCCGTTATGTGCAAATCATACATGAAATTATTTTATCCTTTCATCCCCAAAGTTTAAAAACTTTAATCAATCATTAGATTTTTGAGCTTTGCATCAAACTCCTTCATGAATGTGCCTCTAATATTGTGCAAAAACTAGTACTTTTCTTCTTCATGGCATGAATATGTTGAGACTACAAACTCAAGTACGTAACTATTTAGGGCTCCTTTCCACCATTTATCCATTGTTCTAGTCCAAGTAATATCCAAGGTCTCAAACCTCTCTAGGCACTCTTGTATCCACTCATAGCATCGTTTATAGCTTCATCTTATGTGGGTTGAGTATGAAGCCAACCATTTGTACACATGCTCAAGTAACTCACTGAAAAATACCTCATACAAAGCATCATATAGGCTATCCTGAACCCATTTTATTGGCTTTTGTCCTTTACAAGTTGGATGCTTCAGTGTAAAACTATCTTCCACTTGTTACAACCAGTACTTAATGTTTTTAAGAGAAAGTCAGTACATCATTTTGTCATACCCTTATAGCAACAAAATTCAACATGGTTCTTAACAACAAAACTAAAATATTGTGAAAAAGTCTAGTTAGTTCTCGATCTACTACAACTAGGTGCAACCATGGGATACTCCCTTTGCACTCAACATTTGAACACTTGATTGCACCAACATCAACCCACATAAGGCATAGGCCTTATGCGCTCACCTAAAACATAGTAAACGAGGAACTAGGGCCTGCATTGGGCTAGTTGTGCCATGGATTGAAACTTCACTAAAGGAACTTAAGCAATTCATCAAAAGTTTGTCTTAAGGTAGATCTATAGGTGTAGACCTTTCTTTGATTAAGCCTTGGGTCCTATAGGAACTTAATGAGTCATAAGGTTGCTTTCACTCAATTTACTCATTCTAGACATGTGAATTAAATAAGGATCGGGTTATTGGCACATGACCTATATTCATTCTTTATGAAAAATGATGATGACTTCATGATTAATCACAAGGATTCCATTAAATCTATAAACCAATAAAATTTATGAACACTAATTAACATAATTCAACTAAATATATGAAATCACAAATCTTCGCCTTACATTAATAACACTATAAGATATAAAAACTAAACATGCAAAACATTGTAATGCAACACTATTACCATTTGTTAAAAGTCAATAATAGATTATATTCAAAACATAATGTCAACAACACAGAGGCTCACAGACGAGCTTGGTCATATAAAATTGGAGCCAGAGTGGCCTCCATTCCATTTTAAAGCCTCAATGGTGGTTGAAGATATGTTTACATAGTAAATTAATTTTGTCAGAACTTCACTATAGTCCTTATCTCTCTCTTCTTTTGGCTTAATCTCCTTATATCAGCATTTAGGAGCATCTTTTTCTAGGGTGGAGGTTTGCATGCTGAGTGGTCAGTTGGGACTCCATCATCATTCATGATGGCTCCATGACTCGTGAACTCTACACTATACCTACCACATTTCTTCAAATCTTTGATGATGCCCTAAAAACCCAAAATATGGTTAGCTACCTACTAACTAGCATAAGGTTTGTGTTATATCCTCTAGTTGGCTAATCAAAAAACCCAAAGGCTTGACCTCTTGACCTCTTAATAGGTTAGGGGCCCAAAAATTATAATTTCCTATGGGTAAATTATTATCATTGACCCTTTTTCATTGTTTCCTAATTATAACCACCTTTGGAAAAATTAGGAACAACACCTTTACCATGCATTGTTACATCACCTTGGCATCATTGTTTCCATTTATCTTACCATTTGCCTATACCTAAACTTGTTGGTTCTCAGTCAAAAGCATTTGATTTATGTTAAGGTCAGCTTAGTCACCCCTTTGCCACACTCTAGTTATTTTGTGAGCATTTTTAATCCATGCTTTCACCATTTTTTGAGTTTGGATCCTGTTATATCTCATAATTCTCCACTGAGTTCATATACCAAAAATACCAAAACATTGGAAACCCTTTCCCTAGCTTTCACTACTATAGGCAGAACTACGGTGACTTGAGGTCCTTTTGGGACTATATATCCAGTACCGATTTACATTAAGGTTAGTTTAGTCAACCCTTTTTCACACTCTCACCATTTTTTGAGCATTTTTAAGTCACACTCTTACCATTTTATGAGTAATCTAAGTTTGAAAGCTCTCACCATTTTGCAAGCAACCTAAGCCACACTCTCATCATTTTATGAGTTGGACCATTATGTATATCATAATTCTAGATTGAGTTGAGATGATTAGAAAATTATAAAAATATTTGAAATAGTTTGAAAACCCCTAAACATTTGTAAAAGACCTAGAAAAACCCTAAAAATCACAAAATCATGAAAATTAGCTTAGAATTTACATGATAAATATAAGGTCATCAAAATTTTTGAGGATGGACTTTCTTACCTATCCAATTTCATTCTAGGCTACTTGGCCTTTTCACTCCCATTTCTAGGAGAAATACATTGGCCTAAGGTTTGTATGGACTATGTAGGCAGCACTTAGATACATGGGGTATCTCAAGTTAGCCCAGCCACCACCATCCTTTCTTTTTTGACCACTTATTTGCCTTAAAGATTATGGGACTCCTAGCTATTTTATAAGTAACCACTTGCCCTTTAGTCTCCCAATACTTATTGGCCTTAGTCGTACGCTCTTACTATTTTATGATTTGATGTTGTGAGCATTGTGTGTTCATAGTTGATGCACTAATGACTACTTGGCTTTTCTTACGCTCTTATAGTTTTACGAGCAATTTAAGTTTGAACACTCTTGTCATTTTATGAGTAACCATGGTCGATACTCTCATTATTTTGTGAGCTCATTCTCATTATAAACCATAGATGTAGTAAACACTATGAATTACCAATTCAGTTCATTAGTGGATACTCATCTCTTGTCTTTTAGTGTGTTTTTAGCCTAAATGATGCTCTTGTACTTGCACAATTTGTTTGTGTTGACATTTTCATGACTGTGAGCATCACCCCTTCTTTTTTTGCACACTCATCATTTTTCAAGACCATTCCTATATTCCTATACAAGTCAATCATATTTTTTTATCATCATTTTATTCTATCCCATATACTAGGAGAACTACATTTGGATTGAAGTTTATGTTGGACCTTGTGTCCATGGAACTATGTAGGCAATGTCCACTTGCCTAGTGCATCTAGTTTTATCTCGACTACCCCTTTATTTTCTTTTATTCCCCCCATTTTGAGGTGTTTTTTTACTTGTGTCATTGTTGTCTAGCTTAGGGGTCACCGTATCGCCAAGAGTAACACCTTTATTACACATGAACGAACTATTTGTACTAACATTGTGACTAACCATTGTTTGTATATTTCTATTTATTTAACTTAGTTTGTTTGTTTGTCTTTGTATGTTTAGAATAGTTTGTTTAGTGAACATTTATTTGTTTTGGTTTGTTTATTTGTTTGTTTATGTTTATTTATTTATTTTATTTATTGATTTTTTGTTTGTTTGTTTTTATAGTTTATTTTTGTTTTGTTTATTTGTTTTGTTTGTTTGTTTGTTTGTTTGTCTTTATTTGTTTGTTTGTTTGTTTTTTTATGATTTGTTTCATTTGTTTGTTTGTTTTTGTTTGCCTTTTTTTGTTTTCTTTGGTTGTTTTAGGGCTATTACATTTTATTTACCTTTAATTCTTGATTACATGTATCTTGTACTTAAGTTATGAATGTATGTATTTAGTTCTACACTTAGTTTATTTATTATATTTACAATTGGGATTTGATTATTCATATCTTATTTCTAGTTTGTCTATATGAGCATTTAAACTAATTTTTTCATGCTTAGGGTATATATTTTCATTATGGTTATTCATAATTACGAAGCACAACATCACAAGATATAACAAAAATCAGGCATATAGAAACAATCAAATCAATGCAATGGTAATACTTCTCTGAGATCACAACTAGGCATATCCCAAACATACCCAAATGTAGATTAATTAAACAACAAATGAATTATAATCCCTGCTAGTTAGGACATGCATCTTTGTACTAGCAATTATCCCAAATTCATACTTATCCTCCGTGTCAATTCTTTGTCAATCCATGATTATGGGTTCATTACGTGAGCTTTCTTGGCCCCATTGTGTAAAATCAACATTTATCCCCTACTCCTTGATCAAATCAAATCATTGACCATTATGGTTGTACCAATGCTAATAAGGATGAGCATCCCTACATTGTTAGGTACAACCAAATCATTCACATTGATCAATTATTATTCTTTTATTCTATCCCTCATTCCATCTTGTCTTGCTTATGGGTGAACTACATTGGCCTAAGATCTATTTGGACTATGTAGGCAATGCTTAGATAAAATACATATCTCAAGTCAACTCAACCACTATTTTTCTTCCAATCATCTTTTTCATCACTTTGAGCATCCTCATATACATGGTTATTTGTGGCTTCTTCAGGCATTAAACCATCACACCTATATTTTTTCCCACTCATATTTAATCTATGTGATAGGTTATATCCTTGAGTTATGTTTGCCAATCCACCCTAATGGGGCACAACTATTTTATCATGATCAAATCCTTCTTACTAGAGAAAAAATCATTTTTCAATTTAGGTCATCCCTATGATTATAACCACCTTTAGGTAAATCATTATTTTGACCCATCTACCCTACTGGGGTGCATAACTATGACACTAATTATAACTACCTTTGGGCAAAATAGTATTTTAATCAATGCGTGAAAGCATTATCTTGATTGGATTGATCCCATCCATGGGTTAATTTTATTTTGATTCTTGCATCTTTTTGAGGGACCATCCATCAATTGTATATGTCATCCTCACCCTCGAGGGGGCATCATAAGCTTCCCAAACTTTATTTGGAGCATCATCATTCCATCGTTTCATGGATTTTTCTTTTTAATGGCTTTTTCATTATTTAAAAAGATGTTATTATGTCTATGTCTGCAATGCCTTCTCAAATAGGGAAAAATTGTAGACACTCATTTTTTGCCATTTTCATGCCTAAACTGATATTCAATTCAATTTCTAACACATGACCCAATTTAAGCCTATAAATCACCTAAATTTCCCAAATTCATCCATGTAAGGGATTTAATTAATCATAAATGTGGTGAGGCTTGTTTATTTGGGGTATTACCCTATATGCACCAATAAGCTAGTTTAGTTTCAACCCTAGTCAAATTATGACCTAGTAATTTGACATTCTTAGTCTCTCAAGCTATTAATTCAAAACATTTAAAATAATTACCAAAAGCCAAAATTCACTAATCAAGATTAATTACAAAGCAAAACTCAATTAACTTTCCTAAGTTAAAATTTCAAGTTGAATTAGTGAATTTCATTTATCAAAAAAAGGAATTTTAGCCAAATATGAAGTTAAAGGTCAAAAGAGATAGTAAAGTTATTTATTAATTCCTAAGTATTCCAAAAAAGTGAGTCACAACCTCAAAAATATCTAAACTGAGTTGTCATGGCTCATAAATATCTAAAACTGAGGTGTTGAAATTTTATGAGTGTTTTGACCCAACCCAAGGTTATCCTAACTCAACCTAGGTTATTTTAGACTCAACTAAATTAATAATTTAACCTAACCTCCCTAGGGTTAAAGTTAGTTCTTAGAGATATAAATGCAAGTGCCCTCACTCTACCCAAACAAGCTTTTGTGTGTAAGGTTATGTTAGAGTTACCCCTTCTTTAGTATAATTTATTTTATCCTAAGTTCCCTTTTTGTGTGTGTGGATTTTTTGTTTATGTGAAACATAAATTCACATAAATTCATATCCCTAGAATTTCCCACCCAATTTATATGCCTCCCCTTATCAACAACTGGGATTCTCTATCCCTGAAGGATTATCATTGTGTCAAAGGAAGTATGTCTTGCAAGGCCTCAACCTCTAAAATGATTCTAAATCCCTCTTCAATGTTTCAGGGTCAGTTTGGTTTGGAACCCAATATGGACATGACTAGGGGCCCAGGTGGATTGGCTAATGTCAATCCTACTTCTTAGATCTATGTTCATTTTGTTATCTCTAATAACATTTATGTGTCTGAGTTTAAGTCTACCCCTTTGGCTCCTCAGAGCCTTTGCATGGTAGTTATTGAATCCTCTTAGCCCTCTCTTGTAGGTGAAACTTCCCCCATTAAGAAGTAGTCTGGATTAGGGCCTCACCCCTCTCCAAAGGACAAGGTGGATCCATTTATTTCCCTTAAAGAGTTACTTGAGGATAAACTGGCTTACTAGAAAGTTCCCTAGCGGTTCTCAACCCATAAATGAATGGGGCTTGATCAAAAATATGAATGGGGATATTATTCTCCCAATTCAGGTTCTTAGTTCCATCACAAAAATTTAAATCCTAAAAAAGGGGAGATTAACTATGGAAATTAAAGAAGGAAAAGGGGGAGACTGTCGTCTCAAAGGAAACTAGAAATGGAAATGAAAGGAATTGCCAAATGAATTCAAAGCACCCTTATGGGGGGAAATTTGACTGGGTTTAAATTATTAATTCGCTAAGGTTCCTTGGTTTGTATGTAGGTTGAGTCATTAGTTGTTGGTCCTATGGTAATTACAATGTATCTATCTTTGGGGAGTGGTGTAACACCCCTCATTCTTAAACTATTTTAGACCTATTTTTGAATTTTACTCCTACTTGGGTCTTCTATTTTTTAGATTTTTCAGTAGTCAAAATTTTGATTCGACCATTTTTCCTAAAAATCACTATTTTGAACTTATGGGATGGGCATACGATGTAAA
This sequence comes from Torreya grandis, assembly GCA_037957365.1. Lineage (NCBI taxonomy): Eukaryota > Viridiplantae > Streptophyta > Pinopsida > Cupressales > Taxaceae > Torreya > Torreya grandis. Next base: position 1,597,341 of record JARHVA010000751.1, read on the forward strand.
TCTACATTAGATGGGTTGGATTTGATTATCCTTTCTTTCAAATTTCTCTTTCCCTATCATTATTTGTTTCCCTCATGGAAAATTAATTACCAGCTCACCTCCCCATGTCTTCTCATGATGAGGCTTTTCCATTTTTGGTTCGTCGTCACCCCTTTTGTTACCATGATTTTTTATTTTTTGGGTCACTATTTCCCAAGACACTCATGCCATCACTAATCACCTTAATGTTCACTTATTGTTTTTATTTCTTACTCAGTTTAAGTGTTTTGCTTGGTCTTATGCTTCTTTATTAAGGTTTTCACAATCAGTTAAGGTTACTAAGAGGTTCAATTTCTTTATTTTTATTTTAATGGCTTCAATTGAGAAATCATTAATGGAGAAAGATAAAGAGACAGCTTCTGAGCATGAATCCCTTGAGGGAAAAATACCTAAATTAGGAACAGGTAGGATGCAACCAATATCCTACTTTGTTGTCAAAAACAATAATCCCACTGTATGGGAAATTTTGGAGAAGGGTGATCTCACTCATTTCATGTGGAGAATAGTTGGACGTGACTCTAATATATCTAAGGATTTTGTAAAATCAAAGGCTTATGATAATGAGGGGAATGTGGATTGAGGTTTCTGAGGAATCCATTGCTAAAGCTACATGGCTACTCATGTATGACCTAAAATATTATAAGGACATGACCATGAAATGTGAATGGGTCTCTAAGTTTTTTGACTCCATAGAGAAGGTGAAGGAAGTCACCAAAAGCTTTAGATGAATTGACCTCCTTGAGGTATGGTCAAAAGTTCACAAACAAGTGATGTTGTACCTCACTTTTGACTCCAAGGTTAGTCTGGTTAGATCCCATCATTTCATGATCGTAAATCACTTTAAATAAATTTATAAGGCTAGTCTTCTCTTATATTTTTTATGCTCTCTTGAATATTTTATGGCACCATTTAAAGGGAACAAGGTTTTTATGGCACATCAATCACTAATTTTTTTGTTTTTTAAGTTTGCCCCTCTGATTAGGAGCAAAGAGTTTCCATTGACCTTAGATTCATATTTAGTGGAAAGTAAAGGGAATAAAAGGACTAAAGGGGCTTGCATGAATGTTATTACTTCTAGAACCAAAAAGGATAAGGTTGATAGGCTAAGAAAAAAGTTGATCTTAGACTCAAATGATTTTGTAGAACCAATAATGAAATTGGATGGGTCCTCAATGAAGGAATATCCTTTGGTCATCCTCTCCAATATTAGTTACCTAAAATATCCTAGTAAGGTTGTTTCTATTCTAGTTGAGGGATCCTCAGTGGATCCTAATCCTAATGTTTCTGCTCTGCTTGAGGATAGTTTGCTTAAGGACATATTGCGCTCAATTGAATTGAGCCTCATGAATAAAGTTATGGAGATCAAAATGATAAGGAAAGAGTTAAAATAAATTCAGTGGGCCATTTTCCTGAGATTTGGATCAGGGGTTAAGGAAGGTCAAATTTTTACTTCAAACACACCTCCCTATAAAAAAATGGAAGACCTAGTTGATCACTAGGTGCAGGCTTTCCTCAGGGGTCATATGGATTCTCCTACATCTCACCTACTAGATCCTAAAATCACTACCTCTATTATATAGTGGAGGGATCAAAATCTATTGGCACAGATGGACTCGGGTCCAGGACCTGAAGAAAATCTAGAAAAGGCCCCCATTAGGTTCCAATGGGTGCTTTTGTTCGTGCCTTGCTTGTTCTATTTAGGCAATTTTTTGGTTCAATATTTTGATCTCTTTTTGTGTTCTACTCATTCTATCTTATAGGTTTCATTTTATCTAGGAAAGTGTACCCTCTATTTCTTCCTATTATATCCTTTTAGAGACTCAGTCCTCTTAATGTGCCCTGGGCTAGATTCCACACCAATCAAAGGTGGGCTTATCTAATTTAGAACAGATATAAATAAATGACTCTAGTTAAAACTTATATTTAAATGACGCTTCTCTTGGATATTCAAATAATTAATTTAATAAAAGTGTTCTTAAATATTTTTATGGAGTTGATTTCAATGGCTATGAATTTAAAATAATTTATTGTCTGCACATTACAAAAGCACTTATCAACTTTTATTGTGTTTGGCTTGAATGGTGTTTTAATTCATATAATTCATAAAAAAGAGCTTGTTAAAAATAATATCAGCATGGCGAGGTCTATTGAGCTAAAAAATTACTTCCTTCGACCAAACTTAAGGGATTTCTTGTACATATGTTTATGTATTTTCAAAATTTCTTTATAGACATCAGCTAATATCAAAAATGTTTAATGATATATTGCTTCAAAATAACATTGAAACAAAATAGCTTTGAAATCATATTTACCCAAGAATAATGTGAATTAGTTCGTCGAGCTAAATATAAATGTTTTAGAAACCTTATCATATTTTTCAAACCACTAGAGTTAGTTTGAAAATGTAACAGGGGTCTATACAATCAATTCTAATTGATGATTATTACAAGAAAAATATTCAAAAAATAATGATAATTATTTTTCACAAAGACATTTAATAAATATTTTCATGAAGACATTTACTTACTGCATGAATTATGGCTAATATTGATAAGTGTAAAAGATGTCACAAATGTAAGGCAAGTTGTAAATATATTGCATTGAGTGTTCGATAAATAAATTATTTGAAATACTTATATTTATGGATGAAGAAAATTAATATGTTCATTATCATATGCAAACTATATTTAGGCAATTATATGTTGAATTAATTTTATATATATATATATGATAATTTTGATGTTTAAATTGTTACTTGGATTTATTTATTGTAAATTATATACACTAAATGTTAAAAATATATTTGGGTGATAAATTCACCACACTAATGTTACATGGATATTTGTAATATTTTTCCTACACATATTTTTTTGTAATTTGTGCATACTAAACATTACATGGATATTTATGGTATTTGCTTGCATTTATATGTAAAGGTAATACAACATAAAAACTGTGATAAATGTTACATGGATGTTTATGATATTTTAATTTCACTTATCCATAACGAAATAATAAATAAAAATCTGTGATAAATATGTTACAATTTATCATGGCCAATTTTGAATAAATTACATCAAAATATAATATTAATTACTATCATGTCTTGCAACAAAACATTGAATTGATTCAACAAAATATTATGAATCTAGATATTTGACACTAAACTCTAAAAAACTTCAAATTGGAATTTGAAAATATGATATCTACTACCAAAAAATATTAAATTGGAATATGATAATAACAATGTTGAATTTTGATATTTGATACTATAAAATCTAGTAAAGATAGTTTCAGATTTCAATCTGGACTAGAATATGTCTTGATTTGATGAAATGATGGTTTTATTAGGTTGTTCACCTTTGCTTAACATGTTTTTCTTATGCATGATATAGATAGATGGTGAGTTTTGTGTGACAGTGTTCATGCATGTGGTGTTAAATAAAGAACAAAACTTCCACTTCATATTTTCCTTGGATTTGATCTTTGAAGCATTACGATATGCTTACTCAAATGTGTCAAAATTCAATAACTCCAATTTCACATGAATTTAAGGTGAGAGTCTATTGATGTATTTCAACACCTTACATTTCTCTATCAAATCTTTGTGCATCTACATAGTGTAGTTATTTAATCCATTGGTGTAATCATCCACCATCTACTCCTATAATGACATAACTTCTGGAATTTGATGTATTCATCCTCAAAGTATTTGAGTGGATAATATTCATCCTTAAAAACATCAAAAAAATATTCCAAGGTTTGATTGGTATGCAGTCTTAAGCACATTGTATGCTAAGGTTTTTTAAATAGTGAGACCTAAGAATGGAAATATTCAACACAACATCAATGATCTTCTTAGAATTGACAAATTGATTAACTAATCAACATGCCTTAAATTTTTAAATCCAACCACCCAATGTTGCAGCATTGATTTTGACTTTGAACACTAGGATGTCAATATTAACTTGAAATTTTAAGGATTTTACTACCAAAACAAAGGATACACAAATGTGCAAATAAGGAGTTGATTATGGCCCAATATACATCATGATTTCATGAAAATTAGACAAAGAGATTGGTGTATTAATATGCAAGGGTGTCTCAAATGAATTTTTGGACATTTAGGGATACTTCAATGTTGGTAATCCTTGTATCTTGCTTGGCACTTATGTATTTCCATGCATATGAGAGCTTTGCTCTAATATAAATGATCTGCATGATGGGCCCTAGGACCCAATGTGGTGGATAATATTGTGTTTTGAGGAAAGTCACATATTGTAAGAGTGCATAGAAGGCAATATAAATAGGCAAAATACTAATAACATAATTATATGTAAGAGTTTGATGTGGATAAATACAACTTCTATTTAATACACAAAATAGGGAAAGTACATATGTGTACCAGATATAGCAAGACTAAGAATTCTAGTTGTTGTGATTAGAAGTGATAAATTTCCAAAAACATGCTAACAAACTCATTTATGGTCTTTGTGTTGTTCTCTTGTCTCTATGCCATATTAATAAAATATGGGCTAGTACTCGCATTTGCTAATAGTGAGTAATTAATATTGTTATGTGCATATATTTGTTAGTTATAAGAATGTAATAAAATATAATGGTGAGCTATAAAAACTCACATAGATAGGAAAGAGAAAATATGTTGGATATATTCTATGGGTGGTTAGTAGTTGTAAGACATAATCAAGGAGTACGCATGACCTATATATTCATAATAAGCTTCATTGAATAATATGAATTCATGATCAACTAAAAAAACACTTTCTATGTTTGAGCCTTTGGCTCTACTCCAAAATGGATGTAAAATTTCATTTGGTATCAAATTAGGTTTATACCTCTCTAATAATTTAGGTCTTGGATTATAATAAGGGTTTTTAGTGTAGACCACATGCATTTCTTTTTCATTTGACAAGCCTCTAATTTTTTTATCAACATTTTTTTAGTGCAGACCACTGTAGACTTTATTGCCATTATTTTTTTGATAAATTAGTTTTCTGTGTGTATATAATATAATAAATGTGTGTGTGTGTGTGTTTGTGTGTGTGCTTAATATTTTTAGATTGGTTTACAATTATTTAAATCTATGCATACCATTGAAGGCTATACCATTGTATCTAGAGATCAAGAGTTATCTATTGCATTGACTCAATGAGTTATGCATCTGATTTGGAAGATTTGTTTATCAATAATCCAACTTGTTGAAATATTTTATTTTTCCCTTCCTACCTACCCACCCAACAAGCTCTAGACTATAACATCAGTAACCAAATAATAATTTAATGCAACAGGTTCAAATTTGAACTTTTCCAATCATTTGAAGTCTAAGCGTGAAAGTCTATGGTAGGTGGTTGAGCATCCAGATGGAGACTAAAGAAGAGACATAAAAGAGAGGCAAAAAATAAATGCAGCAATTAGAGAGAAGGAGCATGGAAAATAAAAAATAATGAGGAGAAAAAGATAGCATGGGATAAAAACAATGCAACAACAATCTATATAAAATAGGGGAAGTGGTGAGAAAACGATAGTAGAGTATATCCATGATAGAGAAAGTGAATAGAAGATGAAGAGTAGTTAGAGGACAAATAGAAAGAAAGATAGCAGTCTAAGTGAGTAGTTTGTTGATAGCAGAGGATAGAATAAGATAAAATATATCAATTTTATGTGAGTTTTAAGAACAACTGTAGTTGTGTTTGTATAGAGTTTTAAGAGAAAATTAATTTATGTTTGTTTTGTTAATGCTCAGCCTTTCCCTATTTTTCCTTCTAATTTAAGTTTACTATAACTACAATTTTTCTACCCATATTAGTCCCTTCATGATTAGTTTGAAGCTTAACCATTTAGTGTTTTAAACTACCCATTCACCCTCCTGGCCTGTATGTTATTTCTACCAATAATTGGTATTAGAGCCCTTAGGTTATAATCCCTTTTAAACATGGCAGTAGGTAGTTTTAGTTCATGGCAGCAAGCCCCTACATTTGATGGAAAAAGTTATGATGTGTGGAGTATCAAGATGAAGACCATATTCAAATCTTAAGAGCTATGGGAGTTGGTTGAAGCTGGATACAATGAAGTTGTAAACCAGGTATCTTTTAATGATTTATCTCATGTATAAAAGAATGTGTTTAAGGAGAATAGGAGAAAGGATGCCAATGCACTCAGTTACATACAAATGGCATTAGTTGATTCAATCTTTCCTTTGTCCATTCCAAACAATCATGGGAGATTTTACAAAATACCTATCAAGGGAGTGACAAGGTGAATTTTTTCAAGTTACAAATCTTGATAATGGGCGTTGAGACTTTGTTAATGAAGGATAATGCGTCAAACAATGACTTCTTCACAAAGACAATGAATATTATCAACCAAATCAAGACATGTGGTAATGCAATTGAAGATCATAAGATCATAGAGAAGGTGTTGATGAGCCTTCCAATCATATTTGACCCTATAGTGGTTGCAATTGAAGAGTCAAAGGATTTGAGTCAAATTATAATAGATGAGCTAATGGGTTCCTTGCAAACCCATGAATGAAGGTTGAATAGGTCAACCACCTCTTTCCATGAGCAAGAAATCAAGACCAATGTGAATGTGAGAGGAAGGGGGAGAATATCAAACAATACATTAAGAGTAAGAACTTGTAGTAGTCAAGAAAGTAGAAGGCATATCCATCAAGATTCAGATGGAAGAGGAAGAGGAAAGAGGAGCAGCACTTCTAGAGGAGGATCTACACAAAGGTATGACAAATTCAATTATCAATGTTATTATTACAAGAACTAGACACTATATTAGTGAGTGTAGAAAGGAGTATTAAATAAATAGGCAGAATTCAAATTCCTCCCATGCATAAGAGGCTGAACCTAAAAGGAATGAGAAAGGTGGAAACTTGTTCATAACATGCAACATTGCTGAGCAAAGTGGTAAAAAAACATGGTACTTGGATAGTGGTTGTATCAACCACATGAGTGGGAACAAAGAGAAGTTCAACCACATTAATGATATAATAAAATCACAGGTAAAGATGGTAAATAATGAGAAGGTTCTTGGCATGGGTAAAGGCAGCATATCTATTTGCACCAAGCAAGGTGATAAAAGGCAAATTTAAGATGTTTACTATGTACCCAAGTTGAAGCATAACTTAATCAGCATAGGGTAGGTTGTTTACAAGGTGAGATTTGAAGATGGTGAATGCATAATCTTTGATAAGAGGCTATAATAGGTAGAATGCAGCAGTCAAGGTGATAAATAATGAGATGTTTCCTTTTGAGAATGCAAAGTGATCTCGCAACATCATTTAAAATTATGGTAGTAGATGAGTCTACTCTTTGGCATCTTAGATATGGGTATTTGATATTTTGAGGGTTGAACCTTCTTCACAAGAAGCAAATGGTGAAATTTTTTCCCCTAATAGAATAGCCAAACAAAGTGTGTGAAGGATGCATATTGGGGAGGCAACATAACATAAGAGTGCATTTTCCATGGGTAAAGCCTCGAGAGCTAGAGCTCCTTTAGAAATGATCCATTCAGACTTGTGTGGTCCAATGAAGACCCCCTCCTTATCCAAGAATTTTTAGTTCATGACCTTCATAGATGATTTTAGCTAGAAGACATGGGTGTATTTCTTGAAGTACAAATTGGATGCATTTTAGACCTTCAAGAAATTCAAGGCCATGGTGGAGAATCAAAGTGGACACCACATAAAAATTTTGAAGAAGGATAGAGGAGAGTATATCTCTAATGAGTTCATGAATTTTTTCAAGAATCATGGTATAAAAAAGCAATTTACAACTAGGTATACACTGCAACAAAATGGTGTGGCCGAGAGGAAGAATAGGACCATCTAAGAGATGTCAAGGAGTATGTTAAAGACAAAGGGTTTGCTTAATGATTTGTGAGCTGAGGCTGTAGCAACAGTCATATACTTTCTAAATATTTATCTAAAAAAGAGTGTTAGGGACATGATCCCTCAAGAAGCATAGAGAAATCAAAAACCTCATGTTAAACACCTTAGAGTGTTTGGATGTGTTGCATATGCATATGTGCCCAAGAAAAGAAGAACAAAGTGGGATGATAAAGGTGAGAAATATATTTTCATCGGGTATGATGACCAATCAAAGGCTTACTGGTTGTACAATCCTATCACCAAAGAGCTCATAATCAATCATAATGTTCAATTCATTAAGCATGAAGCTTCAGAAGAGAGATAAGAAGAACAAGCATAAACAAGGGCTAGTGGACCTTGTTGGGTGAATATTTTGTCAATCAGCGTACTGATAAACAAAATATGTCTGATCAACCACAGCAGGAAGATTGATCGGCCAGTTGTGCAAGTTTACTACATAAACAGGGGACAAATCTCTCCTCTCATCAAGGGGAGGTTCCTTATAGATACGTAGGAGCTATATACAAAATAAATAAGCAGAAAATAACACATAGAGGGCAGAATAAACCATCCATATCTCTTCTTTTAGAGATGATGCACACAGACAAAGGAGAAAATCATGGTGTAAACATTGAAGGCACTTCTCTTCTTTCAGAAGTATTCTTGTAGGAAACAGCAGGAGTTTCTTTCAGATAGTAAAGTAACCAGTAACCAAAGGGCGTAGTAACAGCAGGATGAAACAGAACACAAAGTTTCCACCTCAACTGCCCAAAGAGTATATCACAAAGGATAATGGGGGCACAAAGTTATCCCAAAATCCTCAACACAAAAAGAAAAGAAAAACACAGACTGAAAACAATTATGAAAGCACAAAGTCTTCTCACAGTTGGTTTTAGGACACTTCCCTATTACTTTCACTAATTCTGCTTGCCAAATTAAATGAATAAGAACACCTTCAGAAGACAGACGTAAGAATGATCTTCTAAAATGATACAAGCCAAAACATCACAAAGTCTGTAAACAACTTGCTTTCTCATTTAGATAAAAATGAAATGAAATTACAATCTGAGCTCAAAGTCTCAGTCTTATTCTTTCAAAATGGGCAGAGTTTCACTCTTGTAAAAAATGAAAAGTTTCTTTTACTAATGAGATAAATTAAAAACTTATAGCAATCACACAAGGCTTGGCGTTCTTTCCCATGGGACGGCCCATGCTAGAGTCAAAATCTTCAATGTGCCTTCAATTTTGTCTGGAGGGACCATGCTAGGAACAGTGTATTACCATAACTATGGCGTGTCCATTCTTCTAACATGTCTCTTCTTTGGTATGGACTGTATGGTCCTTTTCCTGATATCCGCGTAGTTGTCCAATTTCACCATTATTTTATGGAAGAAAAATAGGCTTGCGTCCTTGATTTGGTGTGCCCAGAAGTCTAAGTCTGCTCGATCCACTATTTCACCTACTAGAAATAATTCTTTTGAAAATATTTCTGGTCCTTTGTGTTGATCTTCTCTTCCCTACATCAATTTGAGCCTTCGGGCTCTCTTTTCAGTCGATCACTTGATTCATGTTGAACCTTGAACCCGTTGAACCACTGAAAGTTCATCGGTTCATTGGTTCATTCTATCTCTTTGGTTCTATCACTTCTTGGTTCAATCGCTTCTTCGCTCCTTAGTTGAACCATCTGTTGAACCATTTGTTTGTTGCTTCTCTCTTGACTGAGGCCGCCTTTGAACTTTTGAACCTATGAACCATTGAACTTTGAACTCTTTCGGTTTAAATTTCAATCGGTTCATTGGTTTATTTTGTGTCTCACTCAAACACTGCTTCCTTTATCTTTCTAAGCTCTAGTTGAACCTTTGAATGCTGAAACCGTTGAACCTTTTGGTTCAACGGTTCAATCGTTCAATCAGTTCATTCGGTTCATCCTTTGAAGCCCCTTTTTGTCTAAGTCTGTGAAAGTTCATTTATGTGTCTTTGTTCAGCCTTTGGAACATCCCAAAGGGAAGGTGTCCCTTCGGGCTTTTAAAATGGTCCTTTCTCTATCGCCAAGTGCCCCCCGCAAGGGTACTTGTCCTTCGGGCTTCAACTTCCCCGGGTGAATTCCTTCGGCGGGCTTTTTTCGTCAGGCAAAAAGCCCAAAAGAATTTCTTCGGACAAAATGTCTGAAGGAAAGTTTCTCGCTACTTGGCCATTCGTTCTTTTCTATTTCTTCGGACTTTTTCTCTGGGTGAATTCCTTCAGACAAAAAGTCCGAAGGAATTTTGTCTTAACATTTTTTTGAGAAAATCTTCCCAAGAGAATTCTTTCGGCCTCTTTGACTTAGCCATTTTCCTGAGGGGTTCCTAACTTTTGTCCGCTTTTGCTTACTGCCCCCCGCAAGGGCACTTGTTCTTTTGGCTTTGGGGCAGCCCTTTGAACCTACCGATTGAACCAACTTTGGTTCAATGGTTCAATCGGCTCCTTCTTCGTTATTTGGCTAAGCCCTTTTGATCTTTTGCACCAAGCGCGTTGAACCAACTTGGTCATAGAACCCATTGAACCTTTGAACCAAAGTGGTTCAAAGTTCAATGGTTCAAGCCTTTGACCTTTATCATTTGCTGATTGAACTCTTTTGATTGAACCGAGGCGCTGAACCAATCTTGGAAAAGACTAAGTGTTAGAAACTTGTTCTTTTGACTGAACTCGCCTGTAGAAGCTTTTTAACTTGTTGAACCTGTGAATCCTTTTACAGAAAAAGCTTAAAATGAGGAATTTGAAAGCTCAGAACAAATTTTGAGAAGGGAAGAGAGAAATTTTGGTCTGTGCAAGGCCAAAATAGTCCGTAGGTTGTCCCAGAAATGAGTGGCATTTTTTGGGGACAACAGACCCTTTATTGAATTTGAACTAGTAGTTAGTACATCCACTCATGCACCAAGTTAGACCCCTATTTCGTAAAGGGTTAATTCATCTAGTGACAATAGCCATCAAGGAGGTCAAGGAGTATTTCATGAGTCAACATCATCCTCCTCTAACTCAAGTCAATTTTTATCTCCTGATGAAGGATCACATAAGAGGATTTGAAACATTGAGCATCAGAATTCATAACACAGTTTTTCTAAAAGAATTATCTGTTAATGTATGGACTGTCAAAGCATCAAATCTTTAACATATTATTTTTCAAAATTATTTTTAGAAATAATTTTATTAAGAGAAGAACATATTAGTACATCCATATTCCTAATTTTATGTTATTTGAAGTAAAAATCATTTTTATTTTCATTTATGCCTTTTTAAGACCATCCAATCAATTTTTCATGCTTCAGATACACATATTTACTATTAATACATGTATATTTTGGAAAATTTAACAATTTTGTGGACATTTTATAGAAAAATTGACAAATTTTTTTCTCTTTAACAAATCTAAAATTTACGAAATTTGTCAAAAAATAGCTAATTGGAAAAAATAAAAACCAAAAATACTTTGGATGAGACCCATATTGAGGATGGTCATAATTGAGTATGCTAGTTTTATTTTTGTTAGCTCGGTAAGCACTTACTAGACACTTTATGGAGTGGATCCATTGCACTTATGTTTTGATCATCTAAGACACACTATTCAGTGCTTAAGGTATTTTTTAATTTGACATCCTATATTTTTAGAGAGATCCTCGTATGCAACACCATTTCCTTAGTGACTTAGAGGTTACATCGACTCAACACCCATGTATTCAAATAAGATGGAATGGCATCCATAAAGACCTTATCACTGTTTAGTATTTATCAACATATAATTAATGATATTTTATTCATTGTGATAAATTCACACATTAGATTGTATATCTTTTGAATTACATTATTTAAAAACATCATCTTCAACTCAGGTATTTGTTCTTATTATACATGGGTACCTAGTATGGCCTAGTTTTTGTGATCCATGTAATAGATATTTCCTCACTTGCTAGTGTTAGCTTTCCTCATCTTATCCTTTATTAGGGTGAATCTTAAGGGGGATATTAGTGTATATTAGGACATATACTTTTGTATAGTATAAGATTCACTCTTTATATATAATTATTAACATATGTGCACATCATTATACATAACTTATTTATAATAACATATTTATAAGTTATTTCTAAATTAAAATATATCTTTAGTGTAATCCTTGAATTAAGGTTTATCTAATTATAACTAATATCCTGAAAAGATAGAGATTCCTTTCAAGCTTAAACCTCCTTTTCTTATCTTTATAATAAGTTGAAGGGCAAGGGTGAGGGTACTCTATTTTATATATTTTGTATTGTATTCTTCATGTGTGGATGGTCATTGGAAATCTTACACATCTGAGCTTTTATCAAAATATAATAGTCATTCTATTTTATTTATATATATGTTTATTGTTTTAATCTTTCATATGTATGCACATGCAATCATAGGTAAAATAATTGAGGTTACCTCTTCGCATATATTATAACCTATACCAATATTTATATATCATGGGTCCATCCTAATATGCTAACATATTATCACAACATTATAAATATTCATTTTATTGCATTGATGATTTCCATCTCTAGAACCATCTTCTATTCATTTTTTTAGTCTTCATCAAATTTACGTTGGAGGGACATTTTACCACTTCTGGAGATCTTTGAAGAGGTTTCAGCCATTCTAATACATCTAAAACATCTGAGAAATTTTTTAGTTTAATTTCATTACAAACAAATCTCCAATACTCAATTAATTGAAGTATGAAAATCTCTTTACATAAAATTTAATCATTGCCATTTTTTAGTTTTTAATTTTTTCCTAAGATTGTAAAATTTTAAAAATGAAAAAATATAAAAAGGGGTCACATTTTTTTGTAGTTTTTTCTTGAAAATAATATGCATTTTATTGGTACATTTAGTGCCCTTGGATCCTCTTCCCCCAAAACCCTCACTCTACGAGCCTCTATTGTGTATGCTCCCCATGGAGCTCCTTTGATGTTTATCTCACGGGAGTCACACACTTGTGCCACTATGCTTCTCATGAGCATCATATGTCTTATATTCTCCTTGATATCAATACTTATTGATGGATATGTCCTCACTTGGTGCATGTTATACATGAAATTATAATTCATAAAATTTTGACTCCTATATGGAGAAATTTGGAAGTTTTGGGTTATTCTAGAACCCCAAAAATGAACATTGTTGAAATCTAATTTGTTTTCTTCCCACATGTTATGCTCATCTCAAGGATCATATTTTTCCAAAGTGTCAAGGGCCAAAAATTTATATATTTTGTGCAAAATCTAAAAATAACTTTGATATGGTATTGGCACCCCCTCAAGTATGGGTCAAGTAAGATTCTCCTCCTCACATTTATGGGGTAAAATCTTCCTTTTTAAACAATTTATCCTTGTAATTCCCTCTACATGTGACACTAAATAAATTTTCATTTCAAAGAAACTAAAACTTTGGCATCGGGTAGACTAGGCCTCACAAACACACTAGGTGTAATTTTCCTCCTTAAATTTATTAAGGACTTTCAAGTCATAAAATATGGGCTTCATTTTTAAATGCTCCTTGAAGTTTCATATACATGTTTCACTAAATAATTTTTTTTTGGTAGCCTAACGATCACCTGCACGTTAGTGCTTCCGCGCATTCTAACACTTAACATTTTTACTTTCTGCATTGTCACATCTCGTAAATTTCCTTACGTGCTCCCCTGAAACATAGATATGGAAATCAAAAAGGATTATGGTTAGTTGTAAATGGACTCATTCACATTATCCTACGCATGGGTTACTTAGAGCCTTTTATACCCTATATGAATAACACAAGGAACAAATATGCACTCATACAAATGAAAGAATAATAATGCTAAGTATAAACCATCATTGATCATACTAATGATATTATATTTCCATAAACTAAGATGATGATGATAATAATAACTACTTTAATCATTACTTAATAGTCCATAACTACAAAGCCTACAAGGTGCTCATAGGCACTTTAATCATATTACATGACTAACTATACAATATTTTTTCTATCAAAAAGTTATAACAGTATTTTAGCAGAATCCCCTTACTCTTTTAATCATCTTTTTGTTAGAATATTTTATTTATCCACTTCTGAAAGAATTTTTCCAATGCTGGAGATACCCTACCATAGGCAATTTTTTGGAACTCTCAAATTAAATGCACTGACTGTATGTTTTTAGTCATTTAGCTGAGCAGGAAAAGCATTAAGTAGATAAGGACAAAATTAGCATTTAGTGAGATGCACACAACAATAGCAGTATATATGAATAGAATGGAATAGAATAAAATGGAGAATGTCAAAAATGAGGCATAATAGTAAAAGACACAATAGTTTGGAAGGAATGCTACCAGCTAGAGTTGAGAATAGTTTGAGATGAATGTAATCAAAATAGAGAACATAAAGAATGTGCAGAATCACATAAGATGAGTTCTAAAACTGATCATATAGAAAAGTGTATTAGTTTTAATGTTTTAGAAGTAGTCATTTTGCTCAGTATATAATCTACTTTATGTAATAGTTGTTTTGAATCTATGTGTGAGAGAGAGAGAGAGTTAGTATTATTTGTTTGCCCTATTCTTTGCTAGTTTTTTTTTTTGTGTGTATTTTTTATCCCTTCTCGTTGATGTCTTATCTTGTTTGAGTTGTTCCCCTGGATTTCACCCCCAACACGTGGTATCAGAGCTAGTGCTCTAGCATGGCTGGAACAGACAATAAAAGCTTACAATACCCTCCAACTTTTGATGGACAAAATTATGATGTTTGGGTTAAGAAGATGAAGACCATAGTGGTTGTAAATGTCTTTTAGGAGTTAGTGGTTAATGGATTCACATATGTGACTGACCAAGCTGCCTATAATGCATTATCAAATGCCCAAAAGACTCAATTGAAGGGGACAAGGATGAAGGATGCCAAAGCCCTTAATTTGGTTGAAACAGCAATGGCATAGGCCATATATCCCATAATAGCAATAGCTAACTACTTAAAGGAGGCATGGAAAATTCTTCAAAACTCTTAAAAAGGAACTAACAAGGTGAGGTTACTCAAACTTCAATTGTTCAAGAAAGAGTTTGAAACTCTTCAAATGAATGATGGTGCATCTATTTCAGATTTTCATACAAGAGTTTATACCTTAATAAATTATTTAAGTTTTAATGGAGAAGCTATGTAAGATCAAAGGATTGTTGAGAAAATCATTATGATCTTGCCCTAAATATTTAACCCTATTGTCATTGCGATAGAAGAGGCTAAGGACCTTTCTAAAATGACAATGGATGAGTTGATGGGTTCACTAAAAACCCATGAGCAGTGGTTGAATAGGCCTGCTCCTTCTTCACCTAAAGCTAGTTTTCAAAGCTCAAAACAATATGAAAGGCAGAGGAGAGGAAGAGATAACAAAGTATAAATTTTAGAGGTAGAGGGAGAGGAAGAAGTTACTATGTAAGAGTAAGCTCAAATAGCTAAGGAGATGCAAGTAGCTCACAATTAGAATCCTAAGATAATAAGAGGAGTTTTACCTTAAACCAAAGGTATGATAAAATAAATGTCCAATGCTACTACTATCATAAATATGGTCATTTTACTAGTGAATGCAAAAATAGGCGCATGTCTAGTCAAGGCAAAGTGAAAATGTAGCAAATGAGAAGGTAAGTGAATCTAAAAATTTGTTAAATATGTTCATTATGTGTAACATTATTGATCAGAGTAGCGTTGAAGTTTGGTATTTAGACAACGCTTGTGTTGATATGATTTTTATGTACACCATAGACAATGAGGTAGCCTCTAACATTTTAAGATCAGTGAAAGAATTCACTCCATGGTATAAGTTGTACTTATGGGTTAAACAATCAGGTGATGGAATAGTTAGATGAGTATGCAGGTTGTTAACGGGTGTGTATGGGTGAATGAAACCTAAAATAAATTGAAACTTATTTGAATTGAATTGGATGAATGGAAAATTATTCTAAACTGGGTAGATCTGTAAAAGAAACTCCATAAAGGGGAAGGGTAGAGCAGAAAAGAATGCTTCTATGGTCACAAAAGGGATTACTTCAAAATTGGTCTTATTCATGGAAAAATATCTTAAATTGATGATTGCATCTAGTAGATGTTGATCACACACATACAAACATAGTGAGGGATTCTAAGGATAGTTGGTGTAGTATACTCCAAGACTTCAGCTAAATATTCTTTTTGTTTAGAGTAGCATTTGCACACCCTTACAACAAATTATTATAAATCAGGTCAAGTAGGTATCTAAGGTAGTTGTTTTTCACTCCCATAAATTTATACCATGAGAGACACTTCTACACATTAAGAGAAAATAAATAGTCAACCCTGTTACACAAAATTAACAATGTTTACCAATCATCCACTAGCTATTGAACATCTTATATTAGCATACACTATCAATAACAATAAGGAATTCTAAGTAACATTTTCACACTTCAAATTACTAAATTAACCAATAAGACAAATAAAACATAGTTAATCATGCAGATTTGGAGAAGAAATACATAACATAGTTACATGACAATCCAAAGATTTCTTTTTGTATTAATGAAATTTTCATCTCCTTTGAAATGAGAGAATTACAAGTATAAATAGATTTGGGGAGGTGTCACCTCATCCTCCAAATCCATCCAAAGTACTAAATTACATGCTAGTAATCAAAACAAGAGTTTTAATTGGATGTAAACTTTGCATGTACAATTAAACTTGGCCAAAAGTGTGTCTTTAGAATAAGACTTGTTCTTATAAAATAATGCAATGTGTGGATGTTACAAAATTATTCAGTTAACTCTTTCAATAACTCATGAAGTAATAACAAACCCTAGTTACTATTGTTAATTTACATGCAAAATACATATAACATTAACTCAAAAAAAATAAGGTTTGCTCAAAATTAGGGCCTACATGGCACTTGAACTAGTCAGAGGGACCAATGTGGTAATAGGAGTTGAATTGGTTGGTGGAGTTGAGCTTGATGCTACAGACATGGCATGTTTCTTTGCCTCCAGATATTGATAATACTTGTACCCAACAGTGTGTTGAAGTTTGATTGCATCCATGTTTAGAAGTGATGGCTTGTGTACGTTAGTGAATTTCACCAATAGGGGTGTGTGTTCAGCCTTCATGGATCTAAACTCCACTCAAAATATTTCCACTTTAGTTACCTTCTTCCTATCAATACTTAGTTCCTCTTCAACTTATTCCAACATACACTCCTAAAGACTCTACTTGAAATTAACAAATGCTTTTTGGAGTAATTTATCAAAACTATCCATTAATTTCCCAGAAAGGTCCCTAGCCTGATATAGCTTTAACTCTCCCAAAATTTATAAGACATGTTTCTCATGCTCTACTAGCTTTGAGATCAAGGCTTATGCACTTGACACCTAATCTCGTGCTTCTTGCATCCTAATGACCACCAAATTGAGAACATTGGTTGCTTCAAGTGGTGTCATCATATTTAGATGGCTCAAAGCCTTATTGGCTATGTAGTGTACAAGGAAATTCAATTTACTCTCATCTTCTTTCAAATAATTGAATAATTTAGACATTTCAATAATATGGGGAGATAATTTTATTATCATCAAATTGATGGTGTCTAGAACATTATACAACTTGAGGGTTACATTTTGGACATCATCCTCAATTTATCTTGGAACATGTACAACTTCTTGTTCTCGAACCTGATCCAGCTCTTGTTGCAACTCTTGTCTAGATTATTCAGTGCCTGCATATAGTTCGAACAAAGCCTCTATATAAGTTTGAAAATAATTGCAAAATCTTCATTGTAGGAAGACTCTCAGATTCTCATGTTCTTTCTCTTAGATAGAGATAAAACATCTTGTCTTTCCTCTAAAATCAGGCCCCTACTAGATTCATCTTTTATTTTTCTCTTATTTACTCTTTAGACTGTCCATGTTGATTTATCAAAAATAGATCTCACAATGGGTAGCTCTGTTATTATCAAATTAGGTCTTTGTGTAGCCTGGGATTTCAAGTTTACAACCCACTGTGGAATCACCAATTGTGTGGGATCAACTGGATAAGTGTCTTCAGTAGTGGTCTTTATCAAAATGTTCCCTTATGATTGCATTAATGCCTCTATTTATAGTGGGTTTGGTAAGGATGGAAAGATGATTTTCTACCAATCCACTTACTAAACTAAGGTATAAGGTCACAATGTATGTAGGTTTATTCATACTAGTTCTTGTATAAGAAACAATATAAGTGGCATGAACACTAGTAGATGAAGGCATTGGCAAACCTAACTAAGTAGAGGAAATAGTGAAACTAAGCACTAGAAAGGGTTCCCATAATTTTATTAAAATGGACATTTTTTGTCTTAGAAACAATAGGGATTAAAGTGGCAGAAGTAATAACAAGAAAAGTAGAGGCAACATATGATTTGAGGAAATCAATTATGGGCTTTAAGAACATGATGGGAACCAAATAAATAATAGGAATAATAGGAACAATAGGAATTGAAGAAATAATAGGGACAACATGAATAATGGTAACTGAAGATATAGTAAGGACCTGAGGTAACCACAAGCAGTTGAAGAAATAATAAGACCAATATGAATTGAATTAGTAGTGGCCATAGTAGTAGTGACCTTACTTGATTTATAAACCTTTATAGGTGATTTTGTTTTGATTCCTTGGATACTTAAGACCTTAAATATTTTTAGTTCTTCATCCTCATCTTCATCTTCAAGGTGGTCAATCAAAGGAGTTGGTCCTTCTTACATTGTTGTCGTCTCTCCTTGGCTCATAACCTTCTCTTGTGATGATGCCCCACAATTGAACTTACAGGGGACTCCACTGATCGAAGCGGATCCTTGGGAGCTCTTGTTTTCCTCTTGTAATAGGGTGTTGTCTTTTCAACCCAAGGAGAAGTTTGATGAATAGTGGAAGGTGAAAAATCCACACTTGTGATGATAGGATTCACACTTACAATAGGAAGGCATGAATCCTTAGAGTCAGAAGAGTCGATGTTAATTGGTTTCCCTACTCTTCCCAAAGAATTGGTAACAACGAGGGCCTGGTCCACATCTTACTCTTGATTAAAAACATCATCACAATGGGTGGTATTTCTTGGGATGGCTCCCCTTTGTCCACAATCTGTTGGGAAGGACCAATAATTTGTTAAAGCCCATCCACCTAGAGGTGGTAGTCTGGTGTTCACCTCTATGATTATAAGGGAGGGATCCCTCCATATTGCCTTTAAGATATCCTCTATAAATCCTACCACATGTGCCCTATCCAAGACCTCAGCATCATCCTTTGCATTTAATAAAATAAAATCAATCTCATACAACTCATGTTGGTAAGGGATGCCCAAGCTTGTGACATACTTTTGAATTAGGCCATGGGGATCCTAATCCCTGTGTTACAAGGACGCTAATGAGTATAATTCTATAATCTTTCCCACTTCATCGAAGTGTCTCATTTTTGTATGGCACATTCAACCAATCATCAAAGAAGACCCGTGAAACAAGCTCGTGTTTCTTCTTCATATCTTCATCAATACTCCACCATAACTGGTAAGTTACTGTTAACAAATTTTGGTCCTGCAAACCAAAATTGAGCACCCCCCTCTTTTCCCTTCCTTTGCAAGGCCTATTAGCTAGTTTTTGATGAGTTCACCCTACTACAATTTTATGGGTTTTTCTCTTTAACAGGCCCATTTCCATAAAAACCAAGTGTTTTGAGTCTTGCAAGTATTTGGGTTGATTTGGAACTCATTTTGATCCTAGATGATTAGCAGGGTAAAAAAATTACCTCAGGCAAGCCTTTTATCAATAAAAATGGGCCAGTTTCAAAGGGGCAGAGGTCTTTTACAAAAGCTTCGAAGGTCAGGTACCCTTGCAGAGGGCACTTGGGTGCCAAACAGATTCTTTGCGAATTCATCTGAAAGACTACTCAGAGGCCAAAGTACCCTTGCGAAGGGTAGGAAAGTGACAAAAGGGACTTTTCAAAGGGCTCTAAAGGACAACCTTGGACCCAAAGTACCCTTGCAGAGGGCAGAATGTCTATTTGCAAAGGCCAAGCTAGAAAGTTGTAAAGGAAGATTTCCTATAGAAAAAATGACAAGCCAAGAAATGAATTTCTTCAGACAAAAAGTCTGAAGGAATTCCTTCAGACATTTTGTCCGAAGAAATTCACCAAGAAAGGACACCAAAGGCATGAATTCTTTCAGACAAAATGTCTGAAGGAATTCCTTCAGACATTTTGTTTGAAGAAATTTGACAAGACAAAAAAATTTGAAAGGTAGGTGTCCTTTCAAAGGACACTTGGCCATCAAAAGAGGACCTTCCCATTTTTTTGAAGGGTCTCTTTCCCTTCAAAAAATTCCATTTACAAAAATCCAAGAAAATTGATGAAGGGTAGTGATGGGCCTGAGAACGTCAACTTTACATGGTAAGTTAGCCATTGGAAGTTCAAATATCTAGTGACAGGCTTGCAAATGTCAAATTCAAGGTAGTGAAAGAGTTGTTAGTTTTAAAATGGTGATAGGCCTGTGGATGTCAATTTTGATGGGATGCATTAGCCGTGGAGAAAAGCTAAGGAACAAGTTCTTTCGGACAAAACATCTGAAAGAATTCTTTTAGACATTTTGTCTGAAAGAACTCATGAGCACAGGCTCGAAGGAATTCAAAGGCATAAAGTCAAAAGAAAACTCAGTGACCCACCAAGAAAGGAGCCCAAAAAGGAAAAGGATGCCCTAGGAGCCCGAACCGCTGAGAAAGACAAGAAATAATGAGAAAAGAGGAGAAAGAGAGAGAGCATGGCTCATAAAATAGCCACGCACACATAATACAAACACTTAGAACATTCCAGGTGACATAGCCAACCAAGCACAGGAACAAACTAGATCGGTCCAGGAGGCACAGGAGGCATCGGTAGGAGAAGTAATTACTTGTAGATGAAATAGTCTCCATGGAACAACCATTAAGAGAGCAGCGCTAGCATTCAAGAGAGCGGCCCATTTTCTTTGTTAGGCATTAATAAGTAGACAGCTACATTAACTTTCACAAAGAGATGGCTTTGTTGGTTATGGAGAGAAGAGACCCATACTTTTGTAGAAGTGTTTAATACGACCAGGTAGCAAGGTCAATATCTGGGACACCTACAACATGGCTTTTTTAGGTGCATTTATGGGAAAGATGACAGTGGCATGGGTGAACTCTTCTTGCCGAGGTGTTTAATGTAGTATGGGCCTCTTGCTCACAAAAGGGTCAAAGGTTCTTTCTCCAATTTCTATATATTGTAACCTCTTAGCTTTGTAAAAGGGATCTCTCATTTTTTGTATGGCGAAACAGTGACAAATTTGCCTTTAATCAAAAGAAGCATTTTACCTCCATCTGATGCTTTACACTTTTGCATATGTCTGTGTATTGCCTTATGTTTAGTCATTTATTTTAAATGCTTCCATAGGTCGACGCCAATGTATGTAGTGTATCCAAGATCTTTTTATGCAGGTTAACAAGAATCATCTAGGTTGAAGTATAGGTGCAGGTGAGCAACCGTCCAATAGTGTGCCTCTAGAGCACCTATGGTAGGTTCTTCTTCATTATACCTCCATCAAACCCCTTATTGAAATATTGATGCAATCTAGTCTCTTATTCAAATGAAGTGTTTGTTCTCTCCTTTTGGTACAAAGCGTAGATAAAAAATGAGTAGATCAATCAATTTTGGTGCATCACCATCTTAGTTTATATTTTAATAGTATCCCTCTCTCTTTTCACCCCCCCCCCCATTGTTAGTAGTAGAAATTTAGGACTTTAAGGTGCATCAAGGGGAGCTAGCCCATGGTCTAGAGATTCACTCCTCAATTTTACTACCCATAGAAAGAGAAGTGTTTCCATTATGCTACGTGGAAGAAAGAAGCTAAGTTTTCTTTTGAAGGGTGAAATCCACTACGTCAACAATTTTTGGCATGCCTAGTGGGACACAAATTATGTCCTATGAGTTTCAGGATTCATGTTGGTCCTGTTACTGTAAAAATCCAAAAGCAAGATCTATAATCCAACATCTGGCGACTCCATTTTAAGAATTTAGTCCCTGATTACTAATCAACCTAGCACCCCGTGCCTAAGGTCACCACAAGATCTTCTTTTAAGGGTGTCCCTTTCGAATCTGTTGAGCTGGCTTCAAACTCAGTAAAGAGGCTAAGGTTTACAAAGACTCATCCTTACATGACAAACCAATTTCCTAGACCTGCCATAAGATATACATACACAAGAAGACCCAGGTTGAACCCTATCACAGCCATGGCTTTACCTTTTGTGGCTTCAATGGTCAGAGTGCTTTGAATCTTCTACGATATGACCTAATTCTAGGGACAGCCCTTAAGAGTGTTCCTCCCTTTAGTGGAGAGGGGCCAATCACCACTATTGAGCATATCAGAAACATAGCCAACCTCTACAATATCCATAATGTCACTAAAGAAAAAATAGCCATCGGGTTAATGGCCTTGTCTTTTAAAGGTAAAGTTTTAGACTAGTATGGGACCTTACCTATGAATTCAGTTGGCTCATGGAATGAATTAGGCACCCTCCTGACAAATAGATTTGGAAAGAAGAGTGACCATCTATCTCTAGCTGAGCAATTGACCACTATGAAGAGAGCTCCACATGAATTTATGCAGGATTTTAACACTAGGTTCCAAAAGATTTGGGATAGAATCCCCATTCTAGTGAGTCTGACTCCAAGCTATGCTTTCCTCTACTACTTAAAGGCCTTGAATAGTGACACTTTTGTCATGATACAGTCCATGGGTGAACAAGTTTTACCCATTGCTTATGAAATAGCCATAACTACATACAATTGTTTGGTGCAAGTAGGAAAGATAGCCCCTATACCCTATATGCTGCTCTTTCCTGATCTACATCCCTTAGCTCAACCTATCATGCCCACTTTAGCTCCTCTACGTAGTGTAGAAAAACTGACTACTACCCCTTCAAATGACCTCCATAACGTTAAGAGTTTAATACAGAGTGTTACCAATGAATTAGTGGCCCTCAAGAGGCAACAAGCTCAAAGCTATCAACTGAATCAAGGTTACTAGTAGTTCAGGTAGACAAATAGACCTCCCTTCCAAAATTATAATCAAGGGCAAGGTCAAATTACCTAGGTCAGACCTTATCAGAGTTATAATCCAAGTGCCCCTTCATCATCCAAGGCTCTTATTTCTACTCAAAATAATTTGGTATAGGAACAACCTAATTATCCACCCTTGGGGTATGGTCAAGAACAGGTTGCTTATGCTAATGAGCTACCAAATCAATCTATGCACACACAAAGTGATTATATAGCCTAATTCCCAAGTTTTGAGGCATCAATGCAATCTAGGATAGACATCAGACAGGCTCAATCTGATTCCACTCTTATGAATCACTTTGAAGGGGAGTTCTATGCAGTCAATTATGTGGGGACCACAAATAATCAAGATGATTGTGTTGTAGCCAACACCAGGTCTAAGAAGAGAGCTATGGAGGAAGCTCAAGTAGCTACTCAAGCATCTGTAGCATCTTTTTCATCACAAGTGAACCAAAAATTTCCCAATTATAGACCTCCAGTTGTAGCTTCAACTCCTCGGGTTACACCTCAAGTTGCAAATGCCCCTAAGGAGAACTCAAAAGGGAGTAACCCTCCAATCAATGTGGTGGACCAAATGAATAAGCTTCATATGAATATATCATTGTGGGATTCCTTCGCAATGCCAGGACAAAAGGATATACTCCAAAAGGAATTGCATAGGCTGAGTGAGCAAGTTGTCCCAGCAAAGGCTGATAATGTGTTGATTGTGAATGGAGCTCCTCCCACTGGAGATCAAGCAAAGAAGGATGAAAAGGTCCCTCCTTTATACCTATCCTTAATTATTGGCAATTTCTTGGTCCACAATTGCACCATTGATAGTGGAGAAAGCACCTCAATGATGCCCAAACGCATAGCTGACAAGCTAGGACTCAAATATGAGAAAATGACCAAGGGAGTTATGTAGTTGGATGGATCACCAGCCAAGACATTGGGAGCGATAAGAGGCTTAAATATAACTCTCCATGCCTATCCAAGATTCTCCATTCCTCATGACATGGTAGTAGCGGTTTTTCCCCCTTACTTCACTCTTTTCTTATCTAGGGATTTCACATCCAAGATAGGTGGGTACCTGGTAGTAAATTGGTCTTACATGGTCTTTAGGACCAAATATGGAACCAAAGTGAGGATTGAGTCAAAGCCAATACACAAATATCACCTAGATCCATACTCACCCAAGGTGACAAATGTCATCTATGCCATCATTGATGAAGAAGAACTCTAGGTAGACCAATCACCACCATCTTCCCTTGAAGGAGTTGCTGACCTGCTCCTGGATGAATGGGGAAATGATAATTTTGAACATGATCCTTACAAGTTCATTGAAGAGGCAGGTCTTGGAGTTTACTATATGCATGAGAAGGGTACTTTCATGCCAAATGTAATGAAGGCAAACCAAGAGAGTTGTGGTTTGTGGAAACTATTTTTTGACGGATCTAGAAGTAAGTTGGGAGCTGGTGGTGGAGCAATGTTGGTTTCACCTTCAAAAGGAAAATAATTTTCAACTTTCAAGTTCTAATTATATTGCACTTACAATGTAGCAGAATATGAATCTCTTATTCATGGTTTAGAGTGGGCAAGAAAAAGAGGAATCAAAGAATTACAAGTTTTTGGAGACAGCGAATTAATTGTAAACCAGGTGAGGGGTCAAAACTTGACCAAGAACTCCTTACTCAAGTCTTCAAAGCATAGGGTGTGGGACATAATGGAGAGCTTCATTTCTTTCAACATCACTTCCATCCCAAGAGAATGAAACAAGCATGTAGATAGACTAGCAGCAGTCGGTGCTCAATTTGACATTCCCAAGGAAATAAGTCAGGACAACAATTAGCACCATTTAAAGGTGATAGTAAGACCCTACATACCTAACAATGTCACCAATTGGTAGGTGTTTGATAGTGACCAGTAGATAACACTTTTCTTACATTAGGAGATTGAGTTCACTTCTAAGAATCAATCCAAGCTATAGCAATATTATGATGGTCAGATTGTTCAGTTGAAGAACAACAGACTTCCTAAGGGTTTGGTCACTCTTGAGAGCATCTTCAATGAGGATGACCAACTCAAAGATGATAAAGCAAGCATCACAACCAAGAAAGAGAATTATGAAAGGGTTGAAATATTCAAGGATAGGTTGCTTGCACTTGGGAAGGTATGTACAAATGAGGAAAGGCATTCTTTCATTTTGTTATGCCAAGAGTTTATCAATGTCTTTGCTTGGGAATATGGCAATTTAAATGGGTTTGATCCAAGCTTGGCCCAACACACTATTGAGATGGAAGAAGGTGCAAAACCCATCAAGCAAAAACAGAGACCAATCAATCTAAGGATTGAGCCTCTCATGAGGAAGGAACTCACCAAACTAATTGAATCTAGGATCATTTTTCCTATCAAACACTCTTCTTGGCTGGCCAATCTGGTCCCTATTAAGAAGAAGAATGGGGAGATCAGATTGTGTGTTTATTTTAGAGACCTAAATAGAGTCTCATTAAGAGATCACTATCCCCTCCCAAGTATGGAACAGATTCTCCAGATGGTGACAGGCAGTGAACGATTCTACCTCCTAGATGGGTACTCTGGATACAATCAAATTTTGGTGTAATACTGCGACTAGTACAAGATAGCCTTCACCACCAAGTGGGGAACTTCACCTACAGGAAGATGCCTTTTGGGCTATTAAATGTTGGAGCTACTTTCCAACGAGCTATGGATATGGCCTTCCAAGATTTGATAAATGACATAGTGCTAGTTTATCTTAATGACGTGACAGTCTTCTCCAAGGAGGAAGGATAACATCTGAAACACCTAAGGTAAATATTTGAGAGGTGTAGAGAGTTTGGCATCTCTCTCAACCCTAAGAAATGTGTGTTTATTGTCCACGAAGGCAAACTCTTGGGTCATGTCATTTCAAAAGGAGGCTTGACCATTGATCTAGAAAGAGTGCACACCATTTTAGTGTTGCCCTTGCCTAAACACAAGAAGGGCCTACAAAGTTTATTTGGAAAAATAAATTTTATTAGGAGATGCATCCCTAATTTTGTTGAACTGGTCAAGCCACTAACTTCCATGTTAAGGAAGGATGATACGTTCACATGGACAGCAGGAAGGAGAAATAGTTTTGAAGGGATCAAGCAAGCTATTGCCCAAGATCCCACCTTGATTAGTCCTGACTTCTCCAAGGACTTCAACCTCTACACCTTTGGCAATGAATAGGTAATCTCTGCTATGCTCATCCAAGTGAATGGTGAAAACCTTGAGCAACCTCTCACATTTTTTAGCCAAGGTCAAGAAGGCTATGAGATTAAGTACACTTTTTTTTATAAGCAAGCACTTGCAGTTATACAAAGCCTGAAGAAATTCAGACATATGTTGTCAAACAAAAAGATTCATATCATGGTGCCACATCCTAGTGTAAAATATTTCTTGCTAAGTTGTGACTTGAATGAAAAGAGGGCAGGGTGGATCACCAAGGTGATGGAGTATGATGTAGAGATCAAGACCACCAAGCTGGTGAGAGGAAGAGGGTTGTGTGAGCACCTAGCTACAGACTTAAAAGAACCAAAAGAGGGTGTTTTGATACTCAATGATGAAGTTGCAGTGGAAATGCCCACCACCACTAAGAGCTGGACACAAGATATGGTTCATTTCCTTTGAACTGGTGAGTGCCCGCAAGGTCTTGATAA
Organism: Torreya grandis; assembly: GCA_037957365.1. Taxonomy (NCBI): domain Eukaryota; kingdom Viridiplantae; phylum Streptophyta; class Pinopsida; order Cupressales; family Taxaceae; genus Torreya; species Torreya grandis. The sequence continues at coordinate 1,624,094 of JARHVA010000751.1, forward strand.
AACTAAGAGGAGATATTTTAGGCTCCAGTCTCTTCCTTATGTCTTAGTAGATAGAGTGTTGTTCAAAAAATACTTTTCAGGGATACTCTTGAGATACATTGATTTAGATCAGGTTGACAAAGTACTATTTGAATTTCATGATGGAACAATTGGTGGTCACTTTGCCCCCAAGGCTATAGCTGCAAGGACTATGAGGGCTAGCTACTTTTGGCCCACCTTGTTCAAAGACACTCATTCTTGGGTGAGGAGATGTCAAAAATGTGCTCTTTTTGATGGAAAATAGTGGTTGGCTATAATGCCTCTGCAACTTATTCAAGTGGAATAGCCATTCATGCAATGGGGTTTGGACTTCATAAGGATGATCAACCCTCCTAGTGTTGGCCACAAGTGGATCTTGACCGCTATAGATTATTTCATGAGATGGCTAGAAGCTGTCACTTTGAAAGAAGCCAATGAGAGTGCGGTCCTAGACTTCTATGAAGGCCTGGTGACGAGATTTGATGTCCCATCTATAATTATTTTGGACATCGCATTGGCTTTCTTGGAACAAAGACAAGCGAGTGGGCATTAGGATATGGCATCTATCTCAGTACTTCCTCCAACTACTACCCACAAGGGAATGGGTTGGTTGAGTTCACCAATAAGAACCTACTCAGGATCATTAAAAGGACAATGGAGGAAAATCAAAGGACTTGGCATGCCAAGCTGAAGACAGCCCTATGGGCAGATAGAATCACTCCAAAAAGGGTAGTTAGCAATTCACCATACACACTTGTGTATGGAAGGGAAGCTAGAATTCTTATTTCACTTGAATTACCAGCCTTGGATCTTGCCCATCAACTATAATTAGAGGAGAACAACAGCATGGAGGTCAGATTTTATGAATTAATGGAGTTTCAAGAGGCAAGAGACTAATCCATGGATGCCATGACCAGCTGCCAACAATAAACAAATTAATATTTTGACAAGAAATTCTTGTCAAAATACTTCTCAGAAGGTGACATTGTCTTGAAATGGGATGAAGACCGAGCTAAACCTGGAAAGCATACAAAGTTTGATGCCTTGTGGAGTGTTCCATATGTCATCACCCAATGCAAGCAACACAATGCATTCCAACTCTTTGGGTTGGATGGTGAAGAACTACATATCCCAGTTAATGGGATATATCTTAAACATTGTCACTAACCTTCTCTTTTTATGTACATAGTTTCCCTATTTTTTCCTCATTTTCCCTAAGTGATTTTATGAATGTTTATAGTTTTTTTTTTAGCCTTGTGTGTGTTCTCTTTTCCTTTCAGGGTAAAATCTTTATTGGTTCTTAGGTTTTTCAAGGTTATTACCAGCCTTTCAAGCTGCAACCTGACTCCATGTCCAATGGACCTTTGAGCCACTAGCCTTCTTAAGCATATCAGGCATGCTTCCCTTGTGAATCGCCAAATGTGTTGACAAATTATGATCTTGCAGACCAAAATTGATCACCCACCTATTTTCCCTTTCTTTGCAGGGCCTATTAGCCAGTTTTTGATGAGTTCACCCCACTACAATTTTATGGGTTTTTCTCTTTAACAGGCCCATTCCCATAAAAACCAAGTGTTTTGAGTCTTTCAAGTATTTGGGTTGATTTGGAACTCATTTTGATCCTAGATGTTTAGCAGGGCAAACAAATTACCTCAAGCAAGCCTTTTATCAACAAAAATGGGCCAGTTTCAAAGGGGCAAAGGTATTTTACAAAAGCTCTGAAGGTCAGGTACCCTTGCGGAGGGCACTTGGGTGCCAACAGGGCCTTTGTGAATTCATTTGAAAGACTACTCTGAGGCCAAAGTACCCTTACGGAGGGCAATAAAGTGATAAATGGGACTTTTCAAAGGGATTCGAAGGATAACCTTGGACCCAAAGTACCCTTGCGGAGGGCAGAAGGTCCATTTGCAAAGGCCAAGCTAGAAAGCCGTGAAGGAAGATTTCCTTTGAAAAAAATGACAAGCCAAGAAATGGATTTCTTCGAACAAAACGTCCGAAGAAAATCCATGAAGAAACTCTAGGAACAATTTCTACAAATAAAATGTCTGAAGGAATTCCTTCGGACATTTTGTCCAAAGAAATTCACCAAGAGAGTACGCTAAAGGCATGAATTCTTTCGGACAAAATGTCCGAAGGAATTCCTTTAGACATTTTGTTCGAAGAAATTAGACAAGACAAAAAAACCCGAAGGGTAGGTGTCCTTTCGGAGGACACTTGGCCATCAAAACAGGTCCTTCCCATTTTTTTGAAGGGTCTCTTTCCCTTCGAAAAAGTCTGTTTACAAAAAGATGAGAAAATTGTTGAAGGGTAGTGACGGGCCCGAGAACGTCAACTTTAACATGGTAAGTTAGCTGTTGGAAGTTCAAATATCTAGTGACAGGCTCATGAACATCAAATTCAAGGTATCAAAAGAGCCATTATTTTTCAAATGGTGACAGGCCCGTAGATGCTAATTTTGATGGGATGCATTAGCCGTGGAGAAAAGCCAAAGAACAAGTTCTTTCGAACAAAACGTCTGAAAGAACTCATGAGCACAAGCCCAAAGAAATTCAAAGGCATAAAGTCAAAATAAAACTTAGTGACCCGCCAAGAAAGGAGCCCAAAAAAGAAAAGGATAGCCCCAGGATCCTGAACTACCGAGAAAGACAAGAAATAATGAGAAAAGAAGAGAGAGAGAGAGAGAGAGAGAGAGAGAGAGAGAGAGAGAGAGCATGGCTCAGAACATAACCACGCACACATAAGACAAACACTCAAAAAATTCTAGGTGACATATCCAACCAAGCACAGGAATGAACCAGATCAGTCCAGGTGGCACAGGAAGTGTCAATAGGAGAAGTAATTGCTTGCAGATTAAATAGTCTCCATGGAATAGCCAGCCATTAAGAGAGCAGTGCTAGCATTCAAGAGAGTGGCCCATTTTCTTTATTTGGCATTAATAAGCGAACAGCTGCATGAACTTTCATGGAGAGATGGCTTTGTCAGTTATGGAGAGAAGAGACCCATACTTTTTCAAAAGTGTTTAATACGCCCAGGAAGCAAGGTCAATATCTGGGACACCTACAGCATGGCTTTTTTAGGTGCATTTATGGGAAAGATGATAGTAGCATGGGCAAACTCTTCTTTTTGAGGTGTTTAATGCAGTATGGGCCTCTTTCTCACAAAAGGGTCAAAGGGTCTTTCTCCAATTTCTATATATTGTAACCTCTCAGATTTGTAAAAGGGATATCTCATTTTTTGTATGGCGAAGCCCTGACAAATTTGCCTTTAATCAAAAAAAGTGTTTTACCTCCATCTGATGCTTTACACTTTTGCATATGTCTGTGTATTGCCTTATGTTTAGTCATTTATTTTAAATTCTTTCATAGGTCGACGCCAGTGTATCTAGTGTATCCAAGATCTTCTTCTACAAGTTAACAAGAAGCATCGAGGTTGAAGTATAGGTGCAGGTGAGCAACCATCCAACAATGTGACTCTAGAGCACCTATGGTAGGTTCTTCTTCATTATACCTCCATCAAACCCCTTGTTGAAATATTGATACGGTCTGGTCTCTTATTAAAATCAAGTGTTTTTTCGCTCCTTTTGGTACAAAGCGTAGATAAAAAATGAGTAGATCAATCAATTTTGGTGCATCACCATCTTAGTTAGTTTCTTTTTTAATAGTATCCCTCTCTCTTTTCACTCCCCCCCCCCCCCCCGCCATTGTTAGTAGTAGAAATTTAGGACTTTAAGGTGCATCAAGGGGAGCTAGCCCCTGATCTAGAGATTCACTCCTCAGTTTTGCTACCCATAGCAAGAGAAGTGTTTCCATTGTGCCGTGAGGAAGAAAGAAGCTGAGTTTTCTTTTGAAGGGTGCAATCCACTATGTCAACAGTTATTTCTTGTTTAGCTAATTCATTGAGGATGTACTTAGGGAGACATTAAGGTGAAACCTTGATTCCTATCACCATGATTACGGTGTAGTTTGGGTATAACCAATAATCCCCCCTTGGACATAATGTTTTCTTGATGTTTTCTTATACTCAGGCCAAGGGTTCCTCATGAATTGCCTTCCAAACTTGAAGATAAATATTCTTGGCAATCCTGACAATGTTCTTCATACATAAGTAGATGTGCAAGAAAGAAAAGAAGTCACATAACCTATTCTTGATATAGTATGGAGTTGGGCTCCAGAGTGATCCATTGTGAACATAGACAGTGGCCATGACCACATCTAACAAGTAAAACATCATGAATAAATGGTCGTCCATTAGTATTTTGCATTTATTGAACATTTTCTCCTGGAGCTTGGCACTAATTATCTCTCTAGGCAAAATTTAACTCTTAAGTCATCAATAAATCTAGAAACGACACCCATTCTAATCGAAGGAGGTGGATGCTAATGCAGCCATATAACATGTTTAGTAGGGTCATTCCAATACAAATTCTCATCCTGAATTTGGAGATTGGCATGGGGTTTCTGGCCTTGAGGGTGATTGTTTCTCATGGAGCAATCCATTTCCTTAGTGTACTTTCAACTATGATAGTCTTCTTCCATAATTCAACTTTATGTCCATCGTATGTGGTGTTTGCGATGGGGAGCCTTAGGTATCTTTGGAAAGCATCTCCTGAGATATAAGTGAAAACTATTTTATGTTACATGTGGTGTAAAAATCCATCAGACACCTTCCCTATGAAGAACAAGTTATGAAGTAGGTCGATGTAGGGCATCACTTAGGGATTAGCTACCTCAAAATGTAGTTGTTGACATTTCAATGGTAGCAAGTTAGCTACCAATTATTTTTGCTTGGTTGTTAAACTTTATTCACATGAATAGGCATCCACATTTTCTATTGTATCCCACAGAGTTGTATAATTAGCAAATTTTCCATTAAATATTGTTGCATCAAAGATGATGTCCATGTATGATGCAGTAAAAACTTGATGTACTTTGAATAAACCCTATCTTCTTTCTTTAATAATTTCTCTCTAGTGGCTAGGCTTAAGACCCCTCACTATGCCCAAACAGACTATTTTACAAAGTCGATGAGGTTATACCATTTTGATGCCTTTAAGTGGTGTCTTCCATCATATCAAACTTGTCTCTATTGATTTCAATCATCTTTGGATCCTTTGTCTCCTCTTTATTCCTCTTAGCGTTCTATGAGCATGAAAATCCTAGTATCCCTATTTTCTTGAAAACCTCCTTATCTAAAAGACTACATGAACATTCATGATAAACTCAATAGCTTTCTAAGGACCCATTAAGGTCATACACCTTTGACTTTTCTTCCTGACACAACTCACAAGACACAAACACACTTTATTCTTTAAGCCACCCCTAAATTAGCCCTCTAAACTGACAAAGCTCCTAGGTTTAAGCAATGTACGGACTCCCATTTCAAACTAAGGATATTTTTAGATACCTTTTTGGCTCATTCAACTTATCCAAGCCTCTTTTAGCCTCACTCTCAAAGCACATCACTTTTCCTTCTTTAGCTTATCACCATTTAGGTCTTATAAGCCCTTAAGCACAACATAATACCCCAAAATCCATACTAGGGAGACCGTATAGGTCTAAAACCAAGTTATACACTTGGATTACCTTGATTTAGCAAGATTACAAATTTTCACCAAATTTGGATGGTTGAAACTTATCTTATCCCCAAAACCCTAATATAGGGTTTTCTTACACCTGCACAGGCCCGAGAGACTGTATAATTTGTTATCTAGAGTTTTATAATGTTTTAAAAGATAAAATTACCTTCATCAGGTCTATTTTCATGTCCTTCAATTTATCAAACATGATAGGATCCTTATTTGTACCATTCCATGCTAAAAAGAACAAAATCTCATATGAATGTGGGTGTTTCCATTGACTATACAAGGTATACTTGAACTGTGTTACTTCAAAGGCATTCCAAAACTCACAAAGGGAACCATAAATCATTGATATATTTCCCAATCATAATAACAATCAACTATCACCACAATCTCTAACCCCTTTGATCCTTCATAGTGCTTCCAACTCACCAATCAACTGTAAACAGGGGTTTCAACTTGTTGACAGGGGTTACCATGGTATACAAGGGTCTAATTATATTTGGCTTGTATTTCCAATCTCCACATATGCCATCCTCTCAACTAACCTTCACTCTCTCCCTACACCTTCACATTGTCTTCAAGATGTTTCCCACACAAAACTAGGGTTATTTTGACTGTGTAACAGGGCTTATGATTGTCTCTAACTGTACTTTATTTCTTGAGTTTGTACACATAACTGTGGGTTAACAACATGGCAATGACACAGATTGAACCCCTTCTAATTCAATCATACTCCTTCAACATAAGGTTCCTCCACATTTACTCAACACACCTTTCTTTGTAGCATTTGAAAATAGGGTATTTACATAGTATTTGACTTCTATGAGTAGAGAGCATTCAAGATTGTAGATTTATCCTACACTTCACCCTCAGACCAATAGGTCTATTGTCCTATCTCAAGTTCTCTCCTCCACAGAACATTAACTCACCAACAAGGGTTCTTTCTCACACTAACCTTATAAGCAACGTCATGAGACCATACTTTGAATTGTCATAAGCTATGAATAGGGTAAGCAAAAGGAGTTGTAGTCTCAAGTATTTTTCCACTTTGCAATGTTTGCTCAATCAGCTTGGGTCCTATACGATCCTAAAAATATATCACAATGAATGCTTCTTGTTTCTTCCTCTAAAATAATTATGCAATCCCTTCCTTCTTAACTGCAACATATAGGCCTTCCCAAACCTAAAGACACACACATACAGGGTCTATGTATATATAGGATTCAAGGCTCACTTAAAACAATGTCAATACATACAAAAATCAATCCATAAAGCTTTCAAAGGAAATAGCACAGTGATCAACTTATCTTTATTCATTGATTCAACATTTCATTACAATTACAGTCCATAATTGGACTTGTTCATCTTCATGAGGGTTTTGTAAAATTTTCTCATCCTCTATCTTACTTCCCTCTGCTTTGAGAGATCTCTCTCCCTATTCTCCCTTCTCTCACATTCTCCTCTAAACTCACTTACAACTTCTCTATTTTCACCAACTTCAATGTTGGTTATCAAATTCGTTACAAAACTACCTCCTTTCTTGTCAACCCAACGTATGGGTGAAGGTTACCATACTAAAACATGACTTCTACCTTAAGAGTTAACATATAAGACTTATAATTACATTTGACATGATTTCATTAGACTTCTTAACCCCACTTTACTCATCTAAACACTTCAAGCATACAACACCTAGAAGCCATATAACACACATTGATGAATCCAACGGACTCCTAAGAGACAAATGGACTAAGAAGGTCCCTCACACACATTGACATCCAAATTTGACCACATTTGACTTCCTATTGACAAAAACACAAAAATGTTGTTTCTTAGCTTGATGCTCCCGCATCAATGTATTCCGTAGAATATTTGATGGAGAACTTCAAAGGTGGAAACACTCCCCTAAATACCTTAGATGATGAAACCATTCTTTATCTGGTTCACTCACATAACCTATCCTCCTGCATGTTCTCTATTTTCTTTATATAGCCTAGGAGACGTAACATCGATGTTGCTTCTATTTTAAATTATTTGTTTATACTAGGAGAATCTTGTATAGGACCATCACTTTAATCATGAAGTTTCTCATGATAAAATGTTTCTAAATTCTCTCACTTTGTCTCCACTTAAGACTCGATATATCGTTGGCCCAAACTTCACACCCATAAAGCACCATTAACACTACCAATAGCCTAAATAAGACAATGGTGGTCTTTCAATCCCACCAATCAACTTTTTGCCCTTGGTTTGAAGAGAGTATAGTGCTCTCCATAGTTGTTGAATTATATTCATTATGCATGTTTTCCAACTGAACATGTTAGTGAAATCAAGGGCCAAGTATTTGTACTCTAAAACCATCTCAAGTAGGTTCCCCTCAAAAGGTGAAGCTTATATGTAAGTTATATTTTTCCATGAGAAGGTTAAAATCTTAGTTTTGTTGATGTTAACTTGCATCACGACCTCTTTGCAAAAGAGCTTTAAGGATTTTAAATGATCGTTTAAGCTTTGAGTTGTTACGTCAAAATAATATCACATGCACATAGGTTTTTTATCACATAGTTATTCGTGTGGATCCCGCCACCTTCTAATATGGCTATCCATTCTTACAATTTTTCAATATAAGGGCCAAATAAAGTGGGTGATAGTTGGCATCCATGTTTAACCCCTATGTTGTTATCGAAGATAGTCTTGTATGCATTCTAATTTTGGCTTCAACCTACTCATAGAGCCTATGGGCTACTGCCCTGTATTCTTTTGAAACTCCAAGTTCTTCCATCCTGCCCAACAACTTGTTTCTAGGAATTATGTCAAATACTTTCTTGAATTGAACAAAGCAACATAAGACTTCTCCTTTATTGTCCTATACTTTTTCATTTAAATTTTTGAGTGATTCAATGATCTCTTGTTGAATGCTTTCATATGAACCCTACATTTCATTTTACCTCTTTCCTTGTTTTCCAACCCAGTGGCTAATTTTACATTGATAGGGTTGATCATAATAGTTATGTAATTCAATGGTTTTTTACCTCTCCACTTTTGAAAAGGGGTATGACTAGGCTAGTGGTCTACTCCATACTGAAACCTTCTCAAACAATTTCGATAAATATGTCTCCTATGTGAGGTGCCAAGATTTTAATCCCCCATTTTAAACATTCATTAGGTAGTATCTATATATCTCTTGATTTACCACTTGTTAGTGTGCCAACACCTTTTTTAACCTCTCTTCTAGTAAACAAGTTTGCTCGTACGCTGATTTTTGAGAGTGATTGCCTTATCTTCTCTTTGATCGTATATTTGTCTCACATATCCTAACCCTTGCACCAATGTGATATTGTTCTTTTGCTTTTCACGTGTTTGTATTTCTTTCCAAAAATGCTTAGGGTCATTTTTCCCTAGCCATATTAGTTCTTCCCGCCTTGTTTTCATGTATTCTTCTTTTTTTTTGTTTACACCAATTACATTTACATTTTTTGTTTGACTTCTTCCCTAGCTCTTTGAAATTCATTCTTTCTACCTTACATTCTTCATTGAACCAAACATTTGTCGGAAAGTTGTCTTTTGTCTATTTTCTAGGTTTAGAACTTTTAAACTTATTTAGTGTTGCTTGGATTACATTCATTAATTATTATTATTGAGGTGTTCATGTGGGCCATGTATTGTCTTTTTTCTACCCCTTTAGGCTAACTTTCAATGTTGTTATGAGAAATTCATGGTTTTCTTATGTCATGATTATATTTCCTTTCCCTTGGCATCCCTTTTCATTGCCTTGAATTTGATTGCGTTGTTGTTTGATTCTTAGTTGTTGATTTTTATATATATGGTGTTATGATCAGATTTGAGATCAATTGATGATTCACCAATTTCTATTCTTATAGTTCTCTAGGTCAAATCTTTGCAACAAATGATAAGTCTACTGTGCTTTTCTCGTTGTACATTGTGTATGTGTCTCCCCCAACTTGGGCCATGTTCTCGTTCCATTGCATATAATAAAGTTGTGTATGCTACATAGACCTATCAGTTCTTCTCAAAAGTATGTGAAGTTCTTTTTTTCCACCCTTGCTCCTTTCCCACCAACTCTTTTTCCTCTAGCCATAACAGGTTATCATTGTTTCTTAGGGTGTGAGCTTGCTTGTTTGTTGCCCCAGTGTTTAAATCACCCATTAGCATTACCTCTCCAAGTTTGTTTTACATTGAAATGTCCTTTCCTAAAGCTACATATGATTTTTCGCAATATATAATAAGTTCATTTTATTATATACTTTTCATTGTTATGGGGCAAAGTAGTATGATGTTACATTGATTGTTCTTTCATTTTCTACGATTTGGATCCATTTGTATTATTTGTGTCTTTTTTTAACTATATATATAGATTTGGCTTGTCTTTCTTTTATAAGTATCATCACCTCTCCATCTCCCTTGCCCTTTTCAACAACTTCATTCCATATTGATGCTTTTGTGTACCCTACAAAATTTGAGGTTTTGCACTAGTTATGTCTGTGTCTCTATAAGAACAATTATGTCTTTTCTTTTAGCTATGGGCCTTGGATCAAGACCTCTACTCCAACAGTAACCTTTGTAATTCCTTCTTACCATCATCAAGTGCTCCTAGTTGGCCCCCTTCCCTATTTGTCACGTGTCATTTGAAATTCAATGCATGCTTTACCATTTTTCACCCATGCCCATTTGCCTTCTAACCTATTTGTTCTCACTTTTTCCCATTCCGTCATTTGCTCATCTTGTTGCATTGGCATCAAATCCTCATTTAAATAGAAATGTGATCTTTTTCAATAGTGCTTTGTTTCTTAGAATTTGTATTTTATCATGTCTTTCATTATGACTTTGATGTTTTTGTCTCTCCTTCCTTTCGTTTCCTTTCCTAACTAGTGAGCTTGGCATATTTATCATTTCCATAACCGTTTAACCTCAAAGAATCCTCTTACTAGTTTATTGGCACCTTCATTCTCTCTATAATCTTTTAGTGCCTTAATGATTATGTCGGTCCCTCACATCAGTTGTAGTTTTCCTAGTTTTTGTATTAATTCCATTAGTTTCTCTGATTGTTCTTAGACTACCATTGCCCATGTCTTAACCTCCTCAAGTTGACTATGTATGCCATTCTAATTTATTTATATGCTTGTTATTACCGTTCGCAGCTTTTTTATTATTGATATGTTCATTTCTAATGTGTTCTATGACTTTCCTTGCTTTCTTGTTTGCAATGCATTTTTCTTTAACATGTATTTTTTGTAGCCCAACTTCAAGCATTTTTTGCAGGTTGACCACTTTCTCTCTAAGCATCTTTGTCTTCTTTAGTTTTTGTTTTGCTTGTGCTATTTATGCAAATTTGGTTACTTATATTTGTTCCCTTGCCTCCACACCTTCTACCTTCTCTTTGATGCCGGATAACTCCCTTACTTGTAGCTCTGTCAACCAAACAAATGGTGTTGATGTAGGGCTGTAGATTTCCTCTATCTAAAGCTTTCCCTAAGAGATCTTCTTCTACTAATAGATATGTGGTATGGTTCTCTTCTGCGGTCATTTGGCTATGTTGCACATACATTTTTTAGCTTTTGGTCTATCACCTCACGTCCCATTGGTTCATGTTTAAAGTATTTCTCTATCTGGGTTCCATTGCTTGTTTTTGGCAGAATAACGGCAGATTTTTTGTTTTGTTCCTCTTTTCATTTGCGTTTTGTTTCTGATTTCACTTCTTTGCCACCATTGCCATAGGCCTTGGATAGCCAACATCTGACCATTCCTCAAAAAGCATGTGAAAAAAAAAATGTTGAAATAAGTTTATTCCACACTGCCAATAATTTTGAAAGAAAAGCAAATAAGGCACTACACACCATAAACTTTGCCAAGGTTGCAGATCGCCAGGTTGATGTGTTAGCATCCCCCTCTATAATTACTACAAACATGATTTTTTTTTTTTTTTTGGTGATATGTTAGCATCTTCCTCTCTAATTAGTATAAACATGCTATATTTTTTTTTCCGATGTTGATTCTCTTAGAAGTTATAGTAGAATCATATTTATCAAACATGAGACACACTCTAGATTAGCTTTCAAAAACAAGGCATCTTATGGTATGTCGTGTAGGGCAGGCAAAGAATTGCCACATCGTCCAACTTAATGTCCTAACATTTAATTATCAATTATAACATATAAAATATTAATATTAATGATTAAACAAACTAGCAAGATCTACAAAAAAATTGAAATTTTTTCATTATAAAATGATTGGTTAGAGACTTGCTTCCACAATCCAGTGTTAAATTTTGTAACAAGTCTTTTGCATGACAATGATTGGATCGTCTTGGCTGCATGTTGTGTTAAGATACTGCAGAGAAAAGTAATCATGATTACTAATTCAAGTGCTTTGTTTGTTACAACATGGATATTACCACATCAACTACTAACGTTGTTACAAGATGATGACCAACTTAAGCCACATATGCTGTAATATTATGTAGTGGCTATTGGGTTTTGGTGTGATGCCTGCAAGAGCATGAAATGCCCTCAAAAAATTCAATTGATCTTGCTCGGTCTAATGCTTTTAGCTCGATGAAGATAGAATTCAGTTGATCCTGCTTTGTCTAATTCTTTTAGCTCGATATAGAATTCAAATGAGCCTGCTTTGTCTAATGCTTTTAGCTCAATGAAGATAGAATCTAACTGATCTTGCTTTGTCTATTGCTTTTAGCTCGATGAAGTTAACTTGGAAAGTAGCATGTTCTGTTGTATGTGTATTGGCTGCATAATTTTTATATTAAAAAGATTTACATGACATGATATCAAAGATACAGCATGAGTGAAAAAGGGACCCGGTTCCAATTCTCCTTATGACTCTCTAGTTTCTTCAACAGGCATGGCAGGCAGCCAAATTTCAATGTGTGTTCCACCTGCCCCTAGCAATGCATTTGGTAAACAAGGTGATAATATGCGAACAACACTACCATGATGTTCCAAAATCTCTCGAGCAATAGCAATTCCAGCCACAAAATTCCATGCGATATTATCCTCAGTTCTACTTTCTGACGAGAGGTTGGATCCAAATGGTGCTACAGATTCGGTTTGAGTCTGCAGAAGGCAAGAAAAGCACTGAATGAAACACTCTAACCATAAAACATGGGGGTCTAGTATCAATAGCCAAAAGAGTTTCAGCAGTTGCAGAACACAATCCTTATTTACGAACTTGTTAAAACTAAACAGCAATTGACATATCTGCAACCAAGTATACCCTCACATACACTCAATGCTAGAGTAAACATTTATACTTGCCAGTCCTATAACAATTTTCTTCTTGTTGGGCTTTATATTACAGGTAAGGAAGAACAGCCTTAACAAAATATTCCAACAATTCATGAGGTGCTTGTGCAACATGTCAAAAACAACATTGAATTCCTTCCCTGCAGTGGTCTCAAATATCATGAACTGCTTGACAGGACTATCAAAACACATATTTCCTACCCTGCATTGGTCTCAAATACCATGGACTGCTTAACAGTAATATCAAAAACACACATTTCCTACCCTGCATTTATCTTAGCTGGCTTTTTCTACTGCATTGGTACTTTCCACGATTGATGGCTTTTCCACAACACCAAATCCAGTAGATGCACTTCCGCTGGTCCCATAACACAACGATTACTATACACAATAGCAAAAAGGACATTCTCACTTATCTTACCTTAACTAAGACTGCAAACTTCAAAATTTAAATTAAATACATTGTTTGTTTTTATCTTGGCATTTAGGCACATGTACAGAAAGCAGATGCTGTAGATATCTCAAAATTCCCTTGAGCACAACTTTATTCTCAATGCTTTTCACAACAACGTATCGTCAAGACATACAAATCCCTACTTGATGCTTGCTACTTCTCGTGCAGGCTCCCTAAATAATCAACATGCCCCACAGATATACCCTCTAGCGAACTAGGTAATATGAATATAATGGATGTCCTAAGATTGTTGTTTGATCCTCCTTAGTAGAATCATACATTCTAACAAATTACAAAAAACAAAGGATTCATAGGATCTTGCATATAACCTTTACAAATGCGGAAAATCACAGCAGAGAAGTAAAAACCACACCCACCAACATGTTCTTGACTTTTAAAAACTAAGAAAATTTCAGTTAAATCATATCAGGTCAGAAAATTACCATTAAACTCATATCGGGTCCATTGTCATCAATCACCACAAGAACACCCCCTCCTGGGGCTTCCATAGCTTCAACCTTCACCCAGCCACCTGCTGGTACTCGTAACAATGCACTATCCAATAGATTGCTTAATGCCTGTCTCAATGCAGATTCTTCAATTGCAGCATACAAAATGAGTGTGTTTTCTCTCAACTGCAATGTTCGCTGCTGGCTGTGAGCTAAAGCATCTCCAGCATTTACCAGATCTGTTAGGAGTTTGGATACATTGCAAGGCCTGACAAACAGAACTTGCAGGAATCAAAACTACTATTCAATGAATGCTTCAAGATGAAATGAATTAAGGATGTTTCCTCTTAGGACTGTTAAATAAAAGCAGGTCTACCCAATGTTATTTTGTCTTCTTTAGTTTATGCACATGTATGTTTGAAAAAAGACGTTTCTGAAACCTATCAAACAGAGAACCAAATAATATCAAGTTTACACTTTTAGTTTTAAGAATGTATTAATATTTCTAAAATGGCCAGCCAAAGGAAAACAAAATTGCAACAAAATATTGCAAACTTGTTGAGTACTGGCGTCCACAGATCATACCTGATATTAGATTTTGGTAATGCTGCAAGAGCAAGAGGAGGCATGGGAAGTTCCAAGTCAGCTCCTGCTATAGATCCCACTGACAATCTAGTGTTTTTTCCATTTTCATAGTAATCAGGGTATACATGTCCTTGCCTTAAGATAGAATTTGAACGAATTCTTTGGATTTTATTCACATCCTCTTCTCGGAAATGCATTACATTGGCCTGGAGAAAAATGTCGATGCAAAGAACGGAGATTTTTTAGAACTTCAAAATCACGGGAACAAAATGCAGACTATAAGAATATAGGTTGTTTGTCCTATGTAATTGATAGCTAAAATCAAGAACAGTGGGGGAAAACTAATGGATGTATAAAGAAAATTAATACAACCCAACCAAAACAAGTCAACATAATCAAAATAGGATTTGTTGCAAAGGATGTATTTCCCTCATTAATTTGGAGATGGAGGTGGTGTTTACACCAAATTGGGCTCCCCCAAATTGGGTTAACTATAAATATATTATTTCAAAAAACACTCCTCCAAGGCAAACTGTAATGTAAATCAAGGCCTGTGAGGTGCATATCACTATATTTTTCGAGTTCAATGATGTAATAAAGTTGAGTTTATGGATTTGCCCACCTTTATTATTACCTTGGAGTATATTAAGGAAAGTGGGCATAAGGGCATAATGTAGAGTCTATGTTATGCCCGCTTATTTTAAAAATTGTAACAGTGATGCATAAGAAAAGCCAGCCCACATGCATTTGAGAGTTGTAATGTTCTATGTTAGAGTTCGCTAGTGAACTGAAATTGCCATGATGTAATAATAAATGGTGGGTGCATAATAAAGGTTTAAAGGTGAGCCCACCATTATTTTAGGTCACTTAGAGTCAAGTTCTAATCAAGTTATCATGTTTCTACAAGGTAATTAGATCAATTTGTTCAGTTTTCAAGAGGGCAAACCATCAACTAACTATTACATCGTATAAAACAAAATCAAATATTTTCTTCTTTATTAAATTTCCCCTTGTGTATTATTATTATTCATCGAGGTTTCCTGTAACGTGATTAAATCTTGGGTAGACCTTGCTGTCATGCAATAGTAAAAAAAAATTCACGTGACTTCCAGTGGTGAGGCTTTATCAAGATATACTGGTGTATGTGATAACAATGTTGAATAGATGTTGGTGTTATGTGAGCATGAAATATATGTGAATTACATGTTTTCTATGCTTGTTTTTCTACTGGCTTTATCAAACTTTACCATCATGTGTGATTACATCTTGGGTAGATCTTGGTGTTATCCCTGTTTTTCTACTCGATTCATCATTGCTGAAAGTATTTTCGTAGTGACTCCTTAACATATGCAAGGAAAACAAATGTTAAGCCATGACAAAATTCAGTGATAACAGGTGGGGGACCATAGTGAGTATGCTTCCCATATCTCTGTACCCATCAAGGATGCTTGGATGCCCTTCAGCTTAATTTTTCAATGCATGCTAGGCAGCCTCCTATATCCTGCAAAAATTAAAAGTTAAAACACACAAAAAATAAGTTTTAGATTCCATGGCATATATGATATTTACAATGTTGGATGATAGACCTGTTGATTCTATGGGAGAGTCAATATATATTCCTTTTATTATCCCCTACCATCCCTTAACTGCTCCTACCCTTTTTATAACTAGATGAATTCTAGTCACCTATCATTCTCGGAGGCCTTGGGAAAGATGCCCTTGAAATAACATAATGTCTAAAACCAACTGCGGAATTCAAGCTAAGCACACAGTCAAGGGAGGAAACAGAATATTGAGTAGAATTAATCTATTAATTTCATTAACTTCGATGCATTGTACAAGAAGCTGATATACATATATATAGTAAATGGATTCTTGTGCATAACGGATTCACGAACACTTGTTAATCATGCAATAACTTGGGAATGTCAATGTAAGACATCATTAATGATCAGGTAACTCACAATATTAAGTTGTAACCCCCTCATTAAGACAAATTATTAAGTAGCATGAGGTAACCATCAATTATCATACTTCCCCTGAATGTCTGCTTGGTTGACCCTTACCCCAAGTTCATTTCCAAAGTATTATACCTTCTAACGACCAAGAGGCTTGGGGAAGGTATCTTCAAGCTGCTCCTCTGCTGGCCTGACCAAATAAATCTGCTGATTCTGGGCCTGCTCCCTGATAAATTGATGGTGCACCTCAATATGCTCGGTGCAAGCATTGAACGTGTGTTTCTTGCAAATCTTCAAAATTCTTTAATTATTGCTATACATTTTTGTTGGCTCTGGCTGCTGAAGACCAAGGGCCCCGAGAAACTATCTCAACCAAATACCCTCATTTGCCGCTTTGACAGCAACCTTCTACTCAGCCTTTGTCAATAAAGGAGCAAGATTGTATTACTTTTTACTGCTCTGAGCAACTACTAAACCAAAACTGAAGCAATATCTTGAAGTCTACTCTTGCTATCTCTGCAACGTGTCCAATCTAACTCTGACAATCCCTAAGTTTAAAGTTGCATTATGGACAACCTCTATGCCATACGGCATTGTCTCTTAAAAGTTAGTTCTGAAGATAATACACCACTATTTTCCACATGAGAACGTAGGATATATCTTACTAAGATCAAACAGTAAGTTACCAATTTTCTTAATATCTTGTATAATATTAAATCCAACATATATAACAAACAATCCAGTTCAATTTAATTCACACAACATTCTCCTTTTAAATAAATTGTTTCCAGGAAAGTCCTTTGTTAACTAAATCCCATTTGCAGGAAAAACAAAGAAAGAGAAGAAATGCAACACAAAAATTTAGTTATCGAAGCTTCCTTTTACAAAATAATTTTTTACTTCCTCAAATGTAAACAAAAGAAAAGGATTCTGTACTCATATTTCTCTAGATGAACGAATAAGAAGTTACAGTTCCACTATGCCCTTTGACCACGTAATCTTTAGGACCAAAGAAGTCTTCTAGTAAATACCTTGGTGTAGTAAAAGGCATCTTGCAGCTCCTGTATAATGCCTTTCATGTGTTCCCCTTGCACTAATATATCTTCCAAAATATCATGTGGAATCTGCACATAATTCAAAATGATCTTACTTTTCAGATCAAAGGATACACAGACTTGAAAAACATCCAGCATGCATCATATTACCACTTAAATCCAGAGTCCTAATCATAGCATGCAAGCAAATGAATTATTTGAGCATATTAAAGCTTAGTAAATTTAAGTAGAATGACATAGAAACCTCAGTTCTCTTGAAATGTGGTAATAACATTTTGCTTAGTGTCCTGATATTTGAAAGAGGTCCATGAATCTGCCGACATATTAAGTATAAGGCCATACTCAGAACACTACTTCAAGAGAAAATTACTCAAAAAAGACAAACATCCCAACCCATGAAATGAGACAACACAACTTACGTCTTCCATGAGGTTATTCATTCTTATACCTTTCTGCCAAGATGTGTGCTGCAGTAGTAATGCTCTCTGTGAAAGCAAAAGCAATTATGATAAGTAAGTTTAATCGATAGATTTCATAGATACAAAAGTGACAAACTCGGAGTTTCACAGTCCAAAAACTAAACTGGGCATACCATCACAAGTAAAGGAAAAAGAAAAAAACAACTATATGGCATAAAACAGCAAAAAACGTACATGATACAGAGTTTCTATAATATCAGTATTTGCAGTCTCATCAAAACAAATAACCTGCTATAGAGAAATGAAACTAGAAATGATCTTCTAGCTAAGCAACAATATGAGTTTCCATATGGCCAGAAACAATGACTGTATGCAAATATAAATAAAATTCTATGTTGTTTGGGTACGGGTATGGGTACGGGTACGGGGACGTCTTGGGTACACGGTTACGTCATTTTTCAAAAACCTTGATTTGGATACGTGGTGGGTACGTCTGTATATATATATATTACTCATTTTTTTAGTAAAAAACTTGAAACTACATAGTATGAAAATATTTGTCTATAAATGATAAAACACTTAAAAATATATAATATTCATTCATTCATTACTTCAAAAACAAGATGTACATTCAAATCTAGAATAAATCATCTCGATTGCCCACAAAATCATGAATGTCACTCCCATTATTTTTCAACTTTATCATTTACTGACACTTTCTCTCACAAGGGCTCATCGGTGCATTGAATCTCACGAGTGCATGCCTTAAGGGGTGCACAGGGAATGGGGTGGGATCGGCTTGTGGCACTTTGCGAGAGATTTCTCATACTATTCTATCACGCATACATCCCTTCATGCAGCCTTCATACCTCCTATGATGTCTCCTTGAAATCTTGAAACCCTGAAATATGGCTAAGTCTGAAACCCTGAAACCCTAGAATCTGACTAACTCTGAAATATGATAGGATCCTCCAAAACCTAGAATTTGCATTATAGCTCCTAGCAGTCCGAAACCCCTCTCAAACATCCTGAAAGTACATAAATAAAATATAACTTAAAGTATAAGAAACTAGATGTCCATATCTAAATGTTAACTTATACTGTTGGGTTCGGACTGGATTTACATTTAGGGTTGCTTAGTTTTTAGGGTTTTTTTTTAAGGATTTTCTGATTTATTTTTTTTAAGTTTTTCACCATTTTTCTGCCGGAATCCAACGGGCACGCCCGGAGACGTCCCGGGCACTCCTGGAGGCGTCTTGGAGGCGTCTATGGCCGTGCCGGACGTTTCCGGCACGGCCACGGACGCCTCCGAGACGCCTGCAAGAGTACCCGGGACGTCCCCGTGCCGGAGGCGTCTCCGAACAGGAGGCGCCGGGGGGGAGGGCATACCCCTGCAACGTAGATAAAATTCAGTTGATATATGTAAATTAACAATCTTCTCACATCAATAAATCCTTTCTAAATCCGCCAATTAGTATCCTACGCCCGTATATGCATATTGAGGCACACTTCCATGGTCATATATGTGTGTGTATATACATTTATCTCGATCTATACACAAATTAACACACTTTTACATGCATGCACACACATCCACACTGCATGTAGAAAAATATGGTAAAGTGTGGAGCACAAATCAAAAGACATGCAGGTACCTACACTAAAGATTGCCATTATCTTCATTCTGTTGAGCATAATAGACTGAAAACTGGTTTAAATAACAAAAGTAAGTGAGAGCCTGCAGGGAGAGGAGTTATCCCTTGGGAATAGCCAAGGCTTGGCTTTAGGATTCTATGATAATGGTTTGGGCATGAATTCCAAACAATGTTGTTAAAGGAAAAGCTTTAGCGGGGGGTGTTGCTTTTAACATTGATCCGAGTTGAAATGAGCTTATAGTGGAACATGATCTTATTTGTTAGTCTCTGCCTCGTGGAATCAGAAAATTGAGAGATTAATAGAATAAATTGTCTAAAAGATTTGTTTGATTTGTCACTTAAAAGGCATTGACTGAGAGATTTTAATAATCCTGATGACTTATTAACCAATTCTAGAGTTGATCTCTGGAACTTGGCAAAATCCAAGAAACTAGAGCTTATATTGAGGGGATTGGCAGCCTTTCAGACTAAATAAGAACTGCCTGGTACCCAGGTATCAGATTGGGAATATTTTTATTGCTATGTATATGACTCTTAGGTTAAGAATTGTCTCACTCTTTTCTAATGAAGTTAATGAAGATGACAGAACAAGGAAGTTATTTTGTTATTTAAATGATAGAAGGGCAGGAACTTTTGAAATTTTAGCCCACCACTTTTCAAACTTCCGTGTGTGAAAGAGTTTTGAATTATTTACAAGTAGCAACCCCTTTAAAGACAGATGGCAATCCTTAAAAATGCAGGTTTCCTAACCTATATGGCAACCCATTTGGATGTCTTAGCTGACAATGTGCGTGGGAGCTCAATTCCATAATTTGCAACTGTCAAACAGAGATGAAGGCATCATGTAATCTCTTTGGATAATAATTTCCTTCTTCCTGAGCACAACAGCACCAAGGGAAGACATTCATGGAAAAGTAGAAAGACTAAAACAACTTTTGGAGAATTAGTCTTTATGGTGAAAATGTCCAGATGAATCTAATAATGTCAACGTACAATATTCAGTTGGTTGTTAATCCTGTCAGTTATGATAGAAACAATTGTGGGAAGAATCTCTATGCCCTTGGCACTTCAATTACCGATTTTCACAGGAGGGTGATGACAGCAATGATAAATTCTGTTAAACCCCTACAAAATCAACACAAAATGATCTGAAAATGAAGTTCACATTTTCTGTGTGGAAGTGAGTTTTATTTCTAACAATTAAATTTTATATTTCCCAAACACACACAGAGGATACAACAAGCCCTAATAAAGGGAAAATAATAGAAGCCAATGTAAACCAGACACAAAAATGAGGGTGAGAAACTTTGGTAACCAATTGGAATGTAGTGGCAGTAACATACAACACCTTGCATTTCTTCCAACTTCATCCTCAAACTAATCACCAAATTTGATCCTTTGAGCTAGAAAGAGACAAACAACTGGTTGACAAAAACCCCGTATATCCAGGATGCCTCTAGATGATGAGACCCAACTCCACTGCATGTCTAGAAACCAGTGTATAATGTCATCTCAGGCTTACGTAGTAGGTGACTCGTCCAGGAGGCACCTAGATAAAAAGAGTGCATATCTAGGGACTTCTGACAATACTACCTCTAGCTAGAGTAGTTAGGCTTAACACATTCATCTATCTCTTTAGAATTCATGGAACCCCAGTCTGTCACACACCCAGATGCAAGGGTATACTGACATGCAATAGTCCACATCTAACCCTTAGAAACACTTGATAATAGCACCAAGCAAAACAATTTTTTGATAAAATAGATTAAACATGCAAGAAGGGCAAAGAGAAATAAATTAGAAAGATGTAAAATTTGTTGAGTGTAGAGATGACCCTGAACCTCTGGCCCCCTATTTTATTATTTCAATATTCTTTCATAAAATGCATCAAGAAGTTAAGCACTTGAAGTAGCAACTTACTTTACAGAGCATACAAAACCATTCAAATTACCACATGGCACGCTTAAACTTTTCAAACGCATTCAGACCAACACAACTATATGTCGCATCATTGTGCTAGGAAACATAAGCAATTGAATCTAAGTTTATTTCATGAGTTAGAAGGTTGTCAATTAATTTGGCAAGTTGTTGTTAGCTGTGCGTCAGTTACCCAAGGAATTAGTGGTTACACCAACCAGTTAACTAAACTTTTATAGTATTAAAAGACTTAAATTAATGAGGAAACGGAGACCAAAGGAGCAGGGCCATACCCACATTTTCCAAACATTTTGCATATTTACCTTTCTGATATCCCCTTTTCCCTTCTTGTAATTTTTTTTTAAATCTCAAAGTGTTTTGTTACTGTTAATTGTGTCTAAGGGTTATACGCGGACTACTGCATTCTGGTATACCCTTGCATCTAGTTGTAAAAGTCAAGGGTTGCATGAATCCTAATGGGACAGATGAATGTGTTAAGCCTAACCACTTATTATCTTAAGATAATATTGTTTAGAAGTCTATAGATATGTGTTTTTGGTTATCTAGATGCCACCTGGACATATACACGACCCCTGCTTAAGCTCAAGATGAGATTATTCATTGGTTTTCTAGATATGGACTGGAGTTGGATTTCTTGATATATCAGGTTTCAGTCAATTGTTTGTTTTCTCATTCTGGATCAAAGAATCAAAGTTGGTGACTAGTTTGTGGATGACGTTGGAAGAAATGCATGGTGGTGTTGAATGTTTGTGTTGCTACAATTTTTGGTGTTAATGGGACTCTGCAGTAGAGTTGCATGAAGTTGGAAGAAATGCAAGAAGGTGTTGTATGTTGGTGCCGCTGCAAATTTCGGTGTTCAGTACTTACCCAAGCAATATCAATGACTGGAAATCAAGGCAAAAACGTAAACTTTCACCAAATTCTACATGAACAACATTTACCCTAAAACCAGGAGCAAGTCAGAGATTTAAAGGCAAAGACAATAAAATATCGCAACATTTCTCCATACTAAAATCCCTTTCCAAAATGAACAGTCTGACTGTTGCAATGGAATCAAATAAAGAATAGCATATGATACAAAGCCAACAACCCTTCAAAGAGAGGAACGAAAATCTAGCTGGCATGTGCCTGCTTGCTGCAAAAAAAAATAAGCCATGGTTTAGATGCATTTTAAATCTTCTTTGAATACTTCTCCAAATGAAATGAATTAAGGGGTTGTGGGTTATGTGTTTTAGTAGAAGGCCATTTGATATGAGATGTGATTTAAAAGGAGGATAGAAGTTATTGAGCATTGGGCATTTTTGTTGTTCATTTCTATTTTGAGATAAGTGCAAAACTGAGAAGAGAGAATAATCTATTTGGCTTAATTCTTTTGTAGAGGAAGAATAAGGGGGGTGGAGGTGCAGGACCATCCCCACATTTGCCAGACACTTTGCATATTTATATCTTTTAAAAATTGTTTCCCCTTTTGCCCTCTTGTATTTGTATTCCATTTTATCTGAAAATGTCTTTCTATTATCAAATGTTTCTAAGAGTTAGATGTGGACTATTGCATGGCGGTATGCCTCTTTAAGTATGGGAGTGACAATCAGGAGGTTGTATGAATCCTAAACGAATAAATGAATGTGTTGACCAAACCACTTCTTAGCTTAAGGTAGTGTTCACCTAGAAGTAACTAGATATCTAATCTTCAGTACCTAGGTGCCTCCTGGACATAAGAACCACTCCTACCTATGATTGAGATGAGATTAGCCATGGGTTCTCTAGATATGTGCTGACAATGGGTCTCGTTATCTAGAGGCCTCATGGATATATTGGTTTTTTGTCTACCATTTGTTTCTCTCAGTCTTGCCCAAAAGATTGAAGTTGGTGATTAGTTTGGGGACGAAGCTGGAAGGAATGCAACATAGTGTTGTATGTTGGTTCTGATACAAACTTTGTTGTTAACTCTAGAATAGCGAACTGATACTCTTGGGATTATGTGTTATGGCATCTGAGGATGGTGCACTATTACTGACCAAGTTTGCCAAGAATGAGTAGCATAAGCCAGGGAAAATTCCTAGCTTGTATTATAATGACTGGCATAGGGTTTAGAAGTCACTAAATTTAAATTATATATGTTACTCTTTAAGTAAGATAACTCTGGATATAAGAGTAAAGGATTTATAAAATAAAGTGACAAGTTATGTTCATTATCCCATGTGCAAAAAGAGACAAGTCATGAAGGGGAAAGTAATTATAAAAATCCTTTAAACCTTAGTAGATACGCTTTCTTGTGAAGGATCCAAGTTAAAATTAGTTATAGAGATGGTAGGAGACAACTAGTTGATTGGAGTCCCAAATTAGTAAAATGAGTGGACGGCTTTGAATGTCTAGGGCTGTTTACCTTCAGATGGGTTAGGAACATGGGTGTTAGTCACGCTCCATGCTAATCCCAGTATATTCATTTAATTGGGTGATCTTTACTTACAAACGTTACTGTGATTGGTGTTCTAATGTCAGGTTCAGTTTGAAAGAGGGCCGACAAACCATAACATACAACAATCAAATAGAGTTCAAACACATGCTATTTTGTAAGCAAGCATTGATAGATCTCATGGCCAACATAAGATGACAGTTTCTCCTCCCGACGTCAAATCTAGAAATTGTGATAGAGACTATATTACAAGCTTTGCTACTTCTTCCAAGAGAGCTACAGCCTTGGATGATAAGGAGCTTCCTTGTATTCTTTTTCAAAACAAGTGCTCATGCCTCCAAAGATAGATCCATTGATTTCTCCTCAAATGCTGATGACAATGAGGGACATTTTACCCATGCCTTGTTTGATTTCTCCCCTGTGGAAGTAGTTCATCTCATGTTGTATTTGGTTGTGGAAGATAGTTTGTTACAACAATGAGGCAAAGTAAGGAGTCATAACCTTGGAAGATAAATTCTTAGAATCTATAGCTGTTTCCAGATTTAATCAGACTCTTTGAGCCCCGTATTCAATACAAGATCATATTATTGATCTAATGACTAAATCATTTAGATCATATCTGATTTAGTCATTAGAAGAGGGTTGTTAGATATATTAGATATTGTTAGAGTAATATCAGCATATAGTTAGCATATTATTAGCCTGTTACAACTAGATAATTTGAGGATTTAGTCTGTTCCCATGATAAGAGGAGGACCTCCATGTGTAATATTTGCCTGGTTATAAATACAGGGCAATGAATCGAGACTAGGCAAGTCCTTGCGAGGACTTGGCAATCTGAGTCCGAGTCAAGGCCTGCAAGGAATCGCCGAATCGTTTGCAGACTCGGCCCCAAGTCCTTGCCTGAGTCTGGCGAGGTCTGGTGAGTCTGGTCAGACTCGCGAGTCCCATCCCTATACTCACCAAATCCTTGACGTTTTCCAATATTTTAAAAACATGCCAAAAAAAAATGAAAAATAGGCAAAAACATTATCATAAACAGTCATGAGATTTGGATTCAGATTATGTCAACAAGTCAAGGAGGAATGGTAGACTTGGAACCGGGTTAAAAACTAAGCAATAATTTGGAAAAGAGTTAAGCCTGCCCATACTTTTTGAAATTAGTGTCAAACTTGTGAATACTGGTCCACTTGGGAAGAGTATTGTAACTATGAGAAAATCAATTCTCCCAAGAAGAAATCTCCATGCATAAGATCGCTACGCTATGTCAGTTCAGGTCAAACTCTCATCATCTTGCAGCTGAAATAGGGAGATGAAAAATGACCCGATAAGGGCACTTTGTTCTTGCTATTCAAGCAAGAAGGAGGTGAAGGAGGAAAAAATACAACAAAAGGACACAAAGCCAATGATCAGAATAATTTACTTAGCTTGCTAAGTTTTCCTATTAAAAATGTGGCCAAATATATGACTGATCTTTTCGAGCATCGAAAAATGAGTATTGATAGTTCACAGGTGTCTTATAGACCAGTCTGATATAAACGGCAGGTAAGCTGCTTACATCAGTGATGCAAATGACATTTAAGCTGCAGAAATATTATGTAACTTACGCTGTCCCACAAATACTGAAGGATCTTCCGAGGACATAAAAGAGAGATGCGTTCCTAACAATTTTTCGGTACATTCATATAAGTTGGACTCTGCTGCTTGCATTCGTTTTCTCAGTCAAGTTATATGGTTAATTTAATGACAAACAAAGTCTGCTTTAGCTTTCAATATTTTAGTTTCATAAAACTTTTGTCAGCCCTGAATGGGATCTTTTTTTGGTCCGTGAGAAATAATAAGCTTTTTTTTCCAGAAGCTCAAAATGTTTATAGCTTGCAAGGGATGTGGCAATATTCAGGCATTTTAACTATATTGATTATACTTTTCTTTGTTTTGCTTTCTCAAAAAAAATGAAATAAGCATCTATGAATTTACAATTGTATAACCGATCAATTCAAACAATCTCTTGTTTCATAGGCTTCCTCTATGTTCTTTCTGTAAGAAAATAAATTTGCCTCTTATGAATGAGAATTTAGAACGATTGTGATGACAGTAAATGGTGTTTATTGTTATTATTCATGTGTTGAATTATGCCTCTCGCAATTGGCTACAAAGTAGGACTTCAGATTTATGAATATTTTGTATACAAAGTAGGACTCCTAAATCCATATTTTGTATACAAGAAAATAATTTGACGAATTTAAAAACAGCTCCTATTTAATATTAGTTCTCAACTTTCAAGTTTCAAGTTCAATTGTTCAACTGAAAACATTCAACGTCGCATTATTTACTTATTTGTGTATACATGTGTATGTTAGATGAAACTCACTAGTTATGAGTGTACTTTTAAGTGGATTTGACATGGAATGCATTTTAATAGTTTTTTCCTCCTAAAATTCACTATTTTTAATGATTTTTTAAAATTTGCCAAGTCTTGGCCGAGTGTTTTTACCGATTTCGAGTCCGAGCCAAAAATAGGCTTTCTGAGTCTTTGCCGAGTCCGAATCTCATTTCTATGATACAGGGTATTGAAATTTAATATATATACCCATGATTTAATTTTATATGGAAACTTCCAATGCTGGGCATTTTTCCCAATACGAATTGCTAGAATGCAAGATTAACACATATTGCTTCCTACCAAAGTAAGCAATCACAAGGGGTGTTAGCTTAGATGCACCTCCTCCATCACTAAGCCTCTTTTTTGTTTCTTGGGCTAATAAATGAAGACTTGTTAAGCCCTCATTTTCTGCAGTCTCATGTTTGTCATCTTGGTCACGTCAGAATTTGTAAATACAGACAATCACTCTCTCCAAGTCAATTCTAGTACCACCATATCAGAACATAATCCATACTTGCACAATGCTTAAACTTATGAAAGGCATCCCTAGTCTAGGTACAGAAAATTGTAAAAGGAATTCTTATTAAATTCTTACAAACGTTGTTGGCATCAGTAATTTGTATCCTAAATTTTCTATGAATGATGTTACTATGGTAATATTCCTCTTGTGTGTGAGTGTATTAAAGGAATCTTCTTTTTGAAATTATCTTGAGCATAAGGCATTAGTCTGTATAAGAACTTTGATAGATTTCTCTAGTTTGTGCCTGTTTTAAGGCCTCATAAGTTTCATGCAGAATCAAAGCTGTGATTTTATGACTCTCTTAACTCGCAAGATTATGTCTACTTTATAAAATTTACATGATTCAATGCGTTGTATGAATTGTGCAGGCACGTCGCAGAGTTTGTCTATCAATATTTGGTCCTGATATACAATTTTAACTGAAAAAATATCATAGCACATACATACATTGTCAGATGAAGATAGATCTTATTATGAGAAACCAACCTTGAACTTATACCTAATACTACCTGATCCATTACATAGGCCACAGCTAACGAGCGCGCAATTTTGGTGGCAGCCGTTTTCTGTTTTGCACTGAATGAAGAGGATAATGTCTTGTGTGTGTCTTGCTGAAAAGGCTCTATTTTCACTCTTTTTATTTCTGAATCAGAGGATGACTGATCATATTTTTTTTCAGGCAAACAAATGCTTTCAGGTTGCATCATTTGGCCTTCTGCCACAAGAAATCCAAACAAATATAGATCTTTAACCATTGGTAAAACTAGCGCATTACATTCTGGAATCTCCTCCCCCTGCAATATCACAGATCAACTTAAAATTTAAACTAAAACATTCAAGGACAATTTTTCAACGAGCGAAAAATTGACATCAGAAACCAGGATCAGTTAATCCGAATAAGATAAGACACCCACTTGTTGTTCTGCAACTGCTGCTTCAGCAGAGCGTAAGCTCGCTTGTGTACCGAAAGTTCCAGTTAAGACCAGCATATCATCTTGCTTTGCTAATTCTTGTCCAGGATATATGACAGCTTGCCTCAGCTCTAACTGGTCAGTTACAAAGCTTCCAGCTGGTCGTAGATAGACCTGCAAAAATTTTGGGGTAATGTAAAACTCTTCCGACTGCTTTAGACTGGAGCAACGTAAATCTCTTCCCATTGAATTATATAGAACCTACAGCTGGCAACAGAAAATCTGACCCAGGATACATGTTTTACCTGCCAGGATAGTCATAAAGGTAAGAAGGAGAAAAAAAGAGAAATCAGAAAATAGTTTTCCTTGCCAGACAGAAGATTTTGGTTGGAAGGAGCCCAGTTATCAGAAAAAATGGCAGGAAACAAGAGTTGAAAAGAAACTTATTAAAATATGAACTGTCAATCTATGGCGAATATTTGAAAGTACAAGTCACCAGATACGCAACTCTGGCCATCTGCACTGACTCTTCTTTTCCAGAGGCCTAGATAAGATGCATAGAGGAAATGTGGCAGTATGGGAGGAATATATCTCTAGCATACCTATCTTCGACAAATATATGTCAAATACACCGATAGATATCATTCTTGAGGCACCAAGCATACATATTTTGACTTGCCTCAAGAATGATATCTATCGGTGTGTTTTACATAGAATTATCTAAGATCTGTATGCTAATTTCATATCTTTTATTTGTATTTATATGATTAAATTTTTTGGAACATCGCATCCTTTTTATTGTTTTTAATGCATCGGCTGTAAACTAATTAAAAGTGGGTATAGGTTTTTTTAATTTTGTCGGCTCTAAAATAATTAAAAGTTGACACACACGCCATTACACCTCCCAAGCGCCCCCCCCCCCCCCGGATGCCACTGAAGGAACACCTATCAGTGTAATAAGTAGTTTAAGTGGCAAATCAAGTCTGACATTCATGAGATGTGCATCCTCTTCTTTATCAACAGCTATAATTCTTAAATTTACTTGACCTCATTTTCAGCGGGTGCCGTGGGGGTGTATACACCAAAAACTGAAGCGTGTTTCAAGCCTATCTTGAGAATTTCCCTTAATTGTCTGGGTGACAAAAAATTTGTTCTCAGGAGCCTGCTAGCCTTCTCATGCATTTCGAAGCACAACAGAATGTTGGCACCTTGTGCATTTATGCATACCAACACTGAGTGATCTGAAATGGATCATCCCTAATCAGTTTTTTTTATTTATAGTTCAGTTGTATAGTTTGTATGCCAACAATGATACTCAAACTAGACTGACACTCACACTTGCATTTCAAATGCAAAGAAAACGAGTCAAACATGAAGACAGAATGTTGCAAGACGATGATCAGAGTTGGAGGACAATGAGGATGATCTGGATCCTCAAAGACACTTCTACCATTGCCCATTTTTAAAAAACAGGTTTGTGAGGCAGATCTGAGAGCCGCCAAACCTGCCCCCTGCAAACAGTCTAAAGCAAGAAAAATTGATGGCCCTGCACATTTGGCAACCATCAAATTTGCCCAAACTGGATAAAATGGGAACTTGGCTGCCCAAAACAAAAGCCATAACAATCTACCTTCCGACTCTCGAAGTGGAACAATGGTGCAGGTCTTTTGCGACATTTTGGCAATCCTGGAAACATACATATGTCAATGATCCCTTGTACAAACATCGAGAGCTGTAGTATGCATTCCAGCTGAGCATAGGAAGAGTTGGAAGTTGTTTGAGTGAGTTGCAGATCAGGGAAAGCTTGTGAGAACATTTGAACACTGTCGTTGTTGTCACACAGTGGCCTAGGAGGCTCCAAGTGAGCAACTGGCACATAACCTTGCTGATTTGCAGTTGACATAAGAAGGTGCGGCCCCAAGTGGTTGGACGTTTCACACATTGGGTTTCTCCAAGGTATATCTTGTATCCCTCTTGTTATGTGATTTTTGTTTCGTGCATTTATTTGTTCAATTCCTTTATTCACAACTGCTGTTATATTTTCCAGCACTTAAGCAAGCACTACAAATCTATGTTGAAGTCTATTTTAAGAATAGTTCTTACATTTCGGCAACAAACATAATTAGAAATCAGTCATGTGGATGTTCTTATGATCTGCGTTGATTATTTGGATTGGATCATCCACATTCATGTAATTTCAGTCTGTTTCAGATATTCAAACTCATTCATGGTTTGTATCATGGATGGCATAACCAGCGAGTAACCGCTGGTTGGTCGGTTATTCGCCAGGAAAACCACCAAGCGAAAAACCGCCACTCAAAACTGTGAAAATTGAAAAAACACAATTTTTGTTTAACCAATGAGTACTCTCCGATTACTCGTGGGTTAGTAATCGCGAGTAACCGCCGGTTCCTCGCGAGTAACCGCCAGTTACATTTAGATAACCAGACAATATATAAATAAAATAAACATTTAAGTATAAGAATTATACTTTAAGTTATATTTTATTTATATGCTTTTAGGATGTTTGAGAGTGGTTTCGAACCTCTAGGAGATATAATGCAAATTCTAGGTTTTGGAGGATCCTATCATATTTCAGACTTAGTCAGATTCCAGGGTTTCAGAGTTGACCATATTTCAGGGTTTCAAAATTTCAAGGAGACATCATAGGAGGGATGAAGGCTGCATGAAGGGATGTAGGTATGATAGAATAGTATGAGAACATTTCTCACAAAGTGCCACAAGTCAACCTCACCCCATTCCCTGTGCATAGATTAAAATTGATATAATGATACTTATACAAGAATCTATATTTTTCTCTTCCCTGCTCTCTAGAAAACCAAGCACAAGGAATGGGGTGGGATCGAATTGTGGCACTTTGCGAGAGATGTTCTCATACTATTCTATCATACCTACATCCCTTCATGCAGCGTTCATCCCTCCTATTAAGTCTCCTCGAAATTTTGAAACACTGAATATATGGCTAAGTCTGAAACCCTGAAACCTTGGAATCTGACTAAGTCTGAAACATGATAGGATCCTCCAAAACCTAGAATTTGCATTATAGCTCCTAAAGGTTCGAAACCACTCTCAAATATTAAGAAACTAGACGTCCCTATCTAAATGTAAATTTATACTTGAATGTTTATTTTATTTATATATTGTCTACTTCATGAGAATTTCAAGTATTTTTTGCCTTTGTCAATTATTCCCGGTTATTCGACCACCCTTGTCAAATAACTAACGGTTACCCAAAATTCCCCCTTGGTGAGTAATCGCTGGTTACGATTATGCGAACTATGGATTGTATGACCAATGAAGAACTCAAGACACGTTTCCACATGCAAAAAGTGCCGGGGGGAAACAAAGAAAAAGGAGGGCAAGGAAGACTTGGGTGATCTATGTTGTTCCCCAAAAATATCACTCATTTTTGGGACAACATTTGAACTATTTTGGTCCTACAGACCAAAATTGTCTCTTCCCTTTTCAAAATTTGTCTTGGGCATTTAAATTCCTCATTTTTCAAGCTTCTCAGATATCTACGGACTCTGCAGGCTTAAATCTACGGACTCTGCAGGCTTAAATCTACGGACTCAGCAGGAAGAGAAAATCTACGGACTCAGGAGGAAGAGGAAATCTACGGACTTTGCAGGTCAAGTTCAATGGGCTTTACAGGTTAAAATCTACGGACTCTTTCAAGGTTAGAGAAAACTACGGACTTGGTTTCTACGGACTCTGCAGGCAGGTTCAATTCTACAGGTTCAAAGGCTTCTGCAGGCGGGTTCAACCAAAAGAATCAGTTTCTAACACTTGGTCATTTTCAAAATTGTTTCAGTACCTTGGTTCAAACAAAAATCTCCATCGGCAAGCATCAGCAGCAGGTTCAACTTTTGGTTCATCCTTTGGTTCAACGTCAAAAGGTTCGTCAGTCGGTTCAAGGCTTTGTTTGAACCGTTGAACCAAAACATGGTTCAACGTCTTTTGGTTCAACGGTTAGTTCATCGCTTTGGTTCATTCAATTGAACCATCGGCTTGAACCATTTTGGTTCAACCAAGCGGTTCAATCAAACGGTTCAACAGTTGGTTCAAAGCCTTGGTTCAACAGCGTGGTTCAAAAGGAGCGATCTAATGTAAAATT
This sequence comes from Torreya grandis, assembly GCA_037957365.1. Classification (NCBI taxonomy): domain Eukaryota; kingdom Viridiplantae; phylum Streptophyta; class Pinopsida; order Cupressales; family Taxaceae; genus Torreya; species Torreya grandis. The sequence goes on from JARHVA010000751.1 coordinate 1,655,848, forward strand.
TCAAAGAGCTTCCCGAAGGACAAGTGCCCTTGCGGAGGGCACTTGGTCAACGAAAATACCCTTCGGAAGGGTCGTTTTCAAAAAGACTAAGGCAAGTCTAAGGCACAATTCCTTCGGACAAAAAGCCTGAAAGAATTCAGAGAAAGCCCGAAGAAACCAAGGAGAAAGCGATAGGAACAATTTCCGCGGACTTTTTGTTCACGGGAAGTTGTTCGAGGAAATTGCCCGCGAGAATTTGCGAAAGGCCGCCGAAGGACCCCGAAGGGCAGGTGCCCTTGCGGGGGACTCTCGGCTGCCAATTTGAAGAATGCTTTCCCGAAGCCGAAGGGTCGCCCGAAGAAGCCCGAAGGCCATTCAAAGACCGCCCGAAGGGTAGATACCCTTGCGAGGGGCTCTTCCCGACCCAAAGCGGGTCATTTCTTAAGGCCCGAAAGGGCAAGTTCAATCCGGAAAGGTGCCAAACAGAAAAGCCGAAAGAGGACCAAGGGGTGACGCGCTCAAAGACATCAAATTCAACACAGCGAACTAGCCGTTGAAAACATAGTGATGGGCGCGTGAACGTCAATTTTAAAGCTCATGAAATAGGCGTTGATCCTTTGAACCTACAGACCAGAATGCATTCACAGACTTCAAGGCCAAGACCAGCAAAAAGCAAGGAAGGAACAGAACAACAAACTGAATCCAGGACCCGATTCATTTAACCAGAAAAGGAGGAACGATGAAGGTAAGATCAGATCGCCAAGTGGACATTGAAAGTTGCAAACTTTCAATAAGCGTGACTTGTTTCCCTGCATTGATAAAATCAAATGGGTAAAACGCCCCTAAGTTTCAGCTTGTCTTCTTAACAGATTCCAACGCAACATGATGTGTTACTGTTCCCGAATCCTTCTTGAAGAGTCTATATAAGGGACTCTTCTATTGTAAAAGGATCTCTTTTTTGACAATCAGAACGAAACTCTGCCCAAATTGAAAGACACTTCTGAGACTTTGAGCTCATTTTGTTTATCATATTTTGTTATTGGAATAAGAAAGCAAGTGGTTTTTCAGACTTTGTGCTATAATATCTTTGTTGTTGGGGAAATTGTTCTTATGTCTTTTTCCTTAATATATCCTCTGTTCCTTTAATTCAACAAGCAGAATTAGTGACAGCAGTCAGAAAGGTGTCCTGAAGAGTCAAGTGTGGAGAGACTTTGTGCCCCCATAATTGCATTTAGTGTGTTTTCTTTTCATTTCTGTGTAAAGGACCTTGGGACGACTTTGTGCCCTCATTGTCCTTCGTATCTTACTCTTGAGCAATTCAGGCGTAGACTTTGTGCTGCATCTCGATTTGCTGGTTATTACATCTTTTGTTACATTTTGTTGTTACTACCTGGAGTATTCTTGTGGCTTGCTAAATAGTACTTCTGAAAGAAGAGGAGTGCTTTCTGTCATTTTCTTTGAGTTTCTCCTTTGATCCGCACACATCATCTCTGAAGAAAGAGAGATTGATGGTTTGTCCTACCCTTGAGTATTATTTTTTGTTTATATATATATATATGTAGCATACCTATAGGGAACCTCCCCTTGATGAGAGGAGAGATCAGTCCCCTTCTGATGTGGTAAACCTACACATTTGGACGACTAATCTTCCTATTTTGGCTGATCAGACCTATTTTGTTTATCCAAAATATTCAACCAACAATTTTTGGCGACTCCGCTGGGGATATAATATATCCCTTATCCATTTATAATTTATCCATTCACCTTCACACTAATCAGGAAATAACGCACAGTTTAAAGCCTCAAGCTTTAACTAAATCAAGGTCAATTCTTTTCCATTTTTGTTTCACAATCTGGCAGATTCAAAGTATACACGAAGCCAAAGGGCTAAAGGGATTGTTGACCCTGTATTCGAGTTAGTACAGCAAAGTGATTTTGATCTGTTTCTTTCACCTTCTCGTCTCCAACGAACTAAGAGTTTTCCTCCTACTAAAGTCAGATCTCCATTGCCAAACGAAGTATCTACTTCTGCTGTTGATAAAGCTTTGCCAATAATCACTCCTTTGAGATTTGTTATCCCTCCTTTTCATAATCCTACAATGGCAGTTCAAAGCCCCTGGGGTAATGCTTTTGGTCCTCTCAATCTTACTCCACCTCTACATGAGCTTCCACGCAGTTCAAAGAACTTCCCCAAATTCTATGGTGATGGGAAAGTTCATCCTGATGAACACATTGCAGCCTTCAGCATAGCTTGTGGAGTAATTGGAGTAGAATTTGAAGATGTAGCAGTCAGGCTTTTTGTAGAGACACTACAAGGTGCTGCTGCAGATTGGTTTTATCATCTACAGGCTCGGTCAATGACTGATTGGAATACTCTCAAAGCTAAGTTTGAACCCAGATTCAAACCTGCAGAAGATGCACATACACTTCTGGCTCAACTTACACAGATGAAGAAAGAAGCTCATAAGCCTATGAGAGACTTCATAGCCAAATTTGACAAACTAAGAAACAAAATCCCTGTAATTGCTCTACCTACAACTGAGAATCTTAAATGTTTTTTTATTAATTCTCAGCTACCTGAAGTAAGTTTTCTCTTGAGACGTGTTGGTCAAATAGATCTTGTTGCAGCTCAACTTTTGGCCACTGAGGTAGAAGATGATCTCATCCTAGCAGGGAAGATAAAAAGAGATCCAATTAGAAATAGAGTTTCATCTTCTGAATATGCACCTAAGGCACCACAGATCCAATGGTGCAGAAATTGGCAAATGAGTTGCTTGCTCTCAAAAAGCAAATGGCTCAAGGAATGTCTTCTGCTCCATACAGAAAGACATTCCCAAATCAGTCATATCAAGGCAATGCTACCAGGAATCAAGGGCAACAGAATCGCCTTCCTCCCCCACAAGGAAAACTTGCCCTGAAAGCTCCTCCAACCAATTCAGCAATGGGATATCTTGAAGTAGAATCGAAATTCTCTTTCCAGCTTGAATTAAATCAAGAAAATGACGCTGATCTCCTTGAAGACAATCAAGAAGAATCAGCTGGCGACTCCCACATTAGTTTTCTGAATTATCAGGATGAACCCGAAAGCAAAGGAGAAACTTTTGATGGATCATATGCAGTGTTTACCAGGTCCAAAAACCAATCAGTCCAGTAGGCTTAAAGAGAAAACAAAACAGCAACCGCAGCGAGCAGTCACGATTGCTAAACGTGGAACCATTCTACCTTTTCAGTCAAAGGATCCGGTAATCACCCAAAAGGCAAATACATCAATTTCGCCTTCCCCTTCTATTTCAAATTCGCAAACCAGCCCACCTCCCATCCCTCTTAAAACTCAGAAAGTTGAAATACCTTTCTCTATACCTAGTTCAATTCAGCTATTTGACATAATCGATCATGTCAAAAAGACAAAAATACAAATGTCTGAGTTCGAATATTTGCAGTCCAATCCTAATCAATTGAATAAGCTGGTCCAATATGTTAAGAACCAAATCGTCCCTGCAGGACAAAAGGCTAAAAAGGTAACCCCTGATTCTCCAAAGAACATGCATATTCCAAATAATCTGGTCATTACTCCCCCAGCTGCTCTTGAAAAAATAGAACCTTTCTATGTTTTCCTGTTAATTAATGGCCACACGCTGAGTAACTGTATCATAGACTCAGGCGCATCTGATAATGTCATGCCAGCTAAAGTAGCTGAGTCTCTTGGTCTCACATTAACCAAGACATTTGGGAGATGTTTTTCCATGGAGAACAAGCAAGTATCATTGCTGGAGCAAATCAAAGATGCCCAATTTGCATTTGCAGCCTTTTCAGATAAGAGAATCAAAATGACTGTCTTGGTGGCTGACGTCACAGCATCCTATGGCATTTTGCTTGGACGAAATTTTTGCAAGGACGTGAGAGGAGAACTAAGCATGGATCTGTCTGAAGCAAGGATCCCTGTCCAAGGCGTAATGAAGAGGTTGCTACCTGAAAAGGAAGCAAAATATGTGGTCACCCAGACATCAGCCCCTGAAGCTCAAATCTTTTTTGAATCCGCAGATATGGGTAACTATTTTCTATCCACAGATGAAGTGCATGAAACATCTGATATAATTCTTGAAAGGGTCAACTCAGAAATCAGTTCAACAAGAACAGCAAAAAAACTAGTAGGCCGCAGTACAGACCAAGAAGGATCCTCCATCTCTGATGAAGGAAAGTCTAAAGAAAAATCAGTATCAGATGAGATATGGACTTTGAAATTTGATGGTCGTTGTTTCTCTACCGGTTCAGGAGCTGGGATTGTTTTGATATCTCCTCAAGGAGATATGTTTCCTTCATCTTACAAACTACAGTTTAGCAACACTAACAATACAGCTGAATACGAATCTTTGTTGCTTGGCATGAAGGTTGCTCAAGAAAAAGGCATCAAATTTCTTCATGCCAAAGAAGATGCTGAATTAGTGTTTGTCAAGTGAGGAACTTATACCAAACTAAGAATGAAATATTACGCCACTACCGTAACTTGGTTTGGGACCAAATTGAAAGCTTTGATGCTTTCAACATTTCTGCTATACCCAGAGAGTCTAATGACAGCGTTGATGCACTTGCTGTTTCAAGAACTCTTTTAGTTCCCCATTCAGATTTCAAAGAAGACAGGTATACTATTGCACTGGTCTATAGACCAAGTGTTCCTAACAATGCTGATCACTGATAAGTATTCAATGATGATCATCAAATCATTTCCTTCCTGGAACGTAAAGATAATTTTGAACAACTATGTTTTGAAGGCAGTGAACCTCAGAAGAATGAATCTGTGTTTGAATCCAGCTCAGATATAAATGAAAAATTCTTACAGCTAAAAGAAAACAAAATTCCCAAAGACCTGGTTTCTCTTGAAAAGCTGTTTGACAAGCATGATAGATTTATCAAACAACATCAAACAAATTCGAGTTTCTCTCAGAGATTCGATCAAGTGAATCTGACTACTGAAGAAAATCCCAAGATGGTCAATATTGGTAAGTGTTGCACCCCTGAAGAAAGATTCAATTCACTTCTTTACTCCGTCAATACATAGATGTCTTAGCATATTCTTATGAAGACTTGAAGTCTCTCAGACCAGATGAAATCCGCCATGAGATTCCTCTCAAGGCTGACTCAATGCCATACAAGCAAAAATCCAAACAGTATAATCCGAAAATATCAGGTACTATTCTGTTTGAAATACAAAAAATGTTAAATGCTAGAATCATCTTCCCAATCCATCATTCTACATGGATTGCAAACATAGTGCCTGTAAGGAAGAAGAATGGCGAAATTCGCATTTGTGTAGATTTCAGAAATCTGAATCAAGCATCTTTGAAGGATAATTATCATTTGCCAATTATGGATCAAGTGCTTCAAACAGTGACAGGTGCAGAGATGTTATCAATGCTAGATGGCTTCTCAGGATATAATCACGTTGAAGTTGGTGAAGCAGACCAACACAAGACTGCATTCACCACACTTTGGGGTACATTTGCATATAGAAGAATGCCTTTTGGTTTAATAAATGCTAGTGCTATCTTTCAGAGAGCAATGGATTTGGGTTTCAAAGATGAGATTGGTAAATTCATAGTGGTATACCTTAATGACTTGACTGTCTTTTCAAAGCGTCGATATGATCATGTACGCCACTTACAACAAGTGCTGGAGCACTGCCGCCAGAATGGTATTTCCTTAAATCCTAAAAAGTTTTTTTTTGGAGTAACAGAAGGAAAACTCCTTGGACACATTGTGTCCAAAGAAGGCATAAAGATTGACTCAGACAGAGTCAAGTCTATTCCGGAGCTTAATTTGCCTACAAGCAAAAATGTTGTTCATTCTTTCTTCGGAAAGGTGAATTTCTTACGCAGATTCATCCCCGAATTTGCAGAAAAAACTAGACACATTGTGAACATGATGAAAGGGAAGACCATCTTCAGCTGGACTAAAGAAGGCAAATCAGTGTTTCAGGATATCAAAACCGCCATTGCTCACGCCCCTACCTTGGTTTGTCCAGATTACAACAAAGATTTCATCATATACAGCTATGCGTCTGAACACACTCTTTCAGCAATTCTTGTTCAACAGGACAAGGAGGTATGGAATCTCCTATTTCTTTCATGAGTTGCCCTCTCAAAACCCATGAGATGAAGTATTCAAATATAGAGAAGCATGCTTATGCCTTGGTGAAAGCAGTCAAACATTTATGCTTCTATATTCTGAATTCACATACTACTGCCTTAGTTCCTGACACTACAGTGAAGTCTATATTAACTCAGCAGGAGTTTGGCACGAAAAGAGGTAATTGGATTACAAAGATCCAAGAGTTTGATCTAGACATCAAGTTGACAAAGCTGGTCAGGGGTAAAAGCCTATGCCAATTAATTGCTGACAATAACCGAGAAGACAGCACGAAGAAACTAAAGTGAAAGAGACACCAATAGTCCTTTTTGTCTCCACTACCAATGAGTGGTATTCAGGTATCGCTCATTTATTTACCTATGGTGAATGTCCTGCTCATTTGTCTTACAAAGAAAGGAGGACTATCAAGTTGAAACCTGTCAATTTTGTCTTTTGGGACAACGGCTTGTACAAAAGAAGCATAGATGGAGTATTCTTTCGCTGTGTAGACAAAGAACAACAAAGCCAGCTTTTGAAATCTTTTCACAATCTAGCTTGTGGAGGACATTTTTTTGCTCCTGTAACTGCTCACAAGATTCTGCGAGCCAGGTATTACTGGCCAACTCTTTTCCAAGATGCACATAAGTGGGTGAGGAAATGTGAACTCTGTCAGCAATTTGTTGGAAGACCCAAGTTAGCTGCTATGCCTCTCAAGCCAGTGATCATAGAAGAACCTTTCCAACAATGGGGACTTGATTTTATTGGGACAATAAACCCATCTTCAAGTGCTGGACATGATTATGTCCTTACAGCAACTGATTATTTCACCAAGTGGGTAGAAGCAATCCCAACTAAGCATGCTACTTCAGAAGTATGCAACTTCCTCAAAGAGAATATCATTTCCAGGTTTGGAGTTCCAATCAAAATTGTTACTGATAATGCAGCTTGTTTCACCTCTCAAGAGATTACACAATTTTGTTTCTATTATGGAATTACACTCTCTCACTCTTCTGATTATTTTCCACAAGGGAATGGACAAGCTAAATCCAGGAATAAGAATCTGGTAACTATTATCAAGAAGCTAGCAGATGACAATCAAAGAACATGGCATAAAGCATTGGTTGATGCTTTGTGGGTAGACAGAATCACACCAAAGAGGGCAATTGGTATGTCTCATTTTCAACTTCTTTATGGTATCAATGTTGAGATACCAATCACCTTAGAATTCTCAGCCTTGAAATTGGCAAAGGCAATTGAATATCAGACATATGAAAGTTCTCTTGATAAAAGAATCATGTACCTGACTGAGCTGGAGGAACAGAGAACCATGGTGGTGGACAGAATTGTTGCTCATCAAAGTCTGATAAAAAAACTCTTTGACCAGAAGGCCAGAAATCATGATTCCCAGATTAGGGATCAAGTCCTGCTGTGGGACAAAAGGAGAGAACCAAAGGGGATGCATGGAAAGTTTGACTCCCTTTGGAGAGGCCCATTTATAATTCATCAGCATATTGGTGAAAATAGCTTTCTATTGAAATATCAAGATGGCACACTCTTTTCTCTGCCTCACAATGGGCAGCGTCTTAAACACTTCAACTCTTGAAGTATCACATCATTGCATCTGTATATATGTATATTTATACAGTTTTTAATTCTGTTTTGCTTTGTTTGTTTCTTTTTTTGATGCCTTTCATTTTTGAGTAGCATAACTCCGTAACCCAATGGTACACATGAAGACACTGGAGATTCTGGATTCTACTCCTTTCAATTCTTTTTGCAATTGACAGAAGTTCCCCAACTGGAGCCAGCTGTTGTTCTCCAAAAATATCACTCATTTTTGGGACAACATTTGAACTATTTTGGTCCTACAGACCAAAATTGTCTCTTCCCTTTTCAAAATTTGTCTTGGGCATTTAAATTCCTCATTTTTCAAGCTTCTCAGAAATCTACGGACTCAGCAGGTTTAAATCTACGGACTCAGCAGGAAGAGAAAATCTACGGACTCAGGAGGAAGAGGAAATCTACGGACTTTGCAAGTCAAGTTCAATGGGCTTTACAGGGTAAAATCTATGGACTCTTTCAAGGTTAGAGAAAACTACGGACTTGGTTTCTACGGACTCTGCAGGCAAGTTCAATTCTACAGGTTCAAAGGCTTCTGCAAGCGGGTTCAACCAAAAGAATTAGTTTCTAACACTTGGTCATTTTCAAAATTGTTTCAGTACCTTGGTTCAAACAAAAATCTCCATCGGCAAGCATCAGCAGTAGGTTCAACTTTTGGTTCATCCTTTGGTTCAATGTCAAAAGGTTCATCAGTCGGTTCAAGGCTTTGTTTGAACCGTTGAACCAAAACTTGATTCAACGGTTGGTTCAACGTCTTTTGGTGCAACGGTTAGTTCATCGCTTTGGTTCATTCAATTGAACCATCGGCTTGAACCATTTTGGTTCAAAGCTTGGTTCAACCGATTGGTTCAACGAAGAGGTTCAAAGGTTGGTTCAAACAAAGAGTTCATCGGCTTGAACCATTTTGGTTCAACCAAGCGGTTCAATCAAACAGTTCAACAGTTGGTTCAAAGCCTTGGTTCAATAGTTGGTTCAAAGCCTTGGTTCAACAGAGTGGTTTAACAGCTTGGTTCAAAAGGAGCGATCTAATGTAAAATTTCAAAGAGCTTCCCAAAGGACAAGTGCCCTTGCGGAGGGCACTTGGTCAACGAAAATACCCTTCGAAAGGGTCGTTTTCAAAAAGACTAAGGCAAGTCTAAGGCACAATTCCTTCGGACAAAAAGCCCAAAAGAATTCAGAGAAAGCTCGAAGAAACCAAGGAGAAAGCGATAGGAACAATTTCTGCGGACTTTTTGTCCGCGGGAATTAGTTCGGGGAAAATGCCCGCGGGAATTTGCGAAATGCCGCCGAAGGACCCCTAAGGGCAGGTGCCTTTGCGGGGGACTCTCGGCTGCCAATTTGAAGAATGCTTTCCCGAAGCCGAAGGGTCGCCTGAAGAAGCCCGAAGGCCATTCGAAGGCCGCCCGAAGGGTAGATACCCTTGCGGGGGGCTCTTCCCGACCCAAAGCGGGTCATTTCTTAAGGCCCGAAAGGGCAAGTTCAATCCGGAAAGGTGCCAAACAAAAAAGTCGAAAGAGGACCAAGGGGTGACGCACCCGAAGACGTCAAATTCAACACAGCGAACTAGCCGTTGAAAACATAGTGATGGGCGCGCGAACATCAATTTTAAAGCTCATAAAATAGCCGTTGATCCTTTGAACCTACAGACCAGAATGCATTCACAGACTTCAAGGCCAAGACCAGCAGAAAGCAAGGAAGGAACAGAACAGCAAACTGAATCCAAGACCCGATTCAATTAAACAGAAAAGGAGGAACGATGAAGGTAAGATCAGATTGCCAGGTGGACATTGAAAGTTGCAAACTTTCAATAAGCGTGACTTGTTTCCCTGCATTGATAACATCAAATGGGTAAAACGCCCCTAAGTTTCAGCTTGTCTTCTTAACAGATTCCAACGCAACATGATGTGTTACTATTCCCGAATCCTTCTTGAAGAGTCTATATAAGGGACTCTCTTCTATTGTAAAATGATCTGTTTTTTGACAATCAGAACGAAACTCTACCCAAATTGAAAGACACTTCTGAGACTTTGAGCTCATTTTGTTTATCATATTTTGTTATTGGAATAAGAAATCAAGTGGTTTTTCAGACTTTGTGCCGTAATATCTTTGTTGTTGGGGAAACTGTTCTTATATCTTTTTCCTTAATATATCTTCTGTTCCTTTAATTCAACAAGCAAAATTATGACAACAGTCAGAAAGGTGTCCTGAAGAGTCAAGTGTGGAGAGACTTTGTGCCTCTATAATTGTCTTTAGTGTGTTTTCTTTTCATTTCTGTGTAAAGGACCTTGGAACGACTTTGTGCCCTCATTGTCCTTCGTATCTTACTCTTGAGCAATTCAGGCGTAGACTTTGTGCTGCATCTCGATTTGCTGGTTATTACATCCTTTGTTACATTTTGCTGTTACTACCTGGAGTATTCTTGTGGCTTGTTGAATAGTACTTCTGAAAGAAGAATGCTTTCTGTCATTTTCCTTGAGTTTCTCCTTTGATCCGCACACATCATCTTTGAAGAAAGAGAGATGGATGGTTTGTCCTACCCTTGAGTATTATTTTCTGTTTATATATATATATATAGCATACCTATAGGGAACCTCCCCTTGATGAGAGGAGAGATCAGTCCCCTTCTGATGTGGTAAACCTACACATTTGGACAACTAATCTTCCTACTTTGGCTGATCAGACCTATTTTGTTTATCAGTACGCTGATCGACAAAATATTCAACCAACAATCTAGACCCTCAATGTCTTGAGCAATAGTTAGAAAACTGGAAAAATGTGATGAATTATCACCTGTACATACCTCTGTAGCAGGACAAATTCATCATCTATTTGTCACCTGTACATAACTCTGTAATAGAAAAATTCATCAGATGATGAATTTGTCCAATATGCGCACACAAAAAACAAGGCTGAGTAGACATATTTAACACCACCAAATTCACCCTGTATAAAAACAACCTAAATCATACAAATAAGACAAACAAGGAGCACAACTGCCCAAAACAAAAGCGTGTTCAACTTCCGATTGAGGTGACAAGGGGTTTCAAGCCTTCTATGTCGTTTGGATGCTCATGTAGAAGCATAAAATGCCAATTATGTTCTCATGTAAAATCATCTAGGGTTATAATAATACTTGCATAATTGAGGATTTTTGAAGTTTGTTGTTTTAAGTGAGTTGCAACGTAGAAGAACCTTGTGAGGGCAATAAGTGTTGTCGCAATCGTGTAATGTTATTTAAGCCTCCAAAGGGGCAACTGGCTTGTAATTATTGTAGGTTTTGGTTGACATAAGGAAGCATGGCCCCCAATTACTAGATTTTTCCACAGTGGGTTTCTCCAGGGTGATTCTTTGTGTGTGTGCTCGGTTTTTACTTTCTCAATTTCATCATATGCGACTGTTGTTAATCTCCAACACTTACATAGCTTCATAATTTTATGTTAACGTTTGTTTTTTAGGAAAATACTTACAAAATAGGAATGCATTTTAGTTATATTACAATTAAGCATGTTAAGATTGATAAATTTGGAATTGAATATCCATCATAATTACTTATCAAAGTGGTATTAGATCATACTTTTGGTCCTTGGTTTGTGCTGGTTTGTGCAGTGTGATCGGTTTTGCAGATATATGCCCTTGGCTAGATCAGCTAGAGCAAGAGGAGAAGGTGAATTCATTTCTTTGCAATAGGAGATATCCAAATAGGGGTGCAATCAAGAAATGAGGAGAAGCATGCCCAGTCAAGGGGGTGGCACACCTTAAGAATATAAAGACTCCCAAGTGGAAATATTCTTGAAGTTGGAAGCAGAGGTTGCAAGCATCTCCTAATGAATGGGGAAGCTTGGAAGATGGAGAACATTATAGAGGCACTCAGTAGCAAGCTTAGGAGTTCATTGGAGATGCCTAAGGCACATGAATAGGCAAGAAAAGAGACCCCCAAAGACCATAGAAATAGCAGCCCCATGGCATTCCAAACCCCCAAGTCAACTACCATTCAAAACAGAGTCAAAAGCAGAAATTTGCGCCAATGAAGGAGAGGCAGATGTGGACAAACTTGATGATTGGCTTTCCCAACTTGAAGAATATTTTGGTTTGCATTTTATTAGCAAAGAACCACAAATTTGATTTGCACATTTGTTGAGAAAGTTATGCTCATTGTTCAGCTTTGAAAAAATTGTCACCAGCTAATGAAAGGAATGAATTTAAAAATATAATTAAAAATTAATTTCATCATATTTGTTATAAAGAAGAACATGCAAGTAAATAGCACAGTTATAGGCAAAGGCAAGGATAAAAGTGTGTAGGAATATACTATCGAATTTTGGAGGACAGCATCCAAATAGTATTGTCCACACAAGACCGTGGCATGTTGGTGAAGTACTTTGCAGGAATTCATAGCCATCTAAGAAGGTGAGTCTTGATATCTAGGCCCAAGACCATTAAGCAGACATGTGCCCAAGCACATTAACTTGAGATGGACAAGAAGGATCCATCACCTTCTTCAAATCAGTAGGGTGCTCAAGGGCCGAAGGGGAAAGGTAAATGAAAAGATAAGTGGATTGCTACTGCTCTTGCAAAAAATAAATATGATAAAAATCACCATGGGCATTGTGATAAGGAGGTCATACTGACGAGATTGGAAGTTTCATCTGGAATTGCATCCCAAAAACTGCACAAAAGAAGGGCTATGACTTCCTTGGTGGAAGGGAAGGAGATAGGGAGCAACTCCAATGTGGATGAGAAGACTGCTTGCACTTCCATCCAAACAGGGTTATGTTTGAGTAGCAAAGAAGCCATAGATAGAGGTGTACTCGCCAAACGTTTTAATATTAAGATTCAAATAAAGATGACAAAAATTGATGCTCTTTTATGTTCTTGTTCACAAGCGAATCTGATTTCTAAAGAGTTGGTCGATAAGCTTGTGCTGGTTACATGTGATCATCCTCACCCTTATTCATTAGGCTCAGTGAAACGAGAAGAAATAGAAGTCACCAAACAATGTAAAGTTAAGTTTGGGATATATGAACATTTCATTGGTGAGATTGAAATAGAAGTTGCAACCCACGATGATTGTGGTATAGTGTTTAGTTTTAATGTCCCCAAATGGGACTATTCAACCCAAAAGGGGTTTCCCCAAAAATCCACAATTTCTGAATTCTGAATTTAAAAAAACAGCAAACCCTAGCTACTGTAATTGCACCTCCAAACTGAAAATTAACTCCAATTCAGCTTGAAATAAATACCTTGTGAATTTGACCACCAATGACTCTTACCGCAATGAAGAAAGACCCTGAAATGAATATTTCAATCCTCCAAACCGTAACGCCACACTAGTTGAATTGATGTCCTTTTTTCCCACTCTAATTCCTACTCAAGCTTTCACAAATTGTAATCATGCAAAAATCACAGCAGTCATATCATCCATGAATCATCAAGGGTTAGGGTTCCAATGTGATCAAACCCTAGTCCAATCCAATCACCAATATTCAAAAAATTACTACAATAATTAAATCAGAATGTGCCTTGAATTCACCCACAAAAACCCTTGCAAATCTGCCCTCAACAAATATTATTTCCTACGAATTGTTGAAACTTCAAAAATTCATAACTCCCTTAATGTGGAATTATGATGCAAATAAGAGCTCAAACTGATCACAAAATTAATATCAATAAAAATAATTCTATAATTTTTCTTCCATAAGGTCACCAAAACTTACTCTAAAATTTTGAAAACCCTAGTTTTCAAAATTTACCTCTTCAAACATCAAACCCTCAATCCCAATCAAGTCGCCACATTTGAGAAATTAATATAAATAATAATCAAAATTATTATGCTCCAATTGAACATCCAATTGTCCACCAAACCCTCTCAATAAGCACACAAAGCAAATCGCCCCACTCTAGGGCAAGTAACAAATCCACCTTAGAAATAAGTGGCATCAAAAGACACCATTTATAGAATAATTAGCTCCAAATCTGTTAACACTTATTGGGCATGCATCCCAATATTTTCTTCAAACATGAAGAAACAATATTAATTTTCAGCGTCTCTTTAATTGTGATCTTCACCTTGTATTTGTATCTTTCAAAAGGGGGGAACCACCTTGGGGAGGTAAAATACCTCATAACCCTTCTCTTGCCAACTTTTAGGATATCTTTTCCTTTTCTTTGTTTTAGCTCCCAAGCTGACATTCCTTTTAATTTCACTTAAGCTTTTTTGAATTAATTAAATAACTTGCCTTAATAAATTAGTAATTAAAATTATTTTTTGGCAAATTAAATAATTATTTTATATTAGGTCCTTGCTTCAATAATTAATTAAATTGCTTTAATAATTGAAATGATAAAAATCACTTTTCAAGCAATTTATTAACTATAAAACCCCTTGGAATAATCATTAAAATTACCTTAATTTTTCAAATGGTTAAAACTACTTTTTCGGCAATTCAAATAATAATCCAAGATAATTCTATTTTAATAATTAATTAAATTGTCTTATATTTTCGAATGATTAAAATCACTACTCGAACAATTTTATTAATTACTAAAATTATATGAAAAGGGGACATTACATTAGCAGCCCATAAATGTATGTGAAATGCTTTGTTCATGGAGAGAGCCAACAAGTACTGCTTCATCAAAGATGAAGACAACTGCATCATCAATGCATATCAAGGAAAATCTAAACTCTCCTTGGAAAGTGATAACCAAGCTAAAAGTTTGATTAATGTTAGACGAAAGTTTGCTTTACTTATTTTAAAAGTAAGAAAGACAATGAATTTGTCAAATATAAAGATTCTTCTAGCATGTCTACTAACAAAGAGTAAAGACAAATGGAAGGGTTGTTGGAAACTTCAAGAAAAATCTATTACAAGGGCCCAAAGGCATGCCACCCAAGAGTGTGGCTAAGCATGAGAACCAATAGCTACTATATTGCCCTCTTCCCAACATTGATTTTCTTCTAGGCGAGTCTGTTTTGCAAGAAAATAAGGTAAAGAGATAACTTTAAGCATTGTTAGGACAGGGAATAATCCGTCCTAGCACATCTCCATATGGTTCTTCCACTATCATTGTGCCAAAGAAAGACAGTTCATTAAGTATGTGTATTGTTTATATAAATTTGAACAAAATTACCTTCAAGAAAAAGAATCCTTTTCCACTGATTGATGACTTGTAGGATCAGGTCCAACATGCCAAATACTTCACCAAGCTAGCCTTAAAATCTAGGTATCACCAAGCAAGAATCATGGAGGAAATATGAAAATAGCTTTCCAGACAAGGCAAGTTTTGTATGAATGGATTGTGCTTCCCTTTGGTTTTTGTAATCCTCTTGCTACATCACTGAGATTGATGAATGATGTATAGAGACCATTCATAGATTATTTTGTTTGTGTATTGGGATTTAGTAAAACTTGTTATGAGCATCTATTGCATTTGAGACAAGTTTTACATACAAGAAATAAATAAAAATATAAGCCACTACTCAGTGAGAATAAATGTGATTTTGCACAACAATCACTAATCTACTTGGGAAGTGATCAGAGGAGACATGAGGATTGTTCTCCTAAAGATAAGAGGCCATTGTCCATTAGCCTGAGCCCAACAATGTGACAAACAAGGAGCTTTGTGAGTTCTGTCCAATATTTGAAAACATTCATAGCATCATTCTTCACAATGTATAGGAGATTTTCGGGTACAGCGGTGTGGAACTCGTATTCTCTTATACATCAATGCACTGCGAGCTACCACTCTAATGACAACATTATTCACAATATCAGCACCTATGCATTCCATAACTGCAAGTGGTATGTCTTTTACTTGAGGTAAAAATCGGCATCATGCTTTTGAAGAATTGAAATGTACAATCAGCAATGCAGTGGTTTTGGCACTACCTAGCTTGCAACTAGCATTTTGGGTGGAAACATATGCAAGCGATTTTGTTATGGTGGTTATTCTATTGCAAGGAAGTAAGTCAATATGCTATCACTTTAAAAATTTCCATCGGTCACTTTTGAAATATCCTACACATGATAGAGAATTGTATGCACCTATTCAAATGATTAAAAATGGAAGCACTATTTGATGAGTAAAGAAGCCATTGTTCACACGGATCACCAACCACTCCAGTATTTACAAGTACAACCAAATTCCAGCAAGAAGTCACTACAAATGGATGGATTTCTTGCAACATTTTCATTTGGTTATCAAATATATAAGAGGTGCGACTAACAAATTGGTTGATATGTTGTTGACACCACCTTTGGTTTTAGTTTTGGACTTCATAATTCATCTTGAATCATTTGTCCATATGGCATATGGTGAAGTGTATCTACAGCATGAAGATTTTTGGGAGATATATCAGCTCTTGCAAGGAAATAAAAGTGTAAGTTTTGAGCATAAAGAAGATTATCATCTCAAAGATGGATTGCTCTACAAGTTGACAAAGCCTTGTGTTCAAAGGGATGAAAGAGTTCAGCTTATGAGAGGCACCCACCTCCATAGTAGCTAGTCACTTTGGTGTAGCAAAGATGTTGGCACGTTAGCAAAGGTGTGTGTTTTGGCCAAATATACACAAATCCATAAGGGGCGTGTTTTGCGTAACTTAGTAACATAAAGTTGGGGTTGCATATGCCATAAACGGTTCCTTCTAGACCATGGGAAAGCAATTTCATGTATTTTGTAAGAGGTTTTCCCATGTAAAGAAAGTGACATGATTATTTTTTTGTGATTATAGACCCATTTAGCGAAGTGTGCATAGTCATTCCATTCAAGAAAGTTTTTACAAACCGTAACTTACATGATTTATTTTTCTGTAATGTTTGAGTTCACTTTGGCTTGTCTAGTTGCTTTGTTTCAGAAAGGGATGCAAGGTTTTTAGGTAGAATTTTGACCACTTTGTGGTAGAGAATGGATACAAGGTTGAAGAGCTCGATTGCTTTCCATCCCTGAATAGATGGCCAAACTGAAATAGTAAACCGAATGTCGGTACAGCTCTCGAGGAGGTATAACAGGAAGCATCCAAAGATGGGATGAAGATTTGGCATGTATTTAACACTCATACATGACAAGATTTAATACTGAATCACTTAATTGACACCTAAAACAGCATAATCCTCTTGATTTATCTCATAAAACCATAATCCATACCATGAATAAGACAAGGCTTAGTTACCTAGCTCAACTAATTGGCCCCTAATACAAGATAATCACCTCAATAGATTTCACAATCTACTTAAAAGAGTTCCATAAAACCACAAAAATGTTCCATAAGTAGGACAAGATCCAATATTTTTTACCCTACTTGGTACCCAATATAACATAAGCCACTTGATGGACCTAATAAGACCATTCATGAGTCTCATAAAACCAATAATGGTTCTCACAAAACCTTTAACAGGTCTCGCAAAACCGTCAATGGGCCTCATTAAACCCCTTAAATAACTTCAAATTCACATCTAAACCGCAGCCAATGAAAGTGTGAAGCTGCCCTAGCAGCACATGTTATACTCCTAAGCTATTACATAAACACAATAATTCACTAGAACAATAATTGGAAGAAGTGAAAAAGAAAACCTCAAACCCTAGCTATGCCAACATTACAGAAGTTGTTTCTTGATTCCAAAATTAAAGAACTTGGAGAAATAATCCATTCTGCACCAAAACAAAACTTCAACATCCAATCAAATCAAGGACGAAATGAACAAGATGTTAGAACTCGAGCAAGAGCATAACAACTGTGCACTCAACCTTATCATAGTTGGGATAGATGAGACTACATACACATATGTCTTAACCAAATCATCGGATATTATTCAAAACAAACTACAAACTGAAAACCCATGTATTTGGAACGCAGAAAGAATGAGTAAGAACATTGAAAGTAAAAGACATCTAATCCAGCTAAAAGTTGAATCTTTAGAAACGAAATTGAACATTTTAACCAAAGCTTCAAACTTAAAAGGTTCCAGTATATTGATTAACGAAGACCTTGTCCCACAAAGATCAAGTTGAATTGAGGAAAGAAGTCCAAAAAGTTAAAGAAGCTAGTAAATCAAAGGAAATGGGCAATAATCAGAAACAAATAAGCAATAATAAAAGACCTTGAAAGTAACAAATAGGGATTCAACAAGGTTAGGATCCTTGCATGGAGCTGCTGACAAGGTTTCCAATGGAGAAAAAGTCCTAAGCTAAGTTGGTTAGCAACCAAAATTGATCTCATGTTACTAACTGAAACAAGGGAACATGAAAAGAATCTTGAATCCCCGACTTAGATTGATGCTCTTGTTTCAATATTGGAAAAACAATCAAAGCATAGGTGGATGAGTGGTTTTTTTTGCTATATATAAAATGAACACGATTAAAAAATCGAAGTATTTAAGAGCAATCCTTATAACCAATACATTTGGCTCAATATCATCTCTAAGAACAATGATAACATTCTTTTTGTTTTTGCTATTTTGTCTATGTGAGGAAAATACAGTCAACAATATAAATATCCTCTAATATAGCAAAATGTAGAAGACCATACTAGATCTAACATACATACAATTGGTTGCACCGCAAAGCAAGGGGGGGCTATAAGCAAGAATTGTTTGTAAAAGTGGGATCAAGGATATGATTAAAAAGCCTATGCAAAGAACTGAAGAACAAAGACAACCAAGATCCAAGATGTAAAAAAGGTAAACTAAAGATAAATGAATGCCATTAGGCAGTAACCAACACGTATCTTAACTACCAATTGTAACCAAGAAGTATCAAACGGCATGCAAAGATAGCATAAGTTAAGCATAGAGAAGAAGAAAACAACATGTACTCTAGCATCTGCATATAAACCAAATAAAAGAAAAAAATTAGAGATAGGGAAATTTATCTTTGGTTGACTTGTCAATGCATCAATCTCACCCTTGGCTCAAGTGGCACTTTATGAGAGATGTTGTAGGTGTAGAATCAAAAGGTAAGGATAAAGACCTAAGTATCCTTAGTTGCAGACTCCAACAACTAGGTGTACCTCTCCAATTCAACTTCCTTTTCAAAAACTTCAAAGACCTTATGCAAACATAGACCTCCAAAAGAATAAGCTCCTATACTCTAATCTCTCTTCTTCTACTAAAGGCAGGTTTGTGTCCGCAATCATAGCAAAATGGTGTGTACTTATTTATAAAAATGAGATCTAGGAGACCTACATATACGGATCCAACTCCTAAAAGTAACCTATCTAATATGTCAAGTGACTCGACCCGGATCAATGTGGTATAATAATCAGCACGAAAAACAGTACGTTGACCATGCCAAGTTAGTAAAAGGAAGCACACAACTATATCGAGTTGGGTCGATGATGTAGTTGGAAAGGGACACATGTAGAAAAATGAACTACATTGGCCATGGCAAAAGAGGTGGGAAGCAAGGAAAAGAGCATTGGATGAGGCTAGAATGACCGAATAGCAAGATAATGAGTTTAAACAAGTATAATAAGAAATCATACGACAACAATCCCTCATAAGTACCACGAGCCAGCCCAACCCCGATCCGGTGCACTCCTTAAGACGTGCACTTAGAGAGCGCCAACAATTCTGAAAAACATAGGTGTATGCACTTTGCACCATTCAACTCTACCTTTTACAAGAACCCAAATCTTGCTCATCAATTCATTAACTTTGACCAAGACATCACTACCCTAAAAGACAAGGGGAAAGTTCTCCTTGGAGACTTCAATGCAAGAATAGGGAGGACTCAGGCTCATAATTTTAATCTCAACCCTTTATGGATGGAAGATTTTGTTAGCAAATATGAATGCATGAAATAATGAAGAGAAAACTGGAAGGCACACGTTGAAGTGCATGTGCATCATTCTTTTATTGTGCAAAATGAAGTTACAATAGTTAGGAAGGTTGATTA
The DNA here is from genome assembly GCA_037957365.1 of Torreya grandis. Lineage (NCBI taxonomy): Eukaryota > Viridiplantae > Streptophyta > Pinopsida > Cupressales > Taxaceae > Torreya > Torreya grandis. The sequence goes on from JARHVA010000751.1 coordinate 1,675,462, forward strand.
CCAACCATTAACAAACCATTAGTTAATGAATAACTAATAGCTAATTAATAACTTAACGCCCTCCATTAATGATTAAACTGGAGACTACTCCAAGTTTGTCATGAAAAATTACAAAGTGGGACCAAATAATTTAGTCATTACATTTACAAGTTGCTCTTTAGATATCAACATGAAATTTGTAGTGCTTTGACATTTTGCTTCTATCTAATGTAGGAATTTTGGTGTAGAAAAAAACCGAAAAGGATTGCCAACAGCAAAACAAAGATCTGGTCATGTGGACATAAGATGTATCAAGTTCTCTGCCAATTCTTTGTAGGGTGATTCATTGACCGGTGATGAATCATCACTAGTAAATAACTTCAGCCCAACCTCCACAGTTCTGAATCCAAGACCCTGGAGATGTTGATCAAATAAAGTATACCAGACTCGTGGATCCCGCTTAGGTCCATACAGGGCCTTAATCAACCTACAAACTAAATGATCATGACCAAGTACCCAAAAACCTTCTGGTAGCACCATGTAGACCTCCTCGTCCATATTTCCGGAGAGAAACAACCGAAATGTGACCATCTTTATAGTAGGAGTAAAAACCAACTCCGCAATAGGAGAAGAAACCATCTCCTCATATATTCCCTCCTATTGGGAAAATCCTTTCGCAACAAAATGAGCCATGTACTTTCCCAAAGTACCAATTTTGTCCACCCATTTGCAGCCAATGGGTTGTGTAACCGAATGTACAGGTGCCATACAAAGGTCAAAAGCAAGAGAAAAATGACCATAATTTGCTAAAGTAACAAATTTGTTTCCAATCCTCTAAGAAAGTGTCTGTGACTAAAGCATATCATCCTCATGCACAAATAACCGTGCATTTGACTAAGAATGAGGAATTACATCCTCTTGCACATCCTTTATAGTGGATATTTCCTGCACAACTAGTGCATCTAAGTTGATTGAAGCAGGGTCAACAAGCCTATGAGGAACTTCATCTTTCAGCACATCCTATATGGTGGTGGAGTCTCCCTCCACATGTGCATTTATGTTGATTGTGGCAAGATCAACAAGCCTATACAAGCCACCTTGCCCAATACCCAGGGCAATTACTCTGTCCTATTTTACATCAAACACAATACATTGTTTCCCAGAAAGATGTGCAACAATGTTGGGATTTTCCATTAACTGACTAATAGACAAGAGGTTTTTATTCATGTGAGGAACATACCTAACATTCCTTTGATTTTTCTCACATTATTCAATACTATTGCAAATATCTCATATCCCCTTTACTGCATATGACTGACCGTCAGCTAATGAAACTGAATCAAAAAAGTTTGCACTGGTAATAAATTTGACATACAAGTCCTTACAACATATGAAATGCTTGAATGCACCGAAATCAATGAACCAACAACTGGTAGCATTAATGTTTGAGTATAATGCCACAAGGGCATACTCTTACTTAGAATACCATTCTTCAAAAGTTGTCACATTTGTCGCCTGACTACTTTGTTGGAAAAGTGCATATTTTCGCTTTTGGCAATCATTTTTTAGATGCCCAACCTTATGACAATAAAAGCACTTCACATTATACTTTGACGATGAATCAATAGGGAAACATTTCCACTTCCCTTTTGATTGAGCAACAAGTGCACTCTCTAATTGTCCAACATTGGACTCATTTTGGGTATGTATGTGTTCCTTTTGCATCAAATAGGAACTAACCTAATCATATGTCAGGTTCTTAGCTTTCGGCCATCAAGTGTAACGCCACCACAAAAAATTCATTTAGGGTCATCACAATGTTCAGAACAAGAGCCACCATGTCATCATCGACCTTTTTGTTAATGGCTCTTAACTGGTCATGGAAATCTATCATCCAAAGGTGTTCTGAAAGAGACACATCTTCAAACATCTTTGTGGAAAATAGTAGATTCTGTTGAACACAACTATCTACTGAGAGGGGGGGTGAATCAATAGATCAGCTAAAAAACTAGTTCATTAAACCTTTTAGAGAAGATACAAATGCATATGCATATTAAAGAACAGATGCAGAGATCTCACACAAAAACACATTACACCAGATTTATACGTGAAAAACCCAAAGGGAAAAACCACAGTGAGAATCGCTGCTAGAATCTACTATTCTAATCCAACGTTGTAGTTAAATGCCTCACTGGCAAAACCACACTGGTTACATTTAAGGACAACCATTCTAAGGAGACACCCATCCCCTGACCGAGCACCAACTCAGTTTGTCTAACGGCACCAACCAATCAGAACTATGGAGCTACAACTCCAGTATACAAGACAGATTCATAAATGAATACAGTTCTATTTCTCTGTTACAAGTCTGGTCTGTAACTGTTCAATCTCTGCACATTCTCTATGTGCCCTTTCTTCCTCTCTGCCTCACTCTCTTTGTGTCTGGATATGCCTTTTTAGACACACTTCATCTCTTTGTCCCTCTAACTTTTACTCTATGTCTGCATACGTCTCCAATCGACACACTTCGAGTCGCTCTAGTATCACCTTTGGCAATTGCAACAACAGCATATGACAATGTTCTAGATGTCATATATATGGACAATGAATCTAGGGTTTCATGTCTTCAATGTGTTCACACTTCGACTACACTCATTTATCTCCATTAAGGGCTTTTCTCCATTATGACTTGACCTGTCGATTTCTCGCATCTCGGTTCATGCTTCACGCCGTAATGTTCAGGTCTCTTTACTATCTATGGCAACTGCTGGATTCAAGTCATAAATGCGCAGCCTCCTTAATCGTAGATTAATTGGTTGGATCAATCAATTTCAAGCTCTATGTAGACATATCGAGTTCATTCACAAGTTTTGTTTGTTCCTCCACTTGACCGTTAGAACATATTAAATGTGGGCCTTTGATTTCTTTCTTCGCGCCACCTCTAAGCTCTTTTGCTCTGTCAGATCTTTGTGTGTTTTCATTCCAACTTTGAAACGTGTCCGTCGATCTTTCCATTCAGGCTCAGCATGTTGTTAGATCTTCAAGCTTGCATAGATTTTATTGTTGCCTTTCATTAACCATCACGCTTTTTTGTGCATCTCACTGCTCCCTATATTTTGGTTCGCTTCCGCTCCTTTCAATATGTTCTAATATGCTCAATTCATAATCTCCCGCTGTGTCGATAATCATTGATCACCTTGTTCCACTATGTCCTCACGCTCCGTTGGATCTTCCTCATTTAGATTTTTGCATGCCATACGATCTCTGAAGATGCATGATCTTTACATTGGCTTGGTTGTTAAACTTCAACATGTTGACCTCATCTCGCTTCTTTCGACGACGATGGAATGCTTTAACTCTATCGATCTCTTCAGACTTGCTCGACCTTTATCTTGTCTTGATCCTTCGACACTTGTGAAAGTGCCCTACACTTCTTCCAAATTATCCTTCGGAGACTTTGTAATGGTCCTTCAGAGTTTCTCAAGGTGCCCTTCGGAACCTTTTGTTGCGGCCTTTTTGTTTAAGGGACTTCGGGACAATTTCCCCGACAAAATGTCTAAGTGCCAATCGAAACTTTTGGCATGTACCCTTCGGGGCTTTTCAAAAAGCCTTTCGGAAACTTTGCAAGTGTCCTCTGCTCCATTCAAACTATCCTTCGAAACAATTACAACTATCTAATTTTGCAACAAACCCTTCGGAACTTGTGCAAAAGTCCACATAAACTTCGGAACTTTTGCAAATGTACCCTTCGAAAACTTTGTTCGGGTCACTTACCCTTCGGCACTTTAACAAAGCTCCCTTCAGAACTTTTGTTCGGGACCCATTTCCTTCGGGACTTTTGTTCGGGACAATTTTTTTGACAAAGACTTAACCATTTTCCCAAAAGATATCCCAATGAACTTTTTCCAAAAGAATTTGACGAGGCACTTTCTCTGAAAGAAAACTCTTCCTTCGGAAATTTTGTTGCGGACATTTTGTCCGACAAAGACAACCATTTTCCCAAAAGAATTCCCAAGCTTGTAAAATCGACTGAGGAGACCAAACATTTTCCTGAAGCACTCTTTCCGAACAAATGCAAATTTGTAAAAATGACCAAGTGTTCAAACACTATTCAAATGCCTAGGAGCCCTACTTTGCACCCGCATAACTTTAGCTTCTCTCATCCGCAAGACATGAAACTTCGTCCACCAAGACTAGGCACAACCCTGAGTAGCCTAGTGTGATTGTTTCCTTTAGATGTTGCCATGTATGCAAATGTTGTCACCAACAACCTGTGTACTCAGCCATATCCAAACAAAATCGGAAAGGCATTCATATGACTGTTCTTGGAATTCAAGGTACACACACAACTCCATGAGGTCTCGACAACTTGACCATTCAACTCAACACCTTTGTCATTAATGCATAATAGCACAAGCTGCCTTTGACATCAATGACAATCCTTCATACATCAAAGACTATGTCCAACAAATTCTTCAAGAACAGAACCTAGCTTTTCTCCAAAGTTTGATACTTTATTTTCAAAGTGGTCCACAACACACTTGCCACATTGGCATTTTGAACCTCAAAAATCATGTCATCTGACACATAACTTTAACAATAGCAAGGCCTCCTTATGACACTTGTCATAATCTGCAAAATTTGTAGGTCTCACTTCAGTGCCGAGAACAATTTTATCACAATCATGATGTTCTGCAATTGTTAAAATCTTATGACTCCAAACATTATAATTTTGGCCAATTGAAATATACGCTTCCGACAACCAAATTTTGAATATTAGCCATTAATCACAAAATATTTTGACCTTGAACAAAAAAAGTACAAGGCTGACCCGGAAATCAATGAAATAAACAATTCTGACTTGGAAGCAATGCTACACAAACATGTAAACTTTATAATCTTAATTTATTTATACCCTGAACATCAAAAAATTACTTACTCAAAATTGCAAATCTGAGTCTTGTACTTGGGTCTAAAAACTTGGTTTCTTCTAGTGGTGGTGCCCTAGAACGCAAACAGAACTATCTGCAAACTTTTGTAAATTGCATCCCATGCCCTAGAAATTCCAATTCGGGCTGCAAAACTTGTCCAACTTCAAAATCGCATTTGACTTCTATGTTGCAATTTTTTGCTTCGTTTTCTTTTTGTCATGATTTTTTGGTTCGTTTTCTGTTTGCCATGATTTTGTTCTTGTTTCCTTCTGCAAAATATTCATGATTTTTTGTCACAACTGCATTTGATTCTCCTCCTAGCACATCTTATGTGCAATTTTTGAACTGTGTGAATACCTCTGATTTGAGTCACAACTTGTCCCGTCCTCACCTGATCTACACAACTATATATCGCAAGAATTTTCCTAGTCTACTTTGCATCTTCCTCTATGTTCATTTCGCAAATCATGTGCCTTACTAACTTGCAATCTAATCTTGATCTTAAGCCAACAATTTTGATTCTCTTTGAAAATTGGCAATTGCTGCTCTTACCACCTACCGCGCTCCTCATGTCCCTTCTCTACCGTGAAAGACGTGATTTTCCCTCACACATGCCCCTGGTTTGCATTTATTTCCTAGACGGTCTAGCATCTCCTCCCTGATTTCTTTTATTGCACATGCCCTACAACAAACCGGCTCCCTTCCTTCGATTTGATTACCTCTTCTGTCTTCTCTGCAGTTTGTACCTGACTAGGGCTTCCTCGAACTTCAAACCTCTTCTTCGCTATCGTTCATACCCTATTAAGGCTTCCTCGAGCTCTACAACTTTCAGTTCGTAACCTTCTCCTAGGGCTTCCTCAAACGGTGGCTATGATACTAATGTTAGCAAATATGAATGCTTGGAAGAATGAAGAGAAAACGGGAAGGCACACATTGAAGTGTGTGTCCTTTTATTGTGCAAAAGAAAGTTATAGCAGTTTGGAAGGTTGATAACCAACCATTAACTAACCATTAGTTAATGACTAACTAACAACTAATTAATAACTTTAACAAAGTCTAATCTAGCTCGTAGTTGATACAGTACAAATGCAAGGACTAAAACAAAACTAACTCAGCATGGGCAAGTTAGTCGCAGAAAGACTTGAAACTAGGTAGAAGATGCGCAAAACAAGGAAAAGATCACCAGAGGAGGCTAGAATGACCAAATAGCAAGCTAATGAGTGTAAATAGATATAATAGGCAATCATATGACAATAATTTATTGTTAAGTACCATGAGCTAGCCCAACCTCAATCCCAGTGCACTCCTCAGGGCATGCAGTAAGAAAGAAAGAAATTATATTAGTGTCCACAAATGACCAAAAGTAGGTCAATGGGACTAAAGGAAACAACCAATAGCAATAGAGAGTTCTAGGAAGAGAGAATCCTAGAGATGAACCAAAGAAATAAAGTACAAAGACAAAATAGAATGGCATGCCACTAACACAAGTGGCAAAGAAACCAAAACAAATAGCAATGAGGGGCGAGCAGAAGCCCCAAGAGCATGTGCCAATGAAGACTAGAGGCAAGTCTCATCGAATATCGTTGTCTATACTTGAAGTGGAGAAATCATTTGGGCCATGATATATCACTATGAGAGATCTGATAATGTTGTTCGGCAAGTATACAGGGTCGGAGGAGCCAGGTAGGGGGATCCTAGGAGGAAGCAAGACACTTCCTCTAGGATCTCCCCTAACATCCAAGGTCGATGTAACTCCCGTAGTAGGAAAGAAGCTAGTAATATTAGTTTGTGTAATATTCCAAATCGGAATATTTTACATTAATTTGGTTTTCTCGGAAAACCTATTTTTTTATAAATATAAATATTGCATTTAAAATAATAAATTAAATTAAATATAAGTCCACAAGGAGTTTCATCCTTGGGCTATTATAATCACAAGGGTTTTCGTCCTTGAGAGTGGTTGTATAGCATGACGCTTATACGAGTTAGATGATTGAATTTATAATTGGATGCTTGTAATACTTCCACATCTCTTCTCCCTTATATAGCCTTTAAAAACTTCTCACAAAAGAGGCGTCCCATCCAAGAGGCACCTCTTCACCAAAAGATGTGGCCGTTGACATTTTCATCGACATTTCCATCGACAATTCCGTTAACATTTCCATTCACTTCCGACAACAATTTCGTTTGTCACTTCCGTTCACTTCCGACAACAATTCCATTTGACATTTCCATTTATATCCATTTAATGACTGTTGTATTAAATGGCAGCGCTGCTCCTTGGTAGCAATTTCTTTATGTGAAATGGTAGCGCCTCTCCTTGAATTCAACGATCTCCTTGAGGATATTACAAACCTCCCTGCCTCAAATTGCTTGTACTCAAGCAATTGCAAATTGGAATGTTCAAGAAGTAAGGCTACTCCCCACGTTGCATCTTCTATTGACAATCCAGAAGTAGAAGGATCATATGAACTCCATACAAGCAAATACCGTATGACAATCTCAGTCTCATTGGGAACCACCAAAATGTCAGAAAAGTTTGTATACGTTTTCCATGAGACAATTTTACAAAGAACCAAACACTCTGAAATCTTTAGATTTCTTGTTTTCACTCAACAGCAAAGGATAGCAGAAAAAATGTGAATAGCTCTTGTCAATTGAGAGATGGATGCAAACATTTCCACCAGACATGTACTTTATCTTACGCAAACCCTTTAAGCCATTCCTTATGATAAAGTACCTAGTACAAGTAGAATTTCCATGGAATGCAAACATAGATCCTTCAATGCCCTGACGTTGATCCACGATTTTCTCTTGTTCAGAATCATAGAAAAGTATAAATGTATAAAGAAATTCCTACACATTCAACAACACATTATATTTGTAGAGTCTTCTACAAATAACTCAACTTCATTAAAATTATCAGACTGATAATCCTTTTCCAGCCATGATATACCAGACTTCACAACTAGTTCAATTTCGCTGGAATACGGTTGCATCTCTGAATTTGAGAGAAATGAATCTATTCTCTCTGGTAAATATAGTGAGCTATGCTTGGAAGATTTAACGGTGAAATGAAATCTCACATGACTATGATAGACTGTAGGGGAACACCAAACAAAATATCCTAGCTGCTCTTTGTAAAATGGCTTGTGAACAATATACCAAAAGAGGTTTACTATAGCATGTGCTCTCGTGAAAAATAGATCTAGTTGGAAAATAATCTGAACAAAAGTATTAATATCAAACTTGTTCTTAATAACTTTGTTCTTTACTTGCCGGGCTATATGCGGAAGATCTAGCTTTTGATAACCGACTGGAACTTGTTAAAGGAATGCTGATACAAATGTATCTTCAAACGAAGCTATAATTTTATCAACATTCGCCTCTGATAGTTTACCATGGCAAAGACCCATGATATTGATGACCCTAAACAAATTTGAGAGAAATGTTGTCATGTCTAGACGAAACAATGAAAGGAGGCAGGAAAACTGGTTATCAATGTTGGGTAGTTTGCTCAAATATTGTGACTGCATTTTAGATTCCATACTAGCATTTTTATAACTCCTTTCTCTGTTCTCTCTTACAAAATCAGAACTTCCCTCTGTGCCCTGAAGTGTTTTGACAAATTTTAATGCTAAGAGTAATAGCCTTTCAATCAAACCACATATCTTGATTTTAGAAATGCAAGTTCCAGACGCACAAATTATGCTATTTAATGGAGCCGCGTTTGTGTGATACGAAATCTCTTGAAGAACATCCAAGAATAGTGAAGCATACATTTCTCGCAATACGTTGGACTTTACCGGTGAAAACCCTAATATATTATCACAGTTTATGATGAAATAGGCCTCTGTATTAGGAATTTTATTTACTTCGTGATGCCATACTTTGATCGGATGATCATCTACTACACATTTTGGAATTTCAAGGTTTTGTTTGAAATTCTTCATGCTAATTAAGTTTGTTGTACAATAATGCTCTGGCATATAATTATGTTTAAGTGGCAGATGTACAGTGGAGTCTCACAACAAGGGCTTTTTCCTTTCCTCTAAAATAGAAAATAGAATGTTTTCAACAATGCAAAGAACACCAAACCATGGTTTATGTTGGACGTTTGACAATTCATAGGGCAATGATTGGGTCACTATGTCAACTCGCATATTTTGTGGTTTTAATAAATTTAAACTTTCTAATATCAAGTTTGGATCCCATGTTTTGAATACAAACTTCCCATGAAGAATGTCTTCTTCCCTATACACTAACGAAGGTTTAACCATTTTAGATGCAAAGCCAAGTTCAAACTGTTGAGACTCACAATATTGTAACTCTGGGAATATGAAGTTTGAATTATGGATAACTTCAAGCTCCTTAAAAATCCATGCTTGAGGACCTACATCCTCTAATAGCTTGATGTATAGATACACAACCCTTGTATTTAATATGAATAAATTTGGACTTTTTCGTCTAGTTGTTAGGTTCACCACATCCTTGGCATGCCATTCATCAACATCCTTTAATAGCCCATCATCATAGTTTATTTCTTCCAATATCACTTGAGCCCCTCCTACCAAAGAAGCAAACATGGAATCAGCTTCTCGTTCATTTTTTGTTGTGGATGGTTGTGTGTAATTTATTTCTAAGTCACAGCCCTCAAGTGTAGCATTTCCAAGATTAACAGTGACAGCTTGATTGCCTTTATTGATTTCTGAATGTTTTAAGCACACCTCCAAGGACTCTCCATGTTCAACATGTGAATTTCCTATTACTCCAAGATAGCCAAGCAAATCTAAAAGGAAAGGTGCACATTTAGAGTCTTGTTTGTTATCCATAATATCACTGGAAGTCTCTTCAATATCCTTCAACGACTGAGGTGCATTTAATGATTGTTCATATTCCAAGGCATCAAGGTTATCTGGTGGAAGTTTTTTCCATATTCTATCAATTATTTTGATTGGCTCTCCATCTTGTTTATTTTTAAGACCGTAGCCCATGATATCTTGTTGATAGTGTGCATTAATTAAACAATCAATTGGTTTATTAAATTTAGAACCTGTGTTCGAGGAATAATCCTTAAGACCTCTCTCTTGCACACATTGAAATTTATCTTCACTCTGACGTAGACAACACATATCAACATCATCATTAGTGTTTTGGATAGATAACTCGTGTGCATCTCTAATATCCAAAGCTTTTATGTCATTCTTCCCAATAGACAAGTCTCCATAAATACCAACTTCTTCTTGGATAAGTATGTTTGGGCATTCCCTTAGTTCAACGTTGGATGCCTCATTCGTTTGCTCCAGGATAGGGAAGTCAATCTTGGAATTTGTCATCTTCCTTTCTTCTGGGACCTCGTGAAAATTGAATTTCTCATCATATTCAGTACTGCCATAACTATGATTCACAAACTCATCTTCCTCAAAGTGCATGTTTCCATTCCATGACTCTTTTAAATCCAAATAGTCTGAAAAAGAGATTTCTTTTCGAATCTCTGCTGAAAGGGAGTTGTACGACTCGAAACTGTCCATAATTTCCTTATGTAGTGACCCCATGGTTCACACGCTGGCAAGAAAAATGGCTCTAATACCACTGTAATATTCCAAATCGAAATATTTTACATTAATTTGGTTTTCTCGGAAAACCTATTTTTTTATAAATATAAATATTGCATGTAAAATAATAAATTAAATAAAATATAAGTCCACAAGGGGTTTCATCCTTGAGCTGTTATAATCACAAGGGTTTTCGTCCTTGAGAGTGGTTGTATAGCATGACGCTTAGACAAGTTAGATGATTGAATTCATGATTGGATGCCCGTCATACTTCCACATCTTTTCTCCCTTATATAGCCTTTAAAAACTTCTCGCAAAGGAGGTGTCCCATCCAAGAGGCACCTCTTCACCAAAAGATGTGACTGTTGACATTTTCGTCGACAATTCCGTTAACATTTCAGTTGACGTTTACATTCACTTCCGGCAACAATTTCGTTTGACACTTTCGACAACAATTCCGTTTGACATTTCCATTCATATTCGTTTAATGACTGATGTATTAAATGGCAGTGCTACTCCTTGGCAGCGATTTCTCCTTGGCAGCAAATTCTATATGTGAAATGGAAGCGCCTCTCCTTGAATTCAGCGATCTCCTTGGGCATATTACAATTTGCCCCTATGGTTTGGGGAGCTGTTGGTGAGTAGTAGACCCATGTCTTCAGAGAGGGGTAGAGCCATGCCGACAGATCAAAGCAGAGCCACAGTGCTGAGAGATATAACAGGCTTGGAGATATAAGTAGTCTGAGTAGTAATGATGCGCAACCTAACTGATCTATCAGATCTGATGTGAGTATCGATGTCCAAAGGACACTTGTGTTGTCAATCACTTGAATGGGCTGATAGAAAGAGGTGATCAATATGGGAGCTCTAGAGCCTCTAGGCTCCCCCTGTAGGGATCTGCGTTGAAAGGTGACAGCGTCATGAATATAAAGACCCAGACACAACTAGTTGATATAGCTGAAGAAAGTAGCTAGAATGTTGTTTGAGTCTCTATAAAGATAGTGGTATCTTCCTCGGATCTCATAATAAATTGGGCATTTGAAAATGAAGTGGGCCTCGGTCTCCACCTCCAAGAGGGAGCACAAACAACAATCCGGTCCTGACGAAGAATGTGATGGTTTGTTTCAACCCTTAGCTAGTGGGAACAAACTTTTATCTAGCCAAGGGGAAACCTCAAGTCGTGAGACCAATGGCGTTGGAGATAATGAGGGCGATGAATAATACTGTCTACCACTTGTAAGAAATGATCAGCATAGAAAGCAAGCTTGGGACTGAGCGGCTCACAGGGGTAGATCCAGGTGGTCTGGATATACTGTCTATAGATGTCCTCTCTGGCAGCCCTAGTGATGACGTCCTTGGTGGAAAGAAGCCCAAGACGGGCGTCCAAGGAATACATGAAAGGGGGTAGCCTGTCAATAGAGATGTCGAGAGAAAGGATCAACAACCTAGTCTCAAAGTACCAACAGTGTCGACGTCTAGTGGGGGCTAGTGAAGCAATCCTCTCTGAAGAACAAAGTGCTAAGTAGGGATATCTCTTACGACCAAAAGCTAAGACCCCCAGAGATTGGAGTATGTGGATGTAGAAAGTAAGCCTAAAGATAGTCTCTGTGGATGTAGAAAGAGAAAGATGTGCCGACGAGTCCTACAAAAGAAACTGTCAATGACTAAAAATATAGGTGTCTACACTTCGCACCTTTCAAGTCTACCTTCAACAAGAACCCAAATCTTGCTCACCCTTTCATTAATTTAGAGCAAGACATCACTAACCTGAAAGGCAAGGGGAACATTCTCTTTCTTGGAGACTTGAATGCAAGAACGGGAAGAACTCGGTCCAATATTCAAGCTCATAATTTTAATCTTAACCTTTTATAGATGGAAGATTATAATCTAACTCTTAAATATAAAATAAATTTTGAAGACAATGAAAAGAACCCATAATAAATTCTAAAGACAATGAAACAAAGCCGTACAGCACCGAGCTTCTCAGGTTGACCTCTTACCATTTTGATTATTTGTAATGGGCTGGAGTCTTGACCCAACTCACACCTTATCATATGTATGCATGGAAAAGTATTTTTGGTTGTCATATTCTCTATTCCTTTGTTGAAAAAGATTTGAGAACATTGAAATAATGGAGGATAGCATGCCCTACTTTTATCACTGTCCTATTAAGGCAACTTTGAACATTGATATAACTCATGATGAAGCTAGCATAAATGCTATTGATAACCGAGTTCTCTTGACAATAGAAAATCTTCCCAATTTCTCAATGATCTTTGAAAAATATTCAACTACAATTTTGAAGATGACACAACATATAATATATATGGTAAATCCACTTCTAAATTGTCTAAATGCTAGGACACGTATTCCCAAAAAATGCATATTAGAGAAAGCATATTCTTTCAGACCCTTGTTACATTTCCGAATGTAAAACTACAAGGAAAGATATAAGAATCACCTTTGATGAGTCTAATAGGGCTATTAAAATTAAACATTATAAGTTTTAAATAAAAAATTAAAACGCCTATATGTAGTCAAAAACCAAGAAAAGCTTCCCGACTTACATAAGCAGGATCCCAAAAGATTTTGGACAAACATCATTCCTAGAAAATCTAAGGAATCTGGAAACATTAATATGAATTACTAGAACTCCTACCTCAAAAACCTTTATGTATCTCCTTGATCGTATGAAAACATCAAAAAATACTCAACTCTGCATTAAGGTCTTTTTTTACAATAATAAATTCTGCCATTAAGAGCCTCGCAAAAGGTAAAGCCAAGGACATTAATGGGCACCAAGCTGAGATCTTATAGATTGGGAGCCCAATCCTTGTGCCTCATATCAAACATTTTTTCAACCAATCTATCAAGCAAAGCTTCCCAAAAAAGTATTTCAAGTGTAATTGTTACCATTTTCAAGTACGGAAACAAAAACTACCAAGGTAATTACCAAACCATCATGATTGGCCCCGTTTTGGCAAAATTGTGTGTTTTGATACATAAACCGAAAATTCGCCATTGGCTTGCGGACAACAATAAAAGGGCTAAGGGTCAAGATAGCTAAGGAAATAACATGGTACTACTAATCACCTCATCACCTTCAGAGTTATCGATGAATATTATAGAAACCAAAAAGAGGACCTCATTTGTTGTGTTGTTGATTTCAAAAAATCCTTTGACAATGTTCCAAGGGCAAATCTATAAAAAATATTAGAATAAATTGGTATCCCTCTAGAGCTTTGCAGTGTTGTGATTAAGCTTTAGGAAAAGGCTACTACCAAAATGAAATGCAACAATGAAAGGTCAATGGAAATATTGGGGTGAGGCAAGGAGATTCCCTCTCTCCCACACTTTTTGGCATCTATATCAACAAAATTGAAGAATATTTAGAGAGGGATGCACTAGCATTAATATGGTTGGCTTCATTGTCATCCTTCTACCATACTAACAACTTGTTATTCAGCCAAAAACTTTTGAGGATCTCCATTAGAAACTCAGTGTTCTCCAAAAATTTTGTAAGAATTATGAACTGAACCTTAATGTTGAAAAACCAAGGTAATGATAATTGCATCCAAAAGAAGATATTATCCTCCAATTCCAAGATTTGCGAGTTGGGTTTTACCTATATCAATCCCCGAACAAGCGATCAATGCTTTTTACTTCTCTTTCAATTTTCAAGATTCGCATGTTCAAACTTAAAAAATTATAGCATTGTACAGTACACCCAAACATCCGAACAACACACATAAGTCATTCCAGAAAAAAATTACTTGGGACTTTTCCAATACATGGACAAGCTTTCGAAGTGCAAACAAATGATTTGGAAGGTGTTACAATACAAAACCCATAGAATCCCAAAAGTGTTCAGAGTCGCACATTTTTCCCTAACCCTAAAATTCCCTTCTAGGGCATTTATAGACGCCAACTAACATAGTTTCTGCCATGTTCAAATATCGAAATGATATTATAAAAGAAATTTAGTCTCATTTCTATTTCATCCATGTGTATATGAATGGCTACTATATTATATCTCTTTTCTTTTGTAGGGCATTCTAGACACATGATAGGGCAGACGAACAAGGAGTAGGATACGGATTGCAATATCGAAAACGATCACAAGGATGACGCTTTCACCTATGAATAATTAAGGGACATGGATGATTGAAGGAAGGGCAATAACAAGAGAAACTCCAATGATACATTTTACAATGAATTCAAGGACATTAAATTGTATAATTGAATGATACATTATGAGAAGTCTTGCATACCAATTTGATGTAAATAAATATATTATATTAATGTCCACAGATGACCAAAAGTAGGTCAATGGGACTGAAGGGTACAACCAATAGCAATAGAAAGTTCTAGGAAGCGAGAATCCCAGAGGCCAACCAAAGAAATAAAGTATGAAAGACAAAATAGAACAATGTGCCACTAGCACAAGTGGCAAAGAAACCAATACAAATAGCAATGAGGGGCAAACAAAATGCCCAAAAGCATGTGCTAATGAAGACTGAAGGCAAATTTCATTGAATGTCTCTGTTTGTGCCTCAAGTGGAGGAGTCATCCAAGCCGTTATCGATCACTGTGAGAGATCTGAAAATGTTGTCCGGTGAGGATACAAGTTTGGAGGAGCCAAGTTGGGGGATCCTAGGAGAAAGCAAGACACTCCCTCTAAAATTTCCCCTAACATCCAAGACCGGTGTAACTCCCATAGTAGAAAAGAAACTCGTAATATTAGTTTGCCCATGTGATCTAGGGGGTAGCTGGTAAGTAGTAGATCCATGTCGCCAAAGAGAGGCAGAGCCATGCTGGCGGGGTGGAGCAAAGCCACGATGCCGAGAGATAGCAAGCTTGGAGATTTGTGTAGTAACGATGTGCTAAGAGAAGCGCCTCCTAACTGATCTATTAGCTTTGATGTGTGATGTATTGGTGTCTAAAGGACGCCTAGTGCTACCAATCACCTGGATGGGTTGAAAGAAAAAGGTGATCAATACGGGAGCTCTAGAGCCTCTACATTCCATTTATAGAAATCTGCGTCAGAGGGTGATAACCTCACAAAAAAAAAAGAACTAGGCACTGTTGGTCTTTATATCTGAAGAAAGTAGCTACAATGTTGTCTAAGTATCTATAGAGGCAGTGATATCTTCCCCTTATTTCATAATAAATGGGGCATCTAAAAATGAAGTGGTCCTCGGTCTCCACCTCCTAGAGGGAACAAAGATGACAGATCTAGTCTTGATGGAGAATGTGATGGTCTGTTTCAACTTGTAACTAGTGAGAACAAACTCTCATCTGACCAAGAGGAAACCTCAAGCCATGAGACCAATGGCGTTGTAGATAATGAGGACAACGAATAAAACCATCCACCACTTGTAAGAAATGATCAACATAGGAAGCAAGCTTGGGGCTAAGCAGCTCACGAGGGGAGATCCAGGTGGTCTGGATATATTGTCTATAGATGTCCTCTCTGGCAGCCCTAGTGATGATGTCCTTAGAGGGAAAGGAGCCCGAGAGGGGCATCTAAGGAATACATGAAAGGGGGTAGCTTGTCAATAGAGATGCCAATAGAAAGGAGCAACCTAGTCTCAAAGTACCAACAGTTCCGACATTTGGTGGGGACTAGCGAATTAATCCTCTCTAATGAGCAAAGTGCTAAGTAGGGATACCTCTCACGACCATATGTTGAGTCCCCCAGGGATCTGAGTCTCTGGATTTAGAAAGTAACCCTAAACATGGTCTCAAGGCATAGCAACTGGGCAGAAAATTCAGCTTGGGTGATGCACTGAGGAACTGTCCACTTGCAATAAATCATGCGCTGCAACATGAGAGTCTAGACCCTCTCAGTATGGGCCTAGTCAACTGCCCCTAGGCTAGGTCCCCAAACCTCTAAACCATATAAAACTATAGGTTTGATGAGAGTATCAAACAAGCGTAACTTGGAAGGGATGTCCTAGAAGTAGATCTAGAAACATTAACATTCCAAAATAGAGAGGCATACCCCTTGCAAAGGTGTGGTTGAGCGGCCAACTTCATGTTAAAGCATGGACCCAAAAATTGGACCCCCAAATAAATGTATGTTGATGTGATGTCAAGAAGTTCCCCTCTGTAGAAAAATTGGAAATTGGAGAGATAACACTTGGAGATATTGAAGATCATGACCTTAGTTTTACTAAGGTTGACCACAAGCTGTTGGAGTTCACATAAGCGAGCAAGGGCATCAAGTTGTCAATGTAAGCCCTCTGGAGAGTGTGGAAGGACAAACATCATCAGCAAAAAGAAGGATAGCTATAAGCACCTCATGCAGAAGACAACCATCATCCATATGGGTATGTTGTTGAAGAAACTCCTCTAACTCATCAACGTATATGCTAGAAAGGGTCGGTGAGAGAGGACATCCTTGCTTGACCCCGATGGTACTCTTCACAAAGTCAAACAAACCATGAGAGGTACGAAGCTGCCCAATAACTGTCCCATAAAGCCTCCAATTTGCGGTAATTAGAGAGTCTGGAATGCCAAAATATCTCAACTTCTGAAAAAGCAGGTGTCTTGAAACTGAGTCAAAGGCTTTCTTGAAGTCAACAAAACAATAAAAGACTTTGGAAGCCTGTGACGAGATTCTTCAATTATAGCCCAGAGTGTAAAGATGTGGTCAATAGTTTGGTAGTCCCTTTTGAAGCCAACCGACCCCTGAGCTCTAATATTATTCCTTTCCAAGTATTCTGACAGCTGCATGTCTAGCATTGTGGCATAAAGTTTGACAAATGTGTGCCCAATCATAATGGTCCTGTAGTTGCTAGGGATAGAGGGATCCCAGACTTATGAATAGGGTGAATGATGTGCTGGGACCATGATTGAGGAAAGCCTAAATACACCAACTAATTAAAAAGTGTGACAAGGGGAAAGGCATGGGAATCCACACCATATTGGATGACCTCAACTTTGAGACCTTCACAATCAACTGCTTTGTTGGTGTGTAATTTCAAAATAGCTTTCTTGATGGAGGAAGTGGAGAAAAGATAAGAGGATGGGGGTAGTGGCAACAGGATCGGCTGGAACATCATAGAGGGAACTGGCATAAGAGACCCAAGCTTCAAATGTGATCGGAAATGGTGATTTTTCTTGGGAGAAGAGTATGCTAAAAAATTCTTAGGAGAGTGGTGGAGCTCAGCAAGGAGTGAAAATCGTCTAGACGCAAGAAATTTTCGTTTCTTACGTCGAAGAAGACAACGGTACTTCCTACAAAGGGTGGGTATGGAGGGAGGGTCATGGATTAGGGAAAAATGAAGTCTCTGATGAATGGATTTACACCCATTATCATACCACCTATTCAAGGAGCAAGTTCCGTGACGGCTAGGGGATTTGGAGTAATGTATAGTGTGGGGACAAGAATCAAGGGCAGCATCGCAGAGGGTTTGACTTAAAACTCATACGTGGAATCAACGGTGGAAAGAGGGAGGGAGTAAAACCTAGACATAAGAAAGGAGAGATAGGCAGCATAATCAATGGAGTACTCATCATCAAATGGATTGAGAGAATGAGTGTGTGGGACATTAAAATTCGTCATCATTTGTAGTCATACCCGAGTGCATGAAATCTTATATCAAGGCAATCAACCAATGGGCACAGTTATATAGATATTTGTAGTCATAACCTAGTTCATAAAATCTTAAGACATTCAATCAAAGCTCGAGGAATTTATACACCCTTATAAACTATCTTCTAAACAAGTAAACATAATTTGATAGATCCTAAAAACCATTCTTACACCTAAAAGAACATAAACCCCTTGATAGTTCTCACAAGACCTTAATGGATTTCGCAAACTCCTTAATGTGTTTCATAATCCCAAAACATATTCCATGATTAGGACATGGTTTTGTATTGGGCCTAAAAAAGTCTCTAGAGACATATAACAAGCAGTAATTAGGTAAAAGGTAGAAGGTTGTTCTAGAACTAACACATAAATATGACTATAGGTTTAGCAATAGGTTTCTACACACGCAACCTTCATTTAGAGAAAAGGATAGAGGACCTCTCTAGAACCGGCGTTAACAATGTAATAAGCAAGAGCTATAGTATTTAGGTCAAGGATTGTGCTAATAGGCAAGGGCCATAATAAAGCATAGATAAAAATAGAGTAAGTGGTAACAAGCATATGCTATAACATAAATATGATAGAGCATTCAACATAAATAATTGCACAAAACAAAAGGACTTAAAGCAAAGAGGCACTTACCTTGAGTGAGATATAGTTGTAGGTGGATTCAAGATGGACAAAAAAATTTGACGTAGACCACAATTGAGGACTCCAAAAACTTGGTATACCTTGTTGGCATAGCTCCTATTCTTGAATATCCAAGACCACTATTGCAACTTATCTTCCTTCGGTGAAGTTCTTTAATCATATTCTTCTTTATCAATCCTTAGGGGATTTGCGAGAATAGGCAAAGCATACGTTGAATTCTCTATCTGGGAAATGTTTGGGAATGACCCTATAAATAGGGGTGTGCATTCCTAGTTCATAACTCCCTATTGCTAACATCACTAGCCATGGCCTATCGCTGGAATATTTCCTTTGGGGCTGAAAACTGAACACAGGGGTTATCCAACAAACCCTACTTAAATACACAATTTTTAAGATCATCAAACCCTAGCCAAAGACGAGTTTTTGTGATTTTTCCAACAAAACCCTAGTTATCAAACCATCACAAAGCTGTAATAAATTATTGCAAACCCTAGCAGCAACTTAATGAATTTTTAAATGAAGATTAGGGCATCAATTCAACATACCAAATTCAGCTTCCAAGGCATCAATGTACAGAAAAATTACATAACTTTATGGAGGCCTTTTCATCCCAAAATCTCAATATTTTATGATCAAATAATTATAGACAAATAGCAATAATTACAGCCAATACCATCCACTGAAAATCTGATTTTTTAACCATCAAAGACCTGTAAAAATATGACAAAAAAACTGAATATTTATTGGTAGTTTTTCAACATCAAATTAGCCCAAAATAGGCCTTAGAATCCACTCGCTCAACCCTAGGAAAGGTTCGCTGGTCTTCAATGGGGTTTGTTGCAACCCTAGGCAGCTCGCTGCCCTCTTTTATGCTCCTCCACCTACTTGCCAAACCCTCCAATGAGGTCGCCACCCTCCTGAAAGTGTCCTTATCCGCTTCTGCAATCAAAATGGTGTTCAAAACACCTTTGGATGAACAAGCACTCTCAATACAACTCCCGGATGGAGTAGCCCTAGCTGAATATTAAGGGGTTTCATCCTTAATTTCAATCACCTATGAAGTTTTTTGTCTTCAAGGTAATAAGTCAAGCTTTTTGTGCTTCAAACTCAAAATTTCAATTATCATAATATACATGCCCTCCAAATGAACCTCCACTCTCTTTTATATCCATTCTCTCAAGGGATGCAATCCATTTTGGAGGGTATTAAAAAGAACATTTCTTATAATCCACTTAAGTGGCTTGGGTGCCCATGACCCTTAAAAGACCACAACTTAAGTGAGTTTTATCACAGTAAAGTACTTTTATAAATGTTCTTAAGAAACCCCAAAGTGTTTCATTTTTTCTTTCTTTTTTCTTTAGCCCTTGGGAAACAAATCAAGGCTAAGCATCTTCAATGACTCCACAATCAAAGGGGGTCATGACAATCATCCCAGCCCAAAATTGTTTGTCCTCAAACAATAGCAACATCTAGGGGGCTACCCCAACCATTGGCCTCACCTCAATCCTTTCTCTTGCTACCTCCCAAGGAAGGAAGGCCTTATACTGATTGCCTTTTATGGTTGTACCTGTAAAAACATGGTTGTCCCCATATGCTGAAAGCATTATGACAGCATAGTGTAGTCCTTTCCCCAAACAAAGTTTGTCATGGTTGTGCCTTTCGTTGCTAGGTATGGACCAGCTACTAGCACTCTCCCCAAATAACCATTAGGCTCAATCTCCTTTCAAACAAGTGGCTGCCTTCGCTGTATCTTTCATCACTAAACATGGAGCAGCTGCTAGTACCCTCAAAACTGCCCTCCAAGCTCACAACTCCATACATCCCATGGGCTGGAAGCTTCCTCGCTATGGTTATAACCCAATACTTGGTACTCATGCTCATACGTTCCCTTACCTTGGAGACAATCACCTCAAAAGAAAACCTGTAGTTGATGTTTTGAGGGCTGTATTTATAATTTACCACCTTACAAGTGCCCACAAAAGTCAAACTCTTCACTCACAACTTGCCTTTTGATGAACCCTTCATGTTTGCAACCTCAAGAGGAGCCAATCTGAATCTACAAACCTCTTTAGATGAGCTGGAATTGTTATAATAAACATGATAGAAAAATGTACTAAGGCTGCTGCTTATAGTCATTCTTTCTTGCATTGTACCTTGGAATGCACCCCAATGCCTTTAAGGGCTCTCAATGTGCCTTAACCCTCCACCAAACCAATGGTATGGCTCACCAATTTGCAAAAAGAGAACTATGAACAGTATTGGATACATACCTCTTGTGTGAATAACATGGTGAAATGAACAACCTTGCCATGATGCCACATGAACACCCATCATCTATCCTCATGCTGCTCCCTCCAATTATGCCTCCAACATTCATCATGAGTGCATAAGATTTGAAGGATTTCTCCTTCCATAGTGCTGCCACCATCAAGTCTTCCTTTCCCCATGAATTGAAGATCATTTGTAGCCAATCTATCAATTCTCCCTTCACGTTTATGAATCCTCCTTTTTGTTGTATGCTTTTGGAAGGGTTGTTCCCACTTCACAAACCCAAAATTCGTGTCACAAGTGAGGGGCTGAAATTCATCATTTCCAGAATTCACTAGGGGTTGTATTATATCAAAATTTCCAGAATTTTCTGTGTATCTAACAAGCTGAGTTTGCCTATTTGCCCCTTCATTATTTTCAGCTTTTATGACCCTATCAATTTCAAACTTTTTGGTGCATTTTTCCAATTGTGTTGTGTTAGAACACTTTTCGCCAAATTTTGTAAACATATAACCCGCTGAGTTGGCAAAGTAAACTCGGAATTTATTGAGTGTGTTAGGGCCTTAATTTTATCAAAAAATTCAGAATTCGTAATGCTGTCCACACTTTTTAATTTTGCCTATTCCAAAACTCGTCTCCACTTGCCAACTCCTAAATTATCCATGTTTCTCAAGCATGGAATGTGATGATTCTTAGGACACCTTAGTGGCTGTCCCCACTCAAATTTGCAACTTTCTTTGTACTCCTTGTTGCCGTTGCAAGCGGCTGGTGATGTGACCCTCCACAGAGAGCAAACATGTTAGTGAAAACAAGAGTGTTTAGCAACACTTTTCTGATCACCTTATCAAGCCTTATGAGCATGTTTTGAACTCCTCTTTGATGCCTTGATTTTCCCTTACAACCCCTTCTCACCTAGATTCCAAAAGATGAGCTTATGTCATCCTTATCCTGGCTGTAGCATGTCATTCTCTTCAAATTCATTCTTGTAGTGGTTAGAAATCCACTTGTCCATGTTATGAACATTTCTAGGGTGATAAAGAGCGGAAAATACATTCCCTTAGAGTCAAAACTTACCCTAGTAAAAAAAAAGATTGAAGGAAACAAGTTGGAATCAAGAGTAACAGCAGTTAACAAGTCACACACAGCCCTCCCTTCGATCCTTAGATCACAATATCTCTTATTTATTACCCTTTCCATGGTTATCCATATTCTATCCCTCGTCCCCCAACATAACATAATGGCAATACTATGCTTGAAAGGCTCACATGGATCCCATATCCATGAATTCTCTCTTTTGCCGTTTAGTGCCCTTCATCTCATCCTTATTGTTAACACAATGCTTATCATAATCAAAACAGGTAAGAACAAAGTATGAGGGAAATGCAATGAACCCTTACCAAAAAGATAGTCACTTTGCTTACCCTCAAATGTGGATCTAGAAACTTCAGCAAATTGGAGACCATCATGAGGAGTTAATGAGGCACTTCCCTCATGTGCATACCTCCCAACAAGGTCTTTCCAAAGGTCCTTACAAATCTTATGCAAATCTAATTTTTCTCCATTTCTAAGACTATCATAGAGGTGTCTTAAGAACTCACCTTCCCTTTTAAACCCTTGTAGGTGTTGTCTAGCTTGAAAGACTACAACTTTGCCTCCTTTGCCCTCCTTAGCCACTCCTCACACCTTTCTTGGGTCCTTGCTATAAGGGCAGAATTTTCTCCTTGATTTAGAATATTTTTCCCTTCTGCTAACAACTCTCCTTGTTGTTCATACCCTTGCTGGAAACCCTTACTTTGTTACTCTATTAACTGCCTATCATCATGCTGTAAATTCTCACTTGGCTATCCCAAAAATTCTGGTTTTTGCAACTCGGAGTTTTTATCATGCAACTCAGAATTTTCTGAGTTTATTTGTCACCTTTTTGGCTGGAAAATCTTCTTTGGCTGCCCTAAAAAAATTTATTTTTGAAGCTCAAAGATTTCAATACTTGGCTGCCCCAAGATGTTGCCCTTTAGTTGCTCAAAGGACTTCAAGGTACCAATTTTCCAATTCAAATCTGATTTCTCTTTCCTTATCACAAACTGAAATTCAATCCTTTCACAAACTTGCTTTGAACCTACATTTTCAGAATTCGTAAGGTTCTTAAAACAAAAATTTAAATGATTCTTCACATACCTTAAAGCTTCTTCATACTTAATGAAACCAACTCTGATTTTTCCCTTACTCCAATGAAAGGAACAGCTGCACATATATTAAAATCAGAATTGCTACCCTTTGTAGATCTCAAAATATTACCGGGATCCCACACCTTTTAGCAACAATAAGTATCAACTTGAATCAAGGAGTCCCCATGCCCCATGTTGTAAACTGTATGCCTCCTTTTATCACCCCTTTTAGCATGTTTCTTATAAAGGCAACAAATCTGAAACGGCAAAGTGTGACACAATAAATATGGTATTTTACCAAGTTTTTCATACCTTGGGCTACAAACAACAAGCTTGTCCTCCTTTGGTGAAGTAGGGTTTGTGGAAACCCTTTTATCCTTGTGATTCTCCATTTTTTCTTCAAATACATGTCTCAACAAATCTGAAACGGCAAAGTGTGACACAATAAATATGATATTTTACCAAGTTTTTCATACCTTGGGCTACAAACAACAAGCTTGTCCTCCTTTGGTGAAGTAGGGTTTGTGGAAACCCTTTTATCCTTGTGATTCTCCATTTCTTCTTCAAATACATGTCTCTCTACACTATTGTTCTGGAAATCAGCAAATTGTTTGTCAAATTTATCCTCCAATGATTGGGCTTCAACCACACAATTCTCTCCCCCATCTTGCAAATTTGACTTTGCTTCTCCTTTGGGCTTGTGCTCCTTGATCTCTCCCTCCTGTCATCGTCAAGGGGAAATCATTTTGTGATGATGAAACACTCATCACTTCTATTCGTCTTTTTTCTTTTTTAAAGGGGGGCTCTTGATGCCTAGGGCTTGACCCTATAGCCTTTATCAAAGCCTTGGGACCTATTGCCCTTAGTTCCTTCTGATAATTCTGCATAGCTTGCAACAAATCATCCATGACTTCATCCATTGTCCTCTTCTTCATCCCTACCCTTTGAATGGGATCTTTGTATTCCTCTTTTGGCAAAAGCCTAGGTTGCCAACCCATTGTAGTCACTCACACCCCACAGCTGGCCAAGAAATTGGCTCTGATACCACTGGAATATCCCTTTCAAGATGGAAAACTGAACAAATGGATTATCCAACAGACCCTAGTTAAATATGCAATTTTTAAGATCACCAAACCCTAGCCAAAGATGAGTTTTGCTAAATTTTTCAACAAAACCCTAGTTATCAAACCCTCACAAAGCTGTAATAAATTATTGCAAACCCTAGCAGCAACTTCATGAATTTTTAAACGAAGATTAGGACATCAATTCAACATACCAAATTCAACTTCCAAGGAATCAACGTATAGAAAATTACAGAACTGTATGGAGGCCTTTTCATCCCAAAATCTCAATATTTTATGATCAAATAACTATAGAAAAATAGCAATAGTTACAGCGAATACTATCTACTGAAAATCTAATTTTTTAACCATCAACGAGCTGGATAATTATGACAAAAATACTGAATATTTATTGGTAGCTGTTCAACATCAAATTAGCCAAAATAGGCCTTAGAATCCACTCGCCCAACCCTAGGAAGGGTTCGTTGGTCTTCAATGGGATTCAAACCCTCCTTTCACCTAGGAAGCTCGCTGCCCTCTTTTCTACTCCTCCACCTACTCGCCAAACCCTCCAATGAGATCACCACCCTCCTAGAAGTGTCCTTATCCGCTGCTGCAATCAAAATAGTGTTCAAAACACCTTTGGATGAGCAAGTACTCTCAATACAACTCCCGGATGGAGTTGCCCTAGCTGAATATTAAGGAGTTTCGTCCTTAATTTCAGTCACCTGTGAAGGTTTTTGTCTTCAAGGTCATAAGTCAAGATTTTTGTACTTCAACTCAAAATTTCAATTATCATAATATGCATGCCCTCCAAATGATCCTCCACTCTCTTTTATATCCATTCCCTCAAGGGGTGCATTCTATTTTGGAGGGACGACCTTTTTCAAATATTAAAATGAACACTCCTTATAATCCACTTGAGTGGCTTGGATGCCCATGACCCTTAAAAGACCACAACTTAAGTGAGTTTTGTAACAATAAAGTACTTTTACAAATATTCTTAAGAAACCCCAAAATGTTTCCTTTCTTCTTTCTTTTTCCTTTAGCCCTTGGGAAACAAATCAAGGCTAAGGGTCTTAAATGACTCCACGATCAAAAAGGGGAAATGACAATGGCGAAGGACATAATTTGGTAAAAACATGTGTCACAGGCCATGGTCGGTAACATCAGCGAAATGCAAGCAAATAAAAGGAGTTCAAAGGAGTAGTTAAGGAGATTCGAGAAGGACAAGGCAAATGCTATGAAGGTAGTAGATAGATACCCACGACACATCTCTCACAACTTGGCTCAACACCGATCCATCCCAATCCTAAATATTGGAAATTAATGCACTCACAAATCCTGGACCAAAAAAAAAAAAGTTAGGAAAACAAATTTAAGTTGTATACAAGTTCAATTTCCT
The DNA here is from genome assembly GCA_037957365.1 of Torreya grandis. Taxonomy (NCBI): domain Eukaryota; kingdom Viridiplantae; phylum Streptophyta; class Pinopsida; order Cupressales; family Taxaceae; genus Torreya; species Torreya grandis. The sequence goes on from JARHVA010000751.1 coordinate 1,701,077, forward strand.
AACTGACCAAATTGACATCTTATAGAACATAACCCATTAGCGGGCTTCAAAAAACCATAGACGGGTCTCACAAACCCATTAATGATCTCACAAAACCCTTGATGGGTCTCATAAAACCCCTTAAAGGATTTCAAATTCATATCTAAACCCCAACCACTGCAAGTGCAATTGTGTCCTGACAATATGTCTTTATTCAGTACACTTATAAAGTTCTAAGCCATTACATAGACATCACATATGTTTGCAGACCTAATGTCAAGACATTCAAACTAACCTTGAAAAAAATATTTAAATCTACACAACCATATAAACAATCATCTATACAAGTAAAAATACTTTGATTGATCCTAAGGAAAGAAAATAAAGCCCTAGATGGGTCTCATATAACATTGATGGATTTCACAAACTCCTTTTAGTTTGTAAAAATACAAAGCACTCCATAATTAGGACAAGGTTCAATTTCCTATCTCACATAATTATATAACATAAGCCCGTTGATGCATCTTGCCAAACCATTGACGGTTCTCACAAAGCTATTGATGGCTCTCACAAAGCCCCTTAATGAATTTCAAATTCACATCTAAACTCCAGCAAGTGCAAGCCCAATCCAATTCTTCGTTGGCCATATATTCTTTATTTAACACATTCTTGAGTTTTTAGGCAGAAACAATTCTGTAGATATTTTCATTTGTAACCTAGTTTTAAAGTCAAGACAATCAAACAAAGCTTGGAGAATTTATTTCAAAACTAAACATCCGTTAAAACATTCCCAAAAAATGCCGATGAGATGTAGAAAGGTTGGTAAAGTCAGTTGGTCATGCCCAGCCCCACCCGTGTTCAAATCTCGCTGGGCATCTAATAGGCTGATTGTGGCTGTTTGAGTTGACATTGTAATTTCAATAGCCGGTAATGACCATTTGAGTTCATTTAGTTCTCGGGGACTAGGCCCCCACTTGTGTCCCAGACCTGGTTTGTAGCTCTGGGCTCTAAAACAGCTACATTATTTATCCAAAAAAAAATCCCAAAAAAATAAACATATTTTGATAGAGTTTATAGACCATTGTCACCTAAAGGAACATAAACCCCTAGATGTTTTTCATAGAACCTTAATGGATTTCACAAACTCCTAAATGTGATTTCATAGAACCACATGGAATTCCATAATTAGGACAAGGTTCAATTTCCTAACTTTCCTGATTGACCACTAATACAACATAAGCCCCTTCAAGGGGCCTCACAAAACCATTGATAGGTCGCACGAAACCCTTGATGGATATCAAAACCCCCCCGAATGATCATGTTCCTATCTAAAACCCATCCAATGCAAGTACAACCCCACCCTATCAACATGCCTTTAATCAGTACACTCCTAAACGAGTACACATTTTCTTTTGAATTGATCATTTTATGAAGACATTAGGCAGCATAACAGACATTTGCAATTTGAACCCAGTATATTCAATTTTAAATCAACACAATAAAAATAAAAATGGGAAATTTATATTAAAACTAGACACCCGTATAAACAAACAATATTCAAAACAAGTAATGATATTTCCATACATCCTCCAGACCATTTTTTCCTTTAAGTACATTAAAAGTCATCTATCTAATCAAGACAATCAAAATAAAAATGGGAAACTTATATTAAAACCAGACACCCATATAAACAAACAATATTGAAAACAAATAATGATATTTCAATACATCCTCCACACCATTTTTTCAAGTACATTAGAAGTCATCTATCTACTCACATCTATGAAATTTTAATTCAAGACAATCAAACAAAGCTTGGGGAATTTAATTAAAGACTAGATATCCATGTAAACAGCAATCTTCTAAATAAGTAAACATGCTTGATGGATCTTACAGACTGTTTTTGCCTAATAAAAAAAAAGTCGTCTATGATTTCATCAATGAAATCTTTACTCGAGGTAATCAAATAAACATTGGGAATTTTATTTTAAATGTTCACAACAATATTTTATTTTAAAACTAGACACCGATATAAGCAGCAATCTTCTAATCATGTAAATATAATGTGAAAGGTCCTACGGACAATTTTTGCCCCAAGGACAATAAAACTCATTTCGCTAATCCCATGATATTGGATTAATTCTAAGCAGCAGAAAGTGGGTAAAATCTGACCGACAAAATGGCATCCTCCGCAACAACATTTGCACAGAGAGACAGCTGTTCATTGCATAAGGTCCTGAACTCAGCACTGGGACATGCAAATAATCCAGCAGTAACAACCTTCTCTACTCTCTGCACAAATTCCACAGAGCGCCCACATGTCTTCTGGATTGCCAGTTGAATTGCCATTGCAGAGGAACTGAGCTCGCCTTTATCATCATCCTCTGCACTACAGTGCACCACTTCAAAGTAATCTCCACCCAATTCATGTGGCCCTGCGACATTTTTGGGGGCACTTGAATTTTCTGAAACACCCAATTCTCGTGGGCCTGTACTATTGTGAAGGGCACCTGAAAATTCTGATGTTCCCAGTTGTTGTGGGTCTGTAACATTTTGAATGGCAGTTGGATTTCTGTGTACACTTTTTCGTAGAGAGCCCAAAATGAATTGGGTTTCTTTGTAGTGAAAAGTGCATGATTTTGAATTGGGAGACCTGTTGGCATTAATGGGGTTGTCAAACATGTGTGATGAAATGGGTTGGAGCGATTGTACTGGGGAAAAATGGAGCTTTGCCATTATTTTGGATGGATAATGCGAATGTTTTGTGGATCTCTATGTTTGGATAAGACAATAAACATGCGACTTTGGATAAACAATTTCTCAACAATGTCTATTATATCCCAAACACTTGGACTGCATATTAACTATTATAAAACACATAAAAATTAATTAATTATATAATTAAATATAAATGTAAATTTTTGTTATTTTTAAAAAGAATATACATAAAAATTAATTAAATATAAATGGAAATTTTTGTTATCTTTAAAAATTATACACATTAAAATTAATTAAATATAAAGAGAAAAAATTTAACTTTTAAAATATTATTATTTAAAAGAATAAGAGTTAACTCTTCAAAATAAATTTAATTATTTATTTATTTATCAAAAAAATTAAACTTTAGTAATATTGATGTGTATATCAATCTCCCAAAATTAGGAGTTAAAATATATATATTATACATTCTTAAAAGCCACATGAATGATGTTTATAATGTTAGAGAGATGTTGGCTTAAGTTAAATGTGAACCATACAAGTAGGAGTAGGGTAGGCCATTTAGAAAGTCCATCTCCCCCAATTATATAATATAATTTCTAGTGGGCCCGGGGCATTAGGAAAGCAAAAATGCTCAATTATAGATAGTCGTCCTCATATTGACTGTAGTATGATCTAATGAGAACTATAGTTATGGATTAAATATCTATAGTATCCTTCAAGATTGTTTGATATGGGTATCAGCGGATTATTAGAAAATATCACTCAGATAATCACTGACAATAAGAAAAGTGTAGGTATAGATAAGTACTTCTTGGAGATCATTCCACACATAAATAAATCATTACAATGAAATAATGTGATGGGTCACTACCAGAGACTCTCTACATCATTTATGTGTGTCAGCGAGATAATGCAATAGGTCATCAACAATGACTTGTTGCACTTTGAGCCAATGTACATTCGAAGTGGAGCACCTTTGGTACAAAGCGCCTCTCTTTAAAGTGTATATGATATAAAGTGTTTTCCTTCAAAAGGCCTTTAATCTAATGTTCCTCCTTTTAAAAGTGCTTTGGTGCAAAGCGTTTATAGTAAAGAAAAAATATTTTCTATACGAGATTATAAAGAATTATACAATTTGAAAGAAATGTTGAAAATTTTATAACCACAATTAATTAAAAATCGATTCACATTTTTGTAATTATAATTAAGTGAATTTGATTAACAATTTTGAGAGAAAATATTTTTGAAGGATTATGAGGCTATTGATTCTCTAATGTACCCATACTTGACCAATAAAAAAGTGTGATTAAGAATCATCTCACATTGATAGCAATGTGATAGTAATTATGAGTTATGGTTGATGGTAAGGTATTGTTATTGTATACATTAAAATAAGGGCATCATGCGCCAAGTCCCTATAGGATAGAATAGAATTGAATTTTGTTTTAATATTTGGTAAAAAAATGGCGTAGTGGAGAGCATTTATATCCAGTGTATTTCAAAATATGGGATAAAAAGTTCTTTTTCAAATACAATCCCCATAAATTCTTAAAATTAGTACTAGCAGGGAGTATATCAAAGTTTAGTAGTGATCATAAATTGGAATTGAAAGGGGCATTTCCATTAACTTTATTTCTTTTAACACACTCAGGGTAGAAAGCTACAATTCAACGAATAATCACTTCCCAGAGAATTTGTAAGTTGAAAGCCATAAAAAACTATATTGATGATTTATATGGTTCTTGCATATTTGCTCAATCGGGGTTAAATTTTTAAGGAATTATTTTAGGGTATTCATTACACATCTCCATATATACACATGAAACATAGATTTATGACATAATTTAAAAGAGAAAATATTTTTTATTATATTTTATATATTTAAATGTTATTATTAATTATATATTATATGATATCAAAAAAGTCATAATAATTACTATTATAAGTTTTTGTTTCAGTAGTAATTTAGTTTTTTAATAAGAAAGTTGGATGCAATATATGAACTTATAAAATATGTCAAAGAAGTTAGATCATTTAATAAAATGTTAATGATTTGAGTATGAGCGATTTGAATATAAATCCTAGACATAGGCATTGGTGTTTTTTTCATTTCAATTTCAATACAGATATGGAACATTTTTTAAAAGGCTTATGAACGATTGTTGGTTCAACTACTGAAGTTGCTTGGCTCACAAAGAGCCCACTAGGGATCAATTCTTGTTGCTAGCAAACTCTGACACGCGAAAAGGGTTGAGGCTGGGATCGTGCTTAGGGGACTTTGGTGGAATGGATACCCCTCAGTCCTTGGCTCTTAGCTTAAGATCACTATGTAAAGCAGTGATTCATCGAAAAAAAATCAAACCCTCGTTCTTGCAAATGGATAACCATTGTTTTCTTATTTCAATAGTTTATGCAATCCTTGGTTTCAAGACAGATGGAACATATTCCAAAATGTTGGTATTGTAAGTATCTAGAATTAGGTCAATTAAACTTCAATCATTGAATTTTGAAACAGAATTTAAAAATATTTATAATTTTACAGAATGCTTATGATTTTGATGTCTGGGATTTGAATATAAAATATTCATTGTTGCACAGGGGAAATGTTTCTTCTTTAAATAAAACTTTACATGTTTAAGCTAAAAAAAAATTGCTAGTTTTGCATTTTCATAGCTCAATATTCTCTTAGCCTTCAATTTTAGTACAAATATAGATCATTTTCCAAAAGACTTGTGAATTTGGATTTTAAGAATAGGTAAATTATTCGTTATTCATTGATTTTGGAGGCCAAGTTGAAGCACTTTACATAAAGCTAATTATTTGGATGGTTGGAATTTTAAATATAAAATGCTCATTTTTCCTCATGGTAAGCCATTTTTTTCTCATTTCAAATTTCTTATTTGGGTAAATATTGCATTACTATTAGTATTATCAGCATTAGCATTATTATTTATTTGGCTTTAGATTTTTTGTAATAGGATTTTAAGGTCTTTGTCATGGACATAATCTGTAGTTGCAGTTGGTTGAGTTTCACTATGTGTAGTGTTAATGAAAAACCTGTGCCTGCTCTATTTATATTTGGAGATTGAAGTGTTTGATATTTAAAACTCAACAAACACTACAATAAAGTAATTTGATACTCATTAGATTGGAGTATTTCCAATTATGTGATTAGAATTACAAGCAAGTTATTGCATGAGAATATACTTAGCTATTGACGCAAATCAAATACTATGTCTATTAATTCATTGTAACCTTTCAAGAGGAGTTTTTAAGTTTGCTTAGCATAGAACATGTCATTCTATGATTTAAATGGGAAATCGAAGTGATTCAGGAATAGACTTTGATAAAATGGTTTAACAATCAGTAAACTAGAGAATTCCTAATTTTTTGCTTAGTTTTTTAAGGAAATGACAAACAACTAACTTTATTTTTACGTAAAAATTACCACCTAGATAAAACAAGTGAATTTATTATCTACTTTTTATGCTCATAGTGATATCTCTCTTCTACATTTGAGTGAATAGCTTGCCATTTATAGTTTTTGTCTTTAACATATATGTCACTTAAATACTTTGAGATTGATTGTTTGACTATCTTTTATGCTCGTAGTGAGATATCTCTTCTACATTTGAGTGAATAGCTGACCATTTATAGTTTTTGTCTCTAATATGCTCTATCGCTTAAATACTTTGATATTGATTGTTTGACTAGTTTGATTAATTAGTATACATGTGTTGCATCAGGGACAATTGATTTCAACAAAAAAATGTTGATAGAGGAATAATCATCCAAGGCCATGAGAGTGGATGTACTACTATGGTATTCATCTAAGATAGCAGAAGATGAATAATGTGAGCTAAATCCATTTTTATTGATACAGGGTTTTATTGATGATATTTTACACTAATATCGTGTTCAAGTGCTCTTCTATAATTTTTAAATTAATAATTTTGACAAAATAAAAATTATATAAAATTATGACATAAAATATATTTTTATATTGGTAAAATTTGGATTTTTAAATCCTATGAATGTAGTCATAGAACTATATAATGAATTAATGACCAAATAGAATGTGCAAACTATGCGATAAGTTATATGGAACCAACTCGACATTTATACCTGAAGGACACTCCAATTTTAATTTAACATACCCACTTTAGAAAAAAACAAAGGTGAACCATAATGCATGCACCTCCAGAAATAGTTAAATGCTAAAATGCCACATGATAAACAAATGTTTAACTTCTCATGAAACACATGTTGAGTTATTTAGATGACATGTATTGTAATATACGCAAAGGCAAACAAGCAATAAGTTGTATTGTTGTTGAAAGATTGGGTAAATATTAAAAAACGTAATATACTATATTAAACACTAGTTAACTGTAAAATATCACTAGAAATTTTTGTCTTTTCTCACTATTGTGTTTGGACATGACATGCAATAAAGGAGCCATGTGTTATCACATTTGTCATTATTGGCCCAAGTACAGGCTATCTGGTTGTTTATGTGAAATGAAATTGTAGGTGACCTCTAAAATGCATTGGAGAAAGAACAAGAATAATGCAGTCAATCTATTTAAAGAGCTATGGGTTTAAAATTTTGTTTTTGAACGTTATCATTTTCCTTTATTCTATTTGAGTCAGATTCGATCATCGGCTATTTTTTTGAAGTGTATTTACAATGGGGAAGCTCAAGGGGAAACATCATTTGGATAAAATTTATCATCTTGCAAAAGAACAAGGTTACAGATCTCGAGCCGCTTTTTAAATTGTACAATTAGATACTAAGTTTAGTTTTTTCTCCTCAACAAGGTCCCTCCTGGATCTTTGCATAGCCCCTCATGGGTGGATGTAGGTCAGAGAATTTTTTATGAGCTACTTTCTTTAGTTAACTAATTATTTGATAATTGTTTTCCTAAAGTTAGATTTGCCATTTTGCAATTGTTTTAATATAAATTTTACATTAGATCTGCCAAAATATTAGAGTCATATAAAGTTTAATATGGATGAGCTTTATGTATTTAATCCATATACTACTCAGGGAGTAATAAAACCAATTTATTTTTGGAAAAAAATGATTAATTTTTAAAATTCATATCAAGGTCGACTGCAATAATAGAAGCAATTATTTTGGAAAAAACTGATCAATTTTTTTAATTCATATCAAGGTTTTGGATCACATCACATGGTCCATCATATAAAATGTATCTCATTGAAGCGAAAATATCTAATAACTATTCTGTATCTGAAAATAATTCCTATTTGCAAGTGGTTGTGAAGCATATGCTTGTAGGTAGCTTGATTATTGGGGTTGATTTGGTGCCCATTCGGCCCATTAGAGGGGCCTTCTCTTTACAGGAAGATATTACTACACCAAAGTGTAAGGCTTCTATCAAAAAATTAATAAGGGAGAGTCGCTGCAATATGTAAGATGTTGTACTACATGATGGGTCCCCTAATGTGGGAGGTGCTTGGGCCCAGGAAGCCACTACTCAAGCTTCTTTGGTCATGGATGCACTAAGGCTTGTTGTTGAATTTTTGGCTCCTAAGGGAACTTTTGTCTCTAAGGTATGGAAGTCCGATTTTTTGCTTGTCATGTTCATGTTTTTCACAAAAAATCCTATATATTTAATGATGTCAATGTTTTTTTGGCTTAACTAGTAACATCAAATATACACTTTTTTGGTTAGTTTGTAATTGATTTCAGCCACTTTAATCTCAGATAACCTAGAAAATGTATGTTTTAATGGATATATTATTGGATGCTAGTAATAGCTTCATCTAGTTATACAAATAAACATTAATAAGAAAGGATAAAAAGAATGAGAAAACTTGCATAGCTAGGAATCCATTCCAAAATTATGCATCAAAAGAATAAGATACATTTTGTTCTATAATCAACTGCATAGAAATAATTTGCTTTGATGTTTTGGGTCTCTCTATAAGACCCATCATCAAAGAAAGGACCTAGAAAATATTCGCTCTGATGTTTCAGGTTCTCTCTACAGGACCCATAATCTGGAATTAGCTGCATAGTAATGATTTGCTCTAATGTTTTAGGTCTCTCTATAGAACCCATTATTAGGAAAAGGATTCTAGATGACTCACAATAATATACATTATAATCAACTAGTCTCTTCTTTCCTAGTTCTGTACATATCTACTCTTTCTTCACTCAGAGTTTTCCATCTCAAAGAGTTAACTACTGGCTAATTGCAAGAACTTACTAGTTCTCTTGCCATGTTTTTCACATATTCAAGGAGAAAATTGTCACGAGCTTGAATTTGTAAGAAAGGATCGACAAGTTTAGCTTAACACTTGGCATTTGCATTTGCTTAAAGCCCTCCAAGACTTTATTTACAAGGCCATTCTGAGAAAAATCAAAGAATTATGACCATGAGGCCACATCTAGAAGACACTTTCTGTCAAACAATTCATTGGCATTTTGAGTACATCCATAATTTGTAATTATGACAAATAGGATAGTCTCAGCTATAATATATGACAAAAACCTACTTTTAGTTAATATTGGAAGATCTCCAAACCAAAATTGCCAAGATCTATAACAGGCTCTGGTGAATTTTCTCTTTGCAATTGAATAAAAGCTCTGTGATATAGTGTTTGCTCATCTTTATTTGATTTCTAAAACATGATTAATGTATAGCTCGTCAAAAGCTCTTCAAGACTTGGGATATGTATGAGACTTTGAGGGGTCTTATTTTGAAAATAAATTATGTGTTTTATGGTGAAAATTATTCGGCTATAACTAATTGTGTCAACAATGAACAAAATAAACCTTGCACCTCAAATATTTCCATAATAAGGATGTTTACTATATTTCCATATTTATTGAGGTTCATATTTTTTTTAAACAAATGAAATAATTATACAATGTAGTATTATATTTGAGTGCAACTCCTGTGTAGATTTGATATGGCAGAATCTTCACTAGGAGTTTCTATATGCTTTTAAAATTTTGTATTTATTTTTCTTATCATGAAATAATTTATGCTAATGAAACAAGTCTTACCTTCTCAACAAGAGCATATGAACCAACAATCAGATTAGGACCAACTACAGCAATGATAAGGGCAAAGAAGAGTCTGTTATTTGGAAATATAAGTTCTTCAAAAAATGGATGGTAGGGTGGCTTGAATTAGTTCTGGGAATATTGATGTTGAGATAGTTACTAGCAATGAACATTTGCTCCAACATTATAAAGCTCTAGTATCAATGGCTTCTCAGATTTGGTATCAGTGACTTCTCTGTTATCAAAGCCATGAATGGAAGTCTCTCGACCCTATGCAAAATCGAAGACCAAAAAGATAAGATTAAAAGTAATCTAATTAATGAATTCGTATACTGTCAATAGGAGACACGTAGATATTTTAATTATTTAATATATTTGCTTTGATTTGAGGCAGAAATCCACTGTCAAATATTAATGTTAATAGGTGGGAATTACAGTGTTTTGGATATGTAAGAAGTGATACTGACATACGAGTATTGTTCATTACATCAGCACTCTGCCCTATAATAACATGTATGTGATTTTAACCAATTAAAACATAGATAAATGTTTTTTTTCATATTTTTGTTAATTAATATGCATCTTAGCTATTGATAAGTTTTAATTTTATCAAGGCACAAAAAATAAGGGGTTTTAATTGGTGGAAAAGGGACAAATTAATCACAAGTTAAACAAAATTGAATGCTTTAGTTACCCATTTCGAGACTAATAACTATTTTATCAGTCTCTTAAGTATATGTTGGTGTTGTGCTAATAAATTTGTTGTGTTGCCTCCATGCACTATTTTATAGATACTAAATCTTGTCACATGTAATTAATAATGTTAATTCTTAACATATCTTAAACCACTTGACTTGAATCTAGATACATGACTCTTACTCATCATTCATCTAAGTCATTTATTTATATACAAGCTCAACCCCTCAGTTGGTTATCAATATTAGAGATAATTTGAAATTCAATGTTCAAAGCTTTTTATGTCACTCTCATATTGCTTCCAACCTCAGGTTAGTTATCTTTGATCTTTTAGGACAGGTCCACACTAGGTAGATTGGTCTGTTACTGCAAATCTATCCACTTAGAGTGGCCTTGTCCTGCACCAAATAATGTTTAGCTTCTAAATTTAAAATATTTTTTTAGGTCTTCTCGCACATTTCATAAGGTTAGCTAAAATAAATTATCAAAAGGTTTTACTATAAATGTAAAACAAAGGTCATTCATTATTTCTACCTTCACATTATCTATTGAGCACTTACAAATTATTCCACATTGAGAAAATCTACCATATTCTTCATAATTCAAGATCTTTCAGAATGAGCAATCATAAGCAAAGTCTAAAGTGTCTCAAATCAAGTCAGGAGTTATCATTGTCAGCTATCAAAGTCATATTTATAGTTCCATACTTATAGTCAAGGAGCACAATTATAAAATCATTCTAGGTGGGAGAAATACATGTGGCTTGATTCCCTCCTAAAAATATCTAAATAGTAGGTAGTGGTCAATCATCAAAGGGAGATTGGGGTCAGCTCAGCACATTACACTCCCCCTCTCTTTTTTATATGTTTATAGCTCTCACAAAGATCCATAGGGTTTTCAAAGCAAAAAATAGAAAAATAGCTTCCATGTGGTACAAACAGAATTGTAATATATCAATGCTCTCAATAGACACATGCGTAGGTGAATAATTAGATTTTTGCCCTAGTCAATAGGGACAAGTCCAAAGTCAATAGACGTGGCAGACCTACACTATTATCTATGGAACACAATCTTGTCCAATAATATTATCATATTTTGTCTATGATCTAACATTGTCAAAATCCTACCTTTATTTACTTTTCATTGTCAAACATTAGTCACAGTTACCTCAGATGAATATGTAATCAACAAACATGATCGAACTACGTTATTGTCGAGGGAGAGTGGACTTATCTAGAAGCATATTCAAATTTTGTTTCGGATTCTAATCAATCACAGTCCAGTATTTTATTAATTTCCACTATCATATACTCAAAAAAATCAACCAAGAACTAAATATAAGCTAAGTCAAGTTCTTTATAGTGTTTTCCAAAAATAACATGTTTTTTGTAGTTAGCAAGTTACAATCAAAATTGTTAATAATTGTATATCTTTAGTTTTCATATTTTATACCTATTATAGAACATTTAATTTTTATATCAAAAATAATGTAAAACATATTGGTGAAGACGTACATTTATTTTAAAGCATTTATTTATTTTTGTTATAGGGTTTCAAAATTCATGATTCTCATACATTAGAGAGAAATTTGATTGTTCTCTATTAGATCTAATTAATTATTGGTCTAGGATTTCTATTTAACCTAGGGTTTTCAAATTGAATTCCTTATTTCTATGCACATTTTTTTTGATTTTGTTGGCTTTCAATTTCTTTTATTTCTTTTGTTTGCTTTGTATAAATTGTGTTCCAACAATTTTAAAACTCATACGCGCTGTCAAACTAGGTAAACCAATCTTCAATGTTACATGAGTCATGGTGTAGCCCAATACTCAAACCATTATACAAAACTATGTATATATATTTTAGTTTCCACACACCTTACAATATATCATAAACAAATGCATTTTTACTTTTCTAGTCATAGGAAGCCTCATCCTCATTTGTTTCTATAATGCACTAGTAAGTTGTTAACCCCTAGAAGTTACTCTCAAAGTACCTTAGAGATGGGATAATGTGGTTACAAGATGGTAGAATCCTCCATAGTTAGTGCCCATGCAGGTCTTATTTACTATTTTATGACTAGGATCGATATATTTTAAAGCTTACAAGCCAAACACATTCTGTCTAGTTACACTCCTTGTGTCATTTACAAATTCAAAGTTTCACTAAAGTCATGGTAATATTGGATATTCATTTTGTATACTTTCTAATTCAAATAATGATTGTTTTAATAACATGGTTTTAGTTAAAATCATTCAATATCTTTCATAATCATGCAATAAATTGGGGCACACTAATATACAATAAAATCAAAGTTACAATTAATCATAATACATCTTCTATGTTTATGGAATCTCAAGTGACTCACCCTACAATTCAAAATGAAGGTAACCAACATGTCCTTCCTCAAATCTCTCCACCTCCCACGCATGTTTTTGATGGTGTTTGTATGCATAGTCAATTAGAAGTACCTAAGTCTTGTGCTTGTGAAGCCTTTTTGACAAATAGTCACAATGAGAGCATCCATAGAAGAGTTGAAAAATAAAAACCAATTTTTTAGTGTAAGGATCACATCACTTGAAAATAAGATCACATATACAAAATATCTAGAGAATTTTAGTGTTAATCACATATTTACATATCCATCTAAATATTTTGTGCCTTAAAAGATGTCATCTCAAGTATGGGTTCAAAAGCAACATACATCTAAAACTATTGATTCAAGAAGTGTACAAAAAGCTAATAAGAGTTCAAGTGAAATTCTATGATAAATGATTTGAAACAATTTTATCACATTAACTCCCATGCATCCTCTCAAAATACTATTATGTATATCATAGATTGCATGGGCATCATATAGATAATTGTTGGGATTTTATAAATAAAGTACAAAGTATCATTGATGATGATGTTCATATATTGGATAAATCAATCAAGCAACCCACTGACACTATGATTGCATCTCCTAAGAAACAAGTGTGAGTATAATCAAAGGTGAAGTTAGAGCAATAAAGACTATAAAAGGAAAAATTAGAGCAAGAAAAATTACACAAAGAACAATCCCACAAGAATATGTTATAAAGGAACAAGAGGAAAAATACAGGTTACATAAAAAACAATTACAAAGGGAACAAATTGAAAATGAGAAATTATAAAAAGAGCAATTACTAAAAGAGAATTTACAGAAATAAACTCAAAACAAGACAATAACATCCTTATCAAAGGATTTCTCTTGATGAAAAATCAAAAGTACCATACACTTAAAGCCAACACTACAAAAGTCATTATTACATCTCCAAGTCAAGAATTCAAAGGACAAACCATTTCTCTTCTTAGTATTCAAGTAGTGATACTTGATTCTTCTCCAGTTCTATATGAGATGCAAGATATTAATACTAATGAACATATTCAAGAGCAACAAAAATCCAACGTGGGTATTTCAATATATGGTGTAGTTGGTTTTACATGTACATATGCAAAAGATGATAAGAGTGACACATCACAATATCAAGACCAAGAGGATGATTATGATTGTGATTATGATAATCCCGAGGATTGGTACAATGAAGTTGAAATCAATTAAATTAATAATTTTACAAATAATGATACAATGAAATATTTAGTAGATGATAAACACGAGTGAAGGTATACTTCTACTTCCACATGACAGTGGTCGTTCCCATATTTGATACATGACCTACAACGAATCATCCCACTGATGATCTCTTTGGTTGGTAAGAACCTAATAAATTGTACATAGCTTCTTGATGCTTGTTAATTTACTTATCCATTTTATTCTTCTATCTTGGCATGTGTGTTCATATGTGCATAAAAAGACCTCTCTTCTAGCCTTTGGATTTACTTTATTTGGAACTTGCTTTGTGATTGTTTATCATGATCTGAATATGTGGGACTCTTTTCTTACAATAATTTTAATGCACATATTTTACGGCATACTACTCACTAATTTTTGTATAGTGACTATCTACACATACTTCAACTTCTATTTGAGCTTACATGATTACACAGTACATGAACACACATTGATTATTTCCCATTAGGAGCATGTATATTCTTATCTCCACATATGATATTGAACTACATTGTTGCAATACACATATATAATGGGGGCATAGTACTTGCCTTCACTCTCTCCACATTGCCATGCTATCAAATCTGGTGCACATTATGCATTGACACTTGTGAATTATTCAAATTCCCCCCATTTTTCTATTTTCAAAGCCTTGCTACTAGCATTTGAAATATGTCAAAAATGCAAAAAACATTCAAATATGATACAAATAAAATTAAAATTAAAATATGTAAAAAATACAAAAACATTTAAAATATTCTATAAAAAATAGGACTTGAGCACGACATGAGTTGTTAGTTTACTTCTTTACATATGTTATTTATCACATATATTAGTAGATAGAATATTTTTTTTCAAACACCCATATATTTCACAAGTTATATAAGTGTGATGCAAGATATACATAGTTTACATGGATTCTTAAATTCATGATTCATTTCTATCTAGTGGCCATGTTTACACTAGGGGCATCTTACTCTAAAGATTACATTATAACAGGTTATATTTATCTATGACCTCTCAACCATCTTGAGCTACAAATATTTTAAGTGTCTTCCTAATTACTCAAATCTTACATTATACTGCATGGATATGCTACTTTGCTATGATAAGACATCAATACATATGGGTATTATAGACTAGTTTTCACTTGTTCTATGCTCATTTGCTGATGTTTACTTTCTTGTATGATAAGAAATGCACTACTTGATCATTGTGTGTGGTCGTCGGTCCTATGTGTGTAATATTTTTTTGTGACATTTGAACATTTTCATTGTTTATGGCCTTTGGCCCTATGTGTGCAATATTTTCTTGTAAAACATTTGAACATATTCATTGTATGTGGTCCTTGGTCCTATGAGTGTGATTTTTACTTATGCGACATTTGAACATGTTTATTGCTTGTGGCCCTTAGCCCAATGCATGCAATATTTGAACTTTTCCATTGCTTTTCCCTTGGCCCTATATGTGTGATGTTTGCTTACATGTGTGACATTTAAACATGTCCCTTATATGTGGCCCTTAGCCTTATGTGTGGCATCATGTAACATTGTGTCTTATGTTTATTATGTTTGTTAAGCTTGATTAGTCATGTCATGATCTATATTATGCACTTTTACTATATAGTCTTATTCAAATATGGTCAATTTTATTGTATGCCTCATTGTTATATCTATCTAAACATGACACTTACATGCCACACATTCAATATGTTACTTAAATGCTTCAATGAAAATTACATACACTATGATGAAATAGTGTACACATGTTGACATAATGCTACATGATTATATCTTTATCACATGATACAAGTAACTCTTATTTTGAGATGGGTGACTTGCAAGGTACATAACTCATCTCAAAAAGATGGAATTACAATGGTCTTGTCTTAGATATTCTAGCCTCCATGAATATAAAATTCATATTTGGCATAAAATACAGGTCTCAAAGATTCAAAATATAGGTTTCAAAGATTCAAAGTAATAAAAGAACATATTCTATGATAGATTATGAGTTTTTAAATATTCAAAGCAATGCAAAATCAGATTCCATGATAGGATACAAATTTTCAAAGATTCATAGTAATTCAAAAATCAGGTACATGACAAATATTGGCATAATGATACAAATTATGGTGGCATATGACATGCATATGCCCTCACTTTGAAAAGACTCAAAGTAAATATTCATACATGATTGAATGCATATTCAAAACATTTATAGGAACAAAAGTCACAAGTTTCACATATAATTACAGTTGAGCATGTAGATGCATGAAATTCTATATCATTTGGCATGGATTCAGGGGGCATAATACTTGTTTATGCACATTTACAAAGATTAAAAGACATGACTCTTGTTCATGCACATTTTCAAAGTTAAAAAGACATGATATTTATTCATGCACATTTTTAATGTTCAAAAAATATGATATTGGTTTATGCACATATATACATTCTTCAAAGTTCAAAAGGCATGATATTGGTTCATGCACATTGCACTACAATATAGTTTACATATGCACTACATTTATGATGGGGGTATGAATATTCTTCATTATTTTTTCATCATGTAAGTAGAATCTAGATATGTATGTAGCAGTGGAATTCATTTTGTTACGGGTAATGTATGTTCGAGTCTAGTGACACTCAATTACCTTGTAATTACTTCTATTGAACCCATTGTGTAGTTTCATCTTCTGTTACAATTAATGTATGTTTGAGTCTAATGACATGTAATGGCCTTGACATTGCTTTTAGCGAACCCATCATCATTCTACCTTCTTTTGGAATAGTACGTTGGGTACTTTCCCCATTCGTGAGAGTTGGAGCATGCATCTATTTTTTTAACTCAAGGGCTTGATCAATTATTCAAAATTAGGACTTGATCACTGTCAATTTTCCAATTGGTCAACATGAATAACCATCTCTCCAAGTTCTTTAATAAGGGGGCACATTTATCCAATGTTTTGTCATCTTTTATAGGTTACAAAGCAACATCATTTTATATCCATATAGATGTACTCCTTTCCTCTATTTTGAATTTTTAGAAATCATTTTTTTCAAATTAAAATATGGACAGTAAGCTACTTCATGTGTTGTTGCAGGGTATTTTAAAATGAGTGTCCTAGACAATCAAAGTTTCCTATTAAACACAAAGTGTGTTGTACACACTCAAGTTTATTTATTTTTATTTTACTCTAGACATTTAATTACTATAATAAATGGGGGGGAAATGTAGACACGTAAATCTTGTCACGAGTACTTGACATTGTTAATTCTTAACATATCTTAAACCACTTGACTTATATCCAAATACATGACTCTTACTTGTCACTCCTCTAAGTCATTTATCTATATTTGGGCTCAAACCCTCAATTTATCATCAATAATATACATAATTTCTAATTCAATGCTCAAACCTCTTTATATCACTCTCAAACTGCATCCAATCTCAAGATAATTATACCTGATCTTCTAGGATAGGTCTGCACTAGGTAGACAGGTCCACTATCGTGGACCTTTCCACCTAGAGTGTTCTTGTCCCTACACTAATAACGACTAGTAAATAACTTTTAAATATTATTTTAGGTCTTCCCACGTGTTTCATAAGGTTGGTTAAAATAAATTATTGAAAGGTTTCACTATAAACACAAATCAAATGTCATTCATTATTCTTAGCTTAGCACTATTTGTTGAGCACTTGCACATTATTTCATATTGAGTAAATCATCGATATTTTCCCAAATTTAAGATCACTAGAAAAGAACAATCATAAGCCAAGTCTAAAGAATCTCAAAGCAAGTCAAGAGTTGTCATTTGTCAAATATCATAGCCATATTTATAGTTGCATATATATAACCAAGGAACACAATTGCACAATCACTATCAGTGGGAGAAATACATGTGGCTTAATTCCCTCCTCATAATATTTAGATATGTAAGTAGCAGTCAATCAATAATGGGATGATTAGGGTCAACTCGGTGTATTACACTCCCCCTCTCTTTTTTACAGGTTTTTAGGTCTCATGAAAACTCGTAGGGCTTCCAAAGCATACAAGATAAAAATAATAACTTTCATGTAACACAAATAAAATCACAATATCTTAACCATATTAGTAGATACAGACACAAAAGGTGGAATAGTCAAATTTTCATCACAGTCAACGCGGACAAGTTCATAGTCAACAAACGTGGCCAAATTGTGTTGATATCCATGGAACATGTTTTTGTCCAGGAAATATTATTGGATTGTGATTATGATACTACAATGTCACAATCCTACCTTTCTCTAGTTTTCATTATCATACATTAATCACAATCAACTCAGATGAGTTTGTGGTCAATAAGCATGATCGAAATACACCATTACTTATGGAGATTTGACTTGTCTAGAAGCATCTTAGGATTTTGTTCCTGATTTTGAACAACCACAATCCATTATTTTGTTGATTTCCACTATCAAATACCCAAAAATGGTCAACTGAGAATTAGATCTAAACTAAGTCAATTTCTTAATAGTGTTTTCCAAAAATAAAATATTTATATATTTAACAAGTTACAATCAAAATTATTAATAACTATATATCTTTAACATTCTAATTCTTTCTTAAGTTTTATAGTTATTAATACATCATGTTGGTGTGTTTGCAACTTTTTTTGGCACATTACAATCCAAAAAAATGTATTTAAAAAAACTTAGAAACCTTCTAAAAGGGACCCTCCACAACGAGTCTTTTAAATAGGTTTTATTCCCTATTTAAGTTATAAAAAGGTTGTTAAACCATTGTGAGTTCTTTTCTTTTGAATTTTTGAGATGGAACATTTCATAAAGCAAATGAATGGCATAAAAACATAAGACAAGGCTTAAAAACACAAAAAAGAGGAGGGATACTTGAAGCAAAAGGGGATTGAACAAGAAGGGAAGAGAAGATTTGGAGGATTTTCAAATAGTAAAGGATATGTACATTTTATTGGAGTTTTATCATAGTTCTCATGAAGAATCCACCAAGATTATACTCCATACTCACAAATGAATCAAATAATAATAATTGTATTACTAACACAATCACATATAATCTTCACCATGTCATATCATATATATTTCCACCATTTGCTCTTATTGATTACATAGTATGTCTTCTACATTTGAGATGACCATAACAGATCAAAATTTGGAAATTTAAAAACATATAGTTTTTCAAATGAATGGAACAATCCATATGCATAGTAGATTCCAACTTGTCCCATACGGTCAAAGACAACTCATGTACATATTTTTCCTCATATGTGAGTGGATAATATCGTGTGCATTTTCACATGTCAATGAATAATATTATGTGAATTTAGAAGCAAAAATATTCACAATATTTTCCGAATCAAAAGAAAATAAAACTAACCTAGGTAAACTACCTAGTGTACAAAAACTAAGGAAAAAACCTTTGAAATGGATCTCAACAATTAGACCTAATGAGGTGCCTATGAAAAATATGCATGAATCATATCCCTACCCCCTTAATGTTGAGTTAGGTGAGGTGGATGAATATCTTGATACATGAAAATGTTGGAGATGATGACGAACTCTCATAATCAGGAAGATTTAAGAAACTTCAAAAATCAATATGTATTTAATTTCATGTCGATCTCATAGAATCAATAAATATCATAAAAACTCATGATAAGCATTGGTGATAGGAGGTCATCACATGGTTCCTACGTGTCAAGGTATATGTAAGCTTATGTCATATCCTGATATGTCATATTGTAAAATAATTAAACACAAGGGTATGTGAGGCTCCATAGGAAATATGTACAAGGCCAAGGGGCATACACAAGAGGAATCAAGAAAGTGCTCGATCAATAAACTTGAAAACCATGGGGCACAATCAAGAAGAAGAAGAAGGGCATTCTAAATAACCTACAACTTCCCTTAGAACTTTATGCTTTCTTGGACATGAGGTCTCAATATATATGTTGTCATCATCAAGAATTTTATGCATGTGTTCAGTATGGGATAAAAAAATAAAGGGAAAGGGCCAATGCAACATAGAAAACAATAAAACCAAGTGGTTAGAATAATATCAAGTCAAAATAAGGTAAGTGCCAAAGATTCAAATCTAGATGATAGATGAAGAATGTGATCAAAGTCAAGGGATAAAAGCTTGTGAAGATATGCCATATAGAAAAAACACCTATGTGTACAAGAAGTATCTATCATACAATAATGATGTATCAATGAAACACTAGATATTAGTGAGCATGACTGATGAATAGTGTCATTGAAAGCACAATGTCATAGTGATGAAAAATCAGATGTGACACAATAAGTGTCAAAAGTAGCATGCACCATGGAAACATGAGCTATAGGAGAACCTAAGTTCTAATACGAGATAGTCACCACCACTGCAAGTGGGTTATAATTTCCAATATAACTTCTCACAAATAAGTGTATTCATTGGTCCATATATGTCCTATATAATGGAAATATGATAAAGTTGTAAACAATCTCATGTCATAAATGATTAGGTGTGGCAACTCCTAGTAGCACAACTATAAAGGATGGGAATCAGAACAAGTAAAAAACAATCAAGTAAAAGTGCAATATTATATGTTATGTCAAAGTGTCAAAGTATATATATGTTGAATCTCATTACCGGATGTGTAAAATATTAACCTCATATGTGAACTATCCTTTAAGTGTCATCATCGGAAGGCTTATTATCCTTGTATTTGAAAGATATGGATTTATTGGTTCTATCCGAATTATTTCTTTTTTTTGTTATATCCATGAATGTCCCAATATAGTAGTGTAATAATCAAATGATGGTACAATATAAAATAAATTTATGCATGATAAATACCCCACAAATGTATATATCTTAATAGTTCCCTATATCGTTGTAGATAGTGTTAGTTTTGATAAATTTGTTTTCCATATCCAATTGTGTAGAGCAAACCAAGACTCATAAAATTTTGTTGAGTTATTGTGTCCACTACAATATTATCTCTTTTTTGGTGTTACTTTGAAATACTAATGACCAAAGGTTTCCCATGCAAATAATATATCAATAAAGGATCATTGGAAACCATAGTTGGCGCATTGTTGTGTGTTAGTGGTATATCTCTAGGAGGTTGATTTTCTTTGTTGTTGGTAATGGTTATTGTTTTAGATTGTGAATGATCAAGTTTTATTGAATTGTGGTTAATAATATATTGTATCTTGTTTCATAAAGTAATGCATATTTCTACCACACGACCATCAACTTTATAGTAGTCACAAAAAGCATTTTATTTTTAAGATCTTAATAAATGTCATAAAGTGAGATGTTGAGTAGCTGATAACTCAATTAGATGTATGTATAATAATATCTTCAATAGAATTTATGTATTTTTAAAAAACTTTGGATAATGTTGTGGCACAGGTTTTGATGATGTCTTTATTTCACAAGCTTGAATCATAGATGTATCCATGGTAGGTGTATGACTAGTGATAAGATGTAAATCCTTAAGATCTAATGTAGAAGCCCTAGGTTGATGAAATCTATCTTTCATAAATGTAATAGCCATAACACAAACAAAAGTGAATGATTTGCAAGTTTTCCCAAGTACTTTATCCTTGATAGGTGTTAAAAGGTTGTTGGTAAAAATATATTACATTTTAAGATTAGTTAATTGTTAGATTAAGTAATGCATATGACATTGAAAGCTAAAGATATAATCATGCATATCTTCTTTTAGACTTCATTTAAGGGTTTGAATAATCTCAAATATGGCATGAGGTCCATTATTGGTGATGAATCAGTCTATGAAAACTTCTTGTCAGCACTGAAAGAAATGTAAGGATCCACTAGGTAAAGCATAGAACCACACTAAAGCATCACTACTAAAGGAGTCAAAAAAAAATTTAAAAATGATTAAACAATGTTGTTCATTGTATCCTATAAAATGATATGTGAAATGAAGGTGTGCTTGGGGATCTTGATGACCACCATATAATTGGAAGTGTGGTATAATCAAGTCATGTGGGAGAGGATTATCAAGTACATCTTTAAGAATATGATA
This sequence comes from Torreya grandis, assembly GCA_037957365.1. NCBI lineage: Eukaryota > Viridiplantae > Streptophyta > Pinopsida > Cupressales > Taxaceae > Torreya > Torreya grandis. Next base: position 1,723,164 of record JARHVA010000751.1, read on the forward strand.
TGAGGATATAACATTGTTCATAATATAAGCATTATAGGTCTCTAAAGAGAGGATAAAAATATGAACTTGTTCTTTCAAGTTGCCTATGGAAAACATCATAGTCACTACCTCTTGTGTAGGAATAATAGAACACTTGAGAGGTTCATTCAAAAGATCAAATTGATTAATAATATAAAACATGGGCATGCTATAAGAGATCATAATAAAAGGTGAACAAACATCAACATATGCATAGGAATTATTATTTATATGAAAATAAACTTTTTTATTCAACATTTGCATGAAACACGAAGATAAGAATGATTACCTAATGAATTGTACCATTTAATCAGCCACATCTTTATTATCATCACATGTAGCATTAATATTTGCATCATTCAAAGATATTTCGAAAATATCCCAATAGTCTATTTTTTTTATATAATCCATGAAGCAAGATAAGCAAGAGACAAGTAGTGAAATAAACTGAGGTAAGCCTTATTTAATGATATTCCAAAGATAATAAATAATACAAAAAACCCTAATAAAAAAGATGCCATGAAACCCTTGGTTGAGTAATAGTTAGGGTTTGGGTTATCTAAATATGAGATGTAAATATAAATACGAATGAAAGTGAATGTTAGGGCTATGCTCGTTGGAAAATATCAAAATTCCAAGTTAATATAAAAAAAATAGAAATGAAAGTCTAAGGGGAAACCTTAAAAGATACAGGGGTTGGAAGAATAAAGGGGTTCACCAAAATGTTTTACCAAACTGTTACACTAGGGTATAATGACACTAACCAAGTAAAACTATTTGTATAATGGAGATCTAACATATATCAATTCAAAACAATAACTATGATTTTCCCTAGTGGCTAAAAAATTAAACAAGCATTAAATAAAACTTTTGAAGAGCAATAAAAAATATGAGAAGAAAAAGTGATGAAAATTTACACCCTCAAAATCTAATAAGAATTATGGAAGTGGATCAAGACTATGCAATGGCATAGAGGCTATGTGTCAAACATGAATTCTTTATTCTTACTAGAAGTATTTAATGCTTATTCGTCTATCACCAAATATGCCTCAGGTGAATTATGTAAGTGGATTCGGCCTCTGAATATGCTCTTTCTTTGATGTTGATGAATATGTTCAAGGCTACTATTACATCCCGATTCCTCACCAAGCAAACTATCTGATTATCCATGGATATTTATAGTTGAAAAATTTGGATTTGGTTACTTTTGACTAAACTTTGATATATATATTGTTATGGGATAATAAGATATTGCTTAGGTTACATGTTTACATTGCTATGATCTAGGTGTAGTGTATGTGTTTAAATTATGAACATGTTGATTTTTTATTTTACATATAAATTATGATGTATGTATATCATGATGTAATGATCTAACTATTCGCTTGTTGTGAGGTTGATGCAGGAGAACTCATCCCTCAGAGCATGATGGAGGGAGAGCATCATCGGAGAGGGTAACATAGATCGAGATGTCAGAGGATGACAAAGAAACCGGTTAGAACCCTACACACGCCATAGTAACAAGCACATGTTAGAATGCATAATAAATAGTTTACACATGTGATTATTTATGCTTGCATGATATAGTTGTTTCTCTTATTTTTGCTAGTATACGCTAAATAGTTTAATGAAACTTATTTTGCATGATTAGCATGTTTGGTCATTAAATGCTAGTAGAAAATATAGTTTGCACACTTAGATTAAATTTGGATTATTAATTTATTGAGGTTAGCATTAAATTGCTATGGCATTAGGGTATACTGATTAAATTAATAAAATTACAGATTTTTATAATTTAATCTAAAATAAATAAAAAATTAAAGAAAAACTCGAAAAAGGAAATACAAAGGAATAAAAATAAAAATAAGAGAAAAATAGAAAATCATTAATAAAATAATAACAAAAACCATGGGAAAAAAAAGAAAAAAAAAAAAGAGAGAGAAAAATATTAAAACAAAGTAAAGGACTACACCTTTTTCATCCTAATATAGATTAGGAAAAGAAGATGAAGGGATATATTTCAAAAGCAGCAGAAGAAAGGCATAACACAAAAGGGAAGATGCAATTGGAGGAGAAGGAGAGATAACAAGGACAAATAATTAGAGAGACGCTATTCAGACTACAAGGTAGGTGCATATGCTTGAGCCAAAATCTTTAAATTTATGTGATAAATAATCTATTTGTTGTGAAATTAATTTTTGGCAAGAATTTTGATCTAGGTTTCCTAGTTAAACTGAGTAAATTCTGCCAGCCACACTTAGGCATTGAACTACATCCAGTCTATTTACATTTAACAGATATGTAAGACTATATAAATCTATATATTAAGTGGTATGTCTGTAAACCAAAAAGATCTAAAAACTATTATCATCTGCATATGGTCAACCCAAATGGATATACTATATACTATGAAATACATTAGTCTATTACATATCTGAATACCATGTGACTAGTTTTGAATAAACTATTTATTTATATTGTAGTGGCATTAATTTTTTACTGGACTTATAACCAATTATGCATAATTATTATTGATGGAAAGCATCGATTTAGCCAAAGAAAATTAATAAACATGCTTAGGGGTGGTGATCCATTTTGGAATATGAGAGACTCACTAATTAAATACAGAGGACCAGATTCTGCCATGACCATTTAAATATAGTGACTGACAGATTAAGTGATGTGACTCACCAATTAAAATTCAACGACTAAAAATTTGAATGTAGTGACTCATATTATTAAGTGGTGACTTATTATTAATCATGCAACGATTTTATTTTTACATGGTTGAGTCAAAAAGAATGCAATGGTTTGATTATTGGACATGGTTGAGTGGAAAAAAATGCAATGATTTTATTAATAGACAAGAATGCAACAAATTTGGTATTTTAATGCAACAACAAGCTCAATATTAAATATGTAATGATGTCATCTTACAACATCTGGATATAATTTGATATATTCAAGAGGTAAATCTTTAAGCAACATCTTAAGTGATTAAAGTGATATATGTGGGTATATTCCTATGCAACACCTTATTTTCTTGAGTGTGTTATATATGTTGAGTGAAACATAAATAGATTGCATAACATATACCAATAGCCATAGACAATGGATTCATATGCTCACTTTAATAATATGGATTTATATAACCTTTATTAACCACAAATTTATTAAGTTGACAATATAATAATCTCACATTGACTATTACGATGTCCACTAGCGCTAGGTGAAAGGCATATATAATAGTCGAAACACCTTGATAGTAATATTAGTCATACACACAATGGATTCATATGTTCGGCTACAAGTTTATTAAGTTTCTATATCTATATTAACTGGCACATACTATGGATTCATGTGCCAAAAGTTATTGTGTATAGCTATATAATATTGTTAATATTATTAAATCATTCTAACTTACATCGCTATATTTTGTTAATCTGAGTTTTAATAACATTAGCTCAATGTAAGATATGCATGTATGACGATCTGATATAAAACACTAATAATTTATACTATAGTAGTCTAATTATTACCAAAATGTATAAATTCATGTATCACAGTATATTATGTGGTTAAAATTTGGAATCCCATGATGTTACATGTATTATTATGTAAATATAATGAGGCTATCATTTGGTTACCCTCTGTTCGAATATACCTACGTTAGCTAAACTGAATAATATAGCTAATGTTCATGAGATGACTGATACATGGTCATATCTTTATATATACAATTTCTTTGCGCATACGGTGTACTAATAGATTATGAATATATTTAGCTATTGTAGGATCTAATATAGAGCTAGTCCTAAAGTAGTGGAGAGAGGTATATAGCTGTGGCGGTATGATTATAGTCAAAGTTATAAATCAATTATATATTCAAGTATGAATCAGTATGATGTTATACCTGGGTGGTATGTATTCTAAGTCATGTTAAGATATCCATACAAGTGTTGGATGTCCATTTGACTTGAGAAGAGTAGAATATGTTTATAGGCAGTCTACTAACGATAGTATCTAATCTATTAACCAGAATGTATGACTATAACAGTTTTTGAGAGCACATTAAGTCAATGGTCAGTATTCATATAGAAAATATACCTATACGTGGACTTGGGTGCTCATATAATTATATAACTTATAAAGGTGCATTAGGTTATATGCCTATATCCATAATAATATATTATTAACAAGTTATTGGATTCTGTTGGACCATAAATTATAACCACATGGATATAGTCTCCTAGAAATGGAATGAGATGTTTTAATTGAAAGTTTATAATATATTTTTGAGTTCTATGTTTCTCTGCAAATATTATGACCGACTGTTAGTTTATACATCTTTAACATTGAATACTTATGTGAGGTACAAATTATGAAGGTGTAAATATGTGTACAAGTGTTTAGACATAGATAGCATATCATAGTACATCGTGATGTGTGCATATGAGTTATGTTTATTTTGAATGCTAGTATGCAGTTTAAACAAGGAGTATACTTGGGTGGTATAATCCATACATGCTAGATTATTATGATTATAAGTAAGTTGTTTTTTGGAATTGTAAGACAGGTTATTCGTAATTGTATTGTTGAATTCACAAATAAAAAACTATGGTATTATAGGATGTCATAGAGTACTAAAGTATAAATTTATGTTATACCCAGGTGGTGCATACTATAATTATTATGACTGGACTCACACCTATGTTTAATGGACTAAATGTATGGGAATTGGTTATTACTATGAATGGCATGTTTTATGACAATTAGTAGGACCCTATTTATGTGCGCATAAAACCTCTGAAAGTATAATGAATGCTAGCATAAAATATTATGTGTTCATTTGAACTAAGACTTGCCTTGTTATATATAATTACTTGAATAGAAGTCTATGTTTTCATGTATTTATGACTACTTTATTATGACTGATTATGAAAAATTAATAGTTATATCTTAGAACACTAGAATGTAATAATATGGCTTATCATAGGGTGTAGTATATTTGGAAACTAATCGTGGTAATTAGAATCTATAGTTAGATGTATGTCATACCTAAGTGGTATAAACTGTAGTCATTATTTTTAGTATGGGATAGAAAATAATGTGAGATTCATTCATACGTTTGATGAAATAAATGTATGCTTTTTTATTACTCCTATGCTTAGCATGTTATGTGATATGATTACTAGTAAGATGTAAATTATATGAACCTTTTGGTTATATTATGTTAGCCAATCTCGTATTGTTGATATTTAGGAAGGAGTGAAATGAAATTTACTAGCTTACTAACATCATAATGCCAGATGAAGGCAATCCGATCAAGTGGTGTGTATGAATTTTGATTGATTTATAGATCACTATTATTTATTATTCTTGAAAACTTTGGCCAAAATATGTTTATTGAGACATTCTCATTTCATGAATATGATTCACATGTTTATGTGATATCTTATAATAGAATGGGTTTTCTATGATACGCTATATTTTTAGTTTTAGAAATCATACATCACACAGGTACTTGCTTATCTCTCTAGATTCTCATGCCATTACTATCTACTCATTCATGAAAGGAGAGATATTCCCTGATGGGATTAGTATGGAGGATCATTGGTCTGTGGTTGGTGTGGAAAAGCACTTAGATGATGCTCTTCCTTCCTACAACAACACTTAATTTGAGATGACAATTGAGATTGCCACAGATACTAGAGAGTCTGGAGAACTTGTGCTCTAAGGAGCTATGTATCTTATTTATGTACATTGTATTATATTGTATTTATTATTGGAAACATTATCATGAAAATTTATAATTACCTATTTATTGTGGATTGACAACAGTGGTTGTGTATTGTACCAGCAATAGCTAACTACTTGTAATTATTTTCTATGTTTGTATTATGATGTGTTATATATGTTGATAGTGGTCAATCACTGTTAGATGTCACGTGCTTATTTACAGTTATCACACTTAGAGTATTTTATATGATAAATTCTTAGATTGTCATGGTGTAATCTATTTATAGTATACATGTTTAATTATTAAAAAAAAATGTGTTTATCTATGTTAAACCTAATGAGGTTGTTACATGTGCTATCAGAGTTGTGGCTCAAACTCTAGGAACTAATGAGTCAATTAGCATTTTTATACGCTTATGTTATTTGAAAATAAAAGTATGAATGTGTGTGGTAAATTGAGTGTGTACCCTTAGGAGCATTCATACCCTCTTAGAGTTGTTAAAGGGTTAGTTTATCGAGTGATTCAAGGGTGATGGTTGTAATCAATGTTTGGTAGGAAAGTACATAGTTTAGTTCATGAGTGGTGAAAAAGAGATTACCATAACTTGATCACTTAGATCAGATACCTTGAGTATGATTACATCTTTCTTGGTAATTGAGTCGCCTTCAACATTTGTGTTTTTTGTTGTGAGTGTTTTTAAGAAAAATGGAATGCTTCTCACTTAAGTGCATTAGTTTTGTGTCCTATTTACATAAATCCTATAAGACCATTTTTAGATTAGCACCACCTAGTGTGATGGAATTTTCTTTTAGTAAAGTGTATATGTCTTGGGTGAGAATTCCTATGTGTTAGGAGTTTATGTGGATTGGCACCCTTATGTTTATGTGGATTAAGAAGAAGTGTCATCTCTCAGAGTGGGAATAGAGGTGAGTTGTCACTCCCTCACTGTCCTTGACATCATTATAAGCCCTGAGAGGATTCTTATTTTCATTATGATGAAACTTGTTGTTGAAATGTTGTCTGTGTTGTTCCCAAAATCTATCACTCTTTTTTGGGACAACACATGAAATATTTTTGGTCCTACAGGCCAAAAATATTATCTCTTCCCTTCTCAAAAATTATTCTGGGCTTTCAAATTCTTCATTATTCAAGCTTTTTCAGCTAACGGACTCTGCAGGCTTATTTCTACGGACTTTGCAGGCTCATTTCTACGGACTCTGCAGGCTTATTTCTACGGACTCTACAAGCTTATTTCTACAGACTCTGTAGATATGTTTCTACGAACTCCGCAGGCTGGATTCTACATACTCTTTCAAGGCTCGAAATACTTAGAGAAAACCACATACTCTACAGGCTAAGTTCTACAGACTCATTTCTACAGACTCAATTCTACAGACTTTGTAGGTTGATTTCTACAAGCTCTGCAACAGGGGTTTATACGAACTCCTTTCTATGGACTAGTTTCTACGGACTCTGCAGGTTCATTTCTATGGACTATGCAGGAAAGAAACAAGCTCTCAACACTTAGGCAATTTCAAGGTTGGTTCAATGCCAAGGCTCAACCAAAAGGTTCATCGGGAAGCTTCAAACAAAGGATTGAACCATTGAACCATTGAACCCCGCTTCCAAAAGGTTCAAAGGTTCAACGGGTTCAAAGGTTCAATGACGTCGACAAGCTTAAAGAGTTAAGTGCTTCAGCAAAAGTTCAAAGTTCAATCGCTTCAACAAGTTCAACGGCTTCAAAAGACTTAGCGAAAAGAAGAAGGCTTGAACTGTTGAACCTTGAACCAAAATGGTTCAAAGGTTCAACGGGTTCAACGGTTCAATAAGTGGTTGGTTCAGGTATTCGAGTGAACACAAGATTGAACCATTGAACCATTGAACCAAAGTTGGTTCAATCGATCAGTTCAATCAGCCGGTTCAAAGGAGTACCCCAAAGTGAAGAGACCAAGTGCCCTTGCGAAAGGCAGGCGATGAGCAAAATGGACCGTTTCAAAGACTGAATGGAGCAAATGAATTCCTTCAGAAATATTTTTTGTGGAAAAAATGGCTAAGGCAAGGGAACATTTCCTTCAGATAAAATGTCTGAAGGAATTCCTTCAAACATTTTATCTGAAGGAATTGAAGCCGAAGGACCTCGAAGACTGCCTGAAGGCCATCCGAAGAACCCCGAAGGGCAGATACCCTTATGGGGGGCTCTCACCGAGCAAAATGGACCTTTCTCAAGACCCCAAAGGGTAGGTCCCCTTTGAGAAGGATCAAACAAGAAAGTTGAAGGAATTGCCAAGGAGGGTGACGGGCCCGAAGATGTCAAGATTAAGCACCATGAACTAGCCGTTGAGATCCAGACGTCCAGTGACGTCCCCGAAACCATCAAATTCACAATAATGAAATAGTCGTTGATCTTTGAAGGCTTGAACACAAACCTGAATGCAAAAGGCCAAAATGCCAAAAGGAAGAACTGCGAAGGCAGAGAGCTAAAAGAGCCAATAAAGCTAGGAATTCAGCCCCGAGAGCTCAAATGCCAGGAAAAGACAAAAACTAGGAAGAGACAAAGAGGGAAAAGCTAGAAATATCTGTGCAGAAGTTATTATAGTAGGTGGAATAGTCCACCAAGAAGATATTTTGGCTTACAAACATTGAAGGCACGACCTGTTTGTCTCTCTTAGAGTAAAGGTGAGGTAGACAGTTGAGCAGACATCAAGTGACAGACCAGATGACTTAGGCCCAAGAGAAGAGATTTGAGATGAATTGACACGACACAATTAAGGTAGCCGCCTTGTTCTAGCATGCCCCTCTTTGATAAAATTGAAAATGCATTCAAAGCATTGAATGCAACATGGGCCGTTCCATGGAACAAAGTGCCAAGCCTTTCTTGGCTGTTATATATTGTATTCTCTTATTTTATGCAAAGGAGATCTCTAAATTATAGAAGCAAAACTCTGCCAAAATTGAAAGGCGATTACTGAGACTTTGAGCTCAGATTGTTGATCATATTTCTTTGTTTGAATGAGAAAGCATGTTACTTTAAGACTTTGTGCTGTTATAGCTTGTGTCATTTAGGGGATTATTCTTATGTCTGCTTCTTGAATGTGTTCTTGTCCATTTTAAAGAAATAAGTAGAACTAGTGGAAGTAATTAGGAAGGTGTCCTGAAGCCAACTGTGGAGAGACTTTGTTCCCCCACAATTGTCTTTAGTGTGTTTGTCTGTTTTCTATTTTTGTGTAAAGGACCTTGGGACAACTTTGTGCCCTCATTGTCCTTCGTATTTCACTCTTGAGCAGTCGAGGTGGAGGCTTTGTGCTACATCTCAGTTTGCTAGTTACTACGTCCTTTGTTACCAGTTACTTGTCACTACTTGAAAGAACTCCTGCTATTTCCTGCAAGATCACTTCTGAAAGAAGAGAAGTGCTTTCAGTGTTTTCACCAAGATTTTCTCCTTTATTTGTGAACATCATCTCTGACAAAAAAGAGATGGATGGTGTTATCCTACCCCTGAGTGTTATTTTTTGCTTATATATATATAGTATATATCTCCTCATATTTATAGGGAACCTCCCCTTAATGAGAGGAGAGATTTGTCCCCTTTTGATGTGGTAAACCTTCACATCTGATCAGTCAATCTCCCTTGATGTTGTTGATAAGACCTATTTTGCTCATTAGTTAGCTGATTGACAAAATGTTCACCCAACAGATTTTTGGGGACTCTGCTGGGGACATCGACGAGCAGTTCTTACCTTTATCCATTATATACTCTAGCGACTCTGGTATGTGTCTTACCCATTATAATTATAACCTTACCACTTTCCTCTAGCTCCACACCAATAGCTTTTTGGCGACTCTGCTAGGGATATTATGTGCAGTCTGAAGCCTCAAGTTTGAGATTGAAGCAGTCCCTACCCTTATCCATTATATACTCTAGCAACTCCGTGCTAAACTAGAAGCCAGAGAGCCCAAGGTGTTGTTGACCCTATTTTTGAGTTGGTGCAGTAGGGCAATTTTGATTTGTTCCCTCCCCAACTTCAAGTTCAACGATCCAGGAGTGTTCCTTCTACTCATACCAGGTCACCAACACAAGGCAGAGCTTCTTTTTCTACTGTTAGCAGAGTTTTGCCTATACATACTCAACCTAGATTTGTTATCCCCCTTTTTCATAATCAAATCATGGCGGTTCAAGGCCCCTGGGGTAACTCATTTGGCCCACTCAATCTTATTCCACCTCTACATGAGCTACCACATAGTTCAAGGAAGAATTTCCCTAAATTCTTTGGTGATGGGAGAGTTCATCTTGATGAACACATTACAGCTTTCAACATAGCCTGTGGTGTGATAGGAGTAGAATTTGAGGACATAGTAGTCAAGTTATTTGTGGAAACACTACAAGGCAATGCTGCAAACTGGTTCTACCATCTGCAGGCTTAGTTAGTGATTGGCTGGGACACCCTTAAAGCTAAATTTGAAGCCAAGTTTAAGGATGTAGAAGATGCACATGCCTTGCTGGCCCATCTCTCCCAGATGAAGAAGGAACCTCATGAACCTATGAAGGATTTCATAGCAATGTTTGACAAGCTGAGGAACATGATTCCTACAATTGCTCAACCAACACCTAAAAATTTCAAATGCTTTTTCATCAACTCACAGCTACTCGAAGTGAGTTTTCTGCTGAGACAGGCTGGCCACATAGACCTTGCTACTGCTCAAGATTTGGCTACTGAGGTAGAAGATGACCTTATCTTGGCAAAAAAGATAAAGAGAGATCTTAACAAAGGTAAATCCTTTTCATCTTCTGAGAATTCATCTACAGGCACCACAGACCAAATGGTGCAAAAGCTAGAAAATGAACTGCTAGCCTTGAAAAGACAAGTGGCCCAAGGCATGTCTGTTCCTCCTCATCGGGATATGTCAAGGAAGACATTTCAGAACCAGTCATATCAAGGCAATGTTGCCACAAATCAAGAGCAAACAAATCATCTTCCTCCCCACAGAGGAACCTTTCCCTTGAAACACCTCCAACCAACTTAGCAGTTGGATATCTTGAAACAAAACATGATTTCTCTTTCCAACCTGAGTTTGATCAAGAAAATGACGTTGATCTCTTTACAACAGACCAAGAAGAATAAGCTGGTGAATCCAAAATTAGTTTCTTGAATTACCAGGATGAACCCAAAAGTGAAGGTAAAGCAGATGAAGGATCATATGATGTGTTCACTTGGTCTAAGAACCAGTCAGCTCAACAAACTGGTAAAGAAAAGATAGAGGAGCGACCTCAATCAGTAATTTCAATTGCTAAGTGGGGAACCACTCTGTCTTTCTAGCCAAAGGACCCGGTGATTGCAAGAAAAGTAAGTACCCTAAACATGCCTTCACCTTTAACTTCAATTTCTCAAATCAGTCTTCCCCCTCCCAAAAACCAAAAGGATGAACTCCCATCCTTTGTTCCTTGTCCATTTCAGACATTTGACATAATTGACCATATAAAGAAAACTAAGATTCAAATGTCTGAATTTGAATTCATGCAATCTAACTCTGAGCAATTGGTTAAGTTAGTGGAATGTGTGAGAAATAAAACTATCCCTATAGGACCAATTGTTCCAAAGGCAACTCCCACGTCCACCTAGAATAACCTTGTAATTACTCCTCCTGTTGCTCTTGGAAGAACTAAACCATTTTATGTCTCCTTGTTCATAAATGGACACCAACTGAACAATTGCATCATAGATTCAGGTGCATCTGACAATGTAATGCCTGCCAAAGTGGCAGAATCTCTTGGTCTCACACTGAACAAGACATTTGGGAGATTTTTCTCCACAGAGAACAAATAAGTGCCACTGCTAGGACAAATCAAGGACACCCAATTTGCATTTGCAGCATTCCCAAAAAAGAGAATCAAGATGACTGTCCTGGTGGCTAATGTCCCAACTTCATATGGCATCTTTCTTGGGCAAATTTTTTTTAAGGATGTTGGTGGCGAGCTGAGCATGGACTTGTCTGAAGCAAGGATCTCAGTCAAAGGTGTTATGCAGAGATTGCTCCCTAAGAAGGAAGCAAAACATGTGGTCACTAAAACATCAGTGCCTGAAGCTCAAATTTTATTTGAGTCTTCAGGCATGGGTAATTACTTCCTGACTATAGAGGATGTTCCCGTCTTAGATGATGAAACCTCTGAAAATGATAGTCTAAAAATTAGTTTAGACAGACCAGTAGAAGATAGGATAGAGCACAGTATAAGTGTAAAAAAATTCTCCCCTCCACATAAAGAGAAATCTGAGAAAGGATCAGTTTTAAATGAGGTATGGATACTGGAATTTGATGGCAATTGTTCCTATATCAGTTCAAGAGTTGGGATTGTTCTAATATCTCCCCAAGCAGATATTTTTCCTTCTTCATACAAATTACAGTTCAGTAATACTAACAATACTACTGAATATGAATCGTTGCTGCTTGGATTGAAGGCCTCTCAAGACAAGGGCATCAAGCTCCTTCATGCCAAAGGAGATGCTGAACTGGTGGTTTGTCAGGTGAGAAACCTGTACCAAATCAAAAATGAGAGATTACATCATTACCATAATCCAATTTAGGAACAAATTGAAAGATTTGATGCTTTCAATATCTCTGTAGTTCCTAGGGAGCTTCATAATCACACAAAATCATTGGTTTTCCCTGTAACCTTCATGGTTCCTCACCTCAATTTCAAAGATAATAGGTACACTATCAAACTAGTCTTGCGACCAAGTGTGCTTAACAATGCCAACCATTGGCATGTATTTGATGATGACAATCAAATCATGTGCTGGACTAAACCAGATGAGCAACAAGCTATGGTATTGGACCATACTGTTGCATGCCAAGGTCAGGAAAAGGATCTCTTCGCCAAGAAAGCAAAGATTTATGGTTTTCAGATTAGAGACCACACCTTGCCATGGGGAAAGAAGAGAAAGCCAAAAGGAGTACATAGAAAATGTGATTCCTGGTGGAGAGTTCCATTCGCCCATCACCGATTCTGGGGAGAATGGTTTCTAACTGGTTTATCAAGATGGAATGCCATTTTCACTATCTCACATTGGGTGGCATCTGAAGCACTTCAATTCTTGAAGCATCAGATAAGATCATCTGTCCATATGTATATTTGTATAGTCTTTAGTTCTATTTTGTGATTTTTGTTTTTATTTTTGGTGCCTTTTTTTTTGGGTAGCATGAATCTATAGCCCAATGGCATACTTGAAGGCATTGGAGATTCTGGTTTCTACTCCCCTCAACGGCTTCAAAATTTCAACTGAAAGAAGTTCCCAACTGGAGCCAGCTGTTGTTTCCAAAATTTGTCACTCTTTTTTGGGATAACACATGAACTATTTTTGGTCATACAGGCCAAAAATATTATCTCTTCCCTTCTCAAAAATTGTTTTGGGCATTTAAATTCTTCATTATTCAAACTTTTTCAGCTAACGGACTCTACAAGCTTATTTCTACGGACTCTGCAGGCTCATTTGTACGGACTCTATAGGATTATTTCTATGGACTCTGTAGGCTTATTTTTACGGACTCTACAGATATGTTTCTACAGACTCCACAGGCTAGATTCTATGGACTCTTTCAAGGCTCGAAAGACTTAGAGAAAACTATGAACTCTGCAAGCTATGTTCTACCGACTCATTTCTATGGACTCAGTTCTACAAACATCGCAGGTTGGTTTCTACGGACTCTATAGGAGGGGTTTCTACGAACTCCTTTCTATGGACTAGTTTCTACGGACTCTGCAGGTTCATTTCTATGGACTCTGTAGGAAAGCAACAAGCTCTCAACACTTAGGCAATTTCAAGGTTGGTCCAATGCCAAGGTTCAACCAAAAGGTTCATTGGGAGGCTTCAAACAAAGGATTGAACCATTGAAGCATTGAACCCTGCTTCCAAAAGGTTAAAGGTTCAACGGGTTCAAAGGTTCAATGACATCACCAAGCTTAAAGAGTTAAAGTGCTTCAGCAAAAGTTTAACTGCTTCAACAAGTTCAACGGCTTCAAAAGACTTAGTGAAAAGAAGAAGGCTTGAACCGTTGAACTGTTGAAATTTGAACCAAAATGGTTTAAAGGTTCAACGGTTCAAAGCTTCAATAAGTGATTGGTTTAACGCGGTTGGTTCAAGCGGTCAAGTGAACACAAGATTGAACTATTGAACCGTTGAACCAAAGTGCCCCAAAGCGAAGAGACCAAGTGCCCTTGTGGAAGGCAGGCGATGAGCAAAATGAACTATTTCAAATACCAAATGGAGCAAAGGAATTCCTTCAGAAAAATTTTTCGTGACAAAAATGGCTAAGGCAATGGAACATTTCCTTCAGACAAAATGTATGAAGGAATTAAAGCTGAAGGACCCCAAAGACCGCCTGAAGGCCACCTGAAGAACCCTGAAGAGCAAGTACCCTTGTGAGGGGCTATCATTGAGCAAAATGGACCTTTCTCAAGACCCCGAAGGGCAGGTCCCCTTCAAGAAGGATCAAACAGGAAAGCCGAAGGAATTGCGAAGGAGGGTGATCGACCCAAAGACGTCAAGATTAAGCACCATGAACTAGCCGTTGAGATCTAGACGTCCCGTGACATCCCTGAAACTATCAAATTCACGGTAATGAAATAGTCGTTGATCTTTGATGGCTTGAACGCAGACCCAAATGCAAAAGGCCAAAATGCCAAAAGGAATAATCGTGAAGGGAGAGAGTCGAAAGAGCTAACAAAGCTGGGAATTCAGTCCCAAGAGCTCAAATGCCAAGAAAAGACAAAAACCAGGAAGAGACAAAGAGGGAAAAGCTAAAAATATCTGTGCAAAAGTTATTCTAGTAGGTGGAACAGTCCACCAAGCAGATATTTTGGCTTGCAAACATTGAAGGCATGGCCTGTTTGTCTCCTTTGGAGTAAAGGCGAGGTGGACAGCTGCATAGACATCAAGTGACAAACCAGATGACTCAAGCCCAAGAGAAGACATTTGAGATGAATTGACATGCCACAGTTAACGCAGCCACCCTGTTCCAGCATGGCCCTCTTTAACAAAACTAAAAATGCATTCAAAGCATTGAATGCAGCATGGGCCATTCCATGGAACAAAGTGCCAAGCCTTTCTTGGCTGCTATATATTATATTATCTTATTTTATGCAAAGGAGATCTATCGATTATAGAAGCAAAACTCTACCAAAATTGAGAGGCAATCACTGAGACTTTGAGCTCAAATTGTTGATCATATTTATTTGTTTGAATGAGAAAGCAGGTTACTTTCAGACTTTGTGCTATTATAGCTTGTGTCATTTAGGAGATTGTTCTTATGTCTGTTTCATGAATGTGTTCTTGTCCATTTTAAAGAAATAAGTAGAACTAGTGGAAGTAATCAAGAAGGTGTCCTGAAGTCAAATGTGGAGAGACTTTGTGCCCCCACAATTATCTTTAGTGTGTTTGTCTATTTTCTATTTCTATGTAAAGGACCTTGGGATGACTTTGTGCCCTCATTGTCCTTCATATTTCACTCTTGGGTAGTCGAGGTGGAGACTTTGTACTACATCTCAGTCTGCTGGTTACTACGTCCTTTGTTACCAGTTACTTGTCACTACCTGAAAGAACTCTTGCTATTTCTTGCAAGATCACTTCTGAAAGAAGAGAAGTGCCTTCAGTGTTTTCACCAAGATTTTCTCCTTTGTTTTTGAACATCATCTCTGAAAAAAGAGAGGTGGATAGTGTTATCCTACCCTTGAGTGTTATTTTCTACTTATATATATAGTATATAGCTCCTCATATTTATAGGGAACGTCCCCTTGATGAGAGGAGAGGTTTGTCCCCTTTTGATGTGATAAACCTGCACATCTGGGCGACCAATCTCCATTGCTGTGGTTGATAAGACCTATTTTTCTCATCAGTTAGCTGATTGACAAAATATTCACCCAACAGTCTGGACCACATTCCTTGGAGTTCATGGAATAGTATTTTCTACTTCTTGTTGATAGAGAAGTTCTAGAAATGGAATGCATTAATACATCTATGTGGATAGAATTTTCCTTCCGATTCTAGAAGCAAATTATAATACTACTCATACAAGATTGGTAAGTGATTAGTGAGTTGGGCAACTTGAGTTGTGGTGTTTTCTTTTTACCATGTGAGGGTATTTAAGAGTTTTGTTGTTGAGAGGTTAGTTCTCTACTATCCAGTTGTGACTTTTTAGAGTCACTACATTATCTAACTTATGAACTTTGACCACGAGGAGTGGTGAACCTTGAATTTATATTTATTATAGTTGATTATAATTGTTATATTATTATATACTTTTTATTAGACTGATATTCTTCTCTTTTTGAAGCATGTTTTGAAAAGATATTTATGTACCTTTATCAGGAGCGAGTAGGGTATAGGATATGTAGAACCTCTTGTTAGTCTAAAAAGGGTTGAGATAAACTTTTAACTTGTTGTGTGCTAGTCGTGTAAATAAGGAGACATTATCTCACTTTTTTTTTTTACAAGGTTGTAAGGACGGTGTGATCCTTGACCTTGGTATGTTATGTTAATTTTAACATCATTTCCTCTTGACTACGAAAATAACAAAATAGGTTAAGTTGTAAAATAAAATATTGATTATGTTTGGCTAGTGGCAACTTAATACAATTATAGAATGATTGTATGGTTTTTCTTGTAAATTGGTATATTTGGAATTATTTATCATATAGTATTATTTTCTATAATTTGTTAGTATAGAATTATGATTCATTGAATCTTATGCACATTTTGGATATCATTAGGTCATGGAGACCTAAGGGAAGAGTGGTGAATTAGAAACATGAGTGTTAAGTGATAGGAGTGGATCCTACTTAGCCTCATATTGACTCGGTAGTTACTAAGTTTGGATCCAATAGATGGACTTGTTGAATCTAAGATTGGATAGACAGACTTGTCAAATTCAATCGTATGACCATATGCATGTATACAGTGGAATATTTATTCCTTAATTTTATATACATTAGAAATGTAGTATTTCTAGTTAATATTCATTGTCATACTTATAGGAGCTTCGTGGAGTAGTGGAAATATTCACATGTTATACTTATTAGGAGCTACATGGAGTAGCAACAATATTAACTTATATACATCATTCTTACTAGTCTCTCTAAATACTTTTCTCTGGAATGATAAAAACACTCTATAAATTAGAGAGATGGTAGAGGGACTAGAATTTTTTGTGTATCTCTCTCTAGCTATTATTTTTTGCTTTTATGATGATCTCATATGTTTTTGGAGAAGTCAGTGAAATTTTCATCGAGGTATGTGGGACCCTTTGAGGTGTTAGAAGTGGTCAGCCCTATAGTATGCATGTTTATCTTGTCGGTTCTAGACTCCAGACTGGTCATGAGAGAACCCTTTAGAGTAAGTGACACTCGCAAACCTTGTTTGCATAATAAGAAGATACCATAGAGCAAGGTCTTGTTGGACTAATACACTGAGAATAATACTACTTGGGAAAACTATGATGAAATCTACACGTGAATTTTGCATTTATTTGCTTGATTTGATACTTTATACTATGTTATTTATCCGCTAAATAATGTTTATTATTTAGAACTTATGTTTGATAAGAGTAATATGGGACGATGACTAGCTTTAAAGGGAAGGAAGCTACATCCTGATTCCTCTCCAAGCAAACTATTTGATTATCCATAGATATTTATAGTTAATTTTTTTTTATTTGGTTATTTTTTACTAAGCTTTGAGATATATGTTGTTATGGAATAATAAGATATTGCTTAAGTTACATGCTTATATTGTTATGAGCTAGTTGTAGTGTATGTGTTTACATTACGAATATGTTGATTTGTTATTTTAGCTATAAATTATGATGTATATATATCATGATGTAATGATCTAACTATCTTCTTGTTGTGAGGTTGATGTAGGAGAACTCATCCCTCAAAGCGTGATGGAGGGAGAGAATCATCGGAGAGGGTGATGTAGATTGAAATGTCAAAGAACGATAGAGAAATTGGCTAGAACCTTACACACACCATAATAGCTAGTACAAGTTAGAATGTATAATAAATAGTTTGAACATGTGATTATTTATGCTTGCATGATATAGTTGTTTCTCATATTTTTGCTAGTATAGGCTAAATGGTTTAATGAGACTTGTTTTGCGTGATTAGTATGTTTGTTCATTAAATAATAGTAGAAAACATGGTTTGCATACTTAGATTGAATTCATATTATTAATTTATTGAGGTCAACATTAAATTGCTATGGCATTAGGGTATGTTGATTAAATTAGTAAAAAAAATAATAATAATAATAATTTATGCTAAAATAAATAAATAATTCAGGAAAAAGTGGAAAAAGGAAATAAAAAGGAATAAAATTTAAAAAAGAAAAAGAAAATAATTAATAAACTAATAACAAAAACCATGAAAAACAAATAAAAATAAAAAAAGAGAAAAATATTAAAAAAAAGTAAAGGACTATGTCTTTTTCATCCTAATATAGATTAGGAAAAGAAGATTTGGGGATATATTTTAAAAAGAGCAGAAAAAGGTGTAACACAGAAGAGAAGAGGCATTCAGAGGAGAAGGAGAGCAAGCAAGGACAACTGATCAAAGAGAAGTTATTCAGACTGCTAGGTAGGTACATATGTTTGAGCCAAAACCTTTAAATTTTTGTGAGAAATAACCTATTTATTTTAGAATTAATTTTTTGGAAAAAATTTTGATCTGGGTGTCCTATTTAAACTGAGTAAATTCTACCAGTCACACTTAGGCATCGACCTACATCCAATCTATTTACATTTAACAAATTTATAAAACTTTATATTGAGTGGTATGTGTGTAAACCAAAAATAACTAAAAACTATTATCATGTGCATATAATCCACCCAAATGGATATATTGTATACTATGAAATACATCAGTCTATTATATATCTAAACACCATGTGACCAGTCTTGAATAAACTATTTATTTATACTGTAGTGGCGTCGTTTTATAAATTAACTTATAACCAATTTTGCATAAATATTATTGTTGGAAAGCATAAATTCAACCTAAGAAAAATATTAAACATGCCTAAGGGAAGTGATCCATTTTAGAATATGAGAGACTCACCAATTAAATACAGAGGACCAGATTTTGCAATGACCATTTAAATGCAATGACTCACCAATTAAGTGTAGCGACTCACCAAGTAAAATGCAATGGTTCACAATTTAAATGCAACGACTCATATTATTAAGTGGTGACTTATCATTAATCATGTAATGATTTTATTTTTACATGGTTGAGTGAAAAAGAATGCAATGATTTGATTAGCGGAGGTATCTGAATAGAAAATAATGTAGCAGTTATATTAGTAGACAAGTATGCAATGAATTTAGTATATTAATGCAACAACCATCTCATCATTAAATATGCAGTGATGTCATCTTACAATATCTGGATACAATTTGATATATTCAAGAGGTAAATCTCTAAGTAGTGTCTTATGTGATTAGAGCGATCTATGTGAGTATATTCCTTTGGAGTACCTTATTTTATTGAGTATATATGTATGTATGTATGTATATGCCAAGTGACACATATACAAATCACATAACGTATACCAATAACCATATACAATGGATTCATGTGCTCAATTTAATAATATGGATTTATATAACCTTTATTAACTACAAATTTATTAAGTTGATAGTACAATAGTCTCACATTGACTATTAAGATGTCCATTAGTGCTACACGAAAGGCATATATAATAGTCAAAACATCTTGGTAGTAACATTAGCCATACACACAATGGATTCATATGTTTGGCTACAGGTTTATTAAGTTGATATATAATATTAACTGGCGCATATTATGGATTCATATGTTGAAAGTTATTGTGTATAGCTATATAATATTGTTAATATTATTAAATCATTCTAACTTGTTAATCTGAGTTCTAATAACATTGTCTTAAAGTACGATATGCATGTATGGTGATTAGATATAAAATATCATTTATTTATACTATAGTAGTTTGGTTATTCTCAAAATGTATAAAGTCATGTATCATAGTATATTATGTGGTTAAACTTTGGAATCCGATGAGGTTACATGTATTATTATGGGAATATTATGAGGTTATCATTTGGTTACCCTCTGTTTAAATATGCCTACATTATCAAAATTGACTAATATAGCTATGTTCATGAGATGACTCATACATGGTCATATCTTCATATATACAATTTATTTGGGTATATGGTGTAGTAATGCATTATGGATATATTTATCTATTGTAGGATCTAATATAGATCTAGTCCTAAAGTAGTGGAGAGAGGTATATAGCCATGGTGGTGTGATCATAAACAAAGTTATAAATCAATTATGTATTAAAGTATGAATTAGTATGATGTTATACCCAGGTGGTGTATATTTTAAGTCTTGTTAATATATCCATACGAGTGTTGGATGCCCAATTGACTTGGGAAGAGTAGAATACGTATATAGGCAATCTATTGACTATAGTATCTAATCTTTTAACTAGAATATATGACTATAATGATTTTTGAGAACACATTAAGTCAATGGTCAAAATTCTAATGACTGTTGAACTTGACGAAGCATATATTTGGTAAGTAATATTATATGAAACATCGTATGAATATAATTAATATGTATGAGGGTATTCATATAGAAAATTGACCTATATGTGGACTTGGGCATTAATATAATTATATAACTTATATAGGTGCACTAGGTCATATGCCTATATCCATAGATAATAGATTGTTAATAAGTTATAGGATTTTGTAGGACCATAAATTATAACCACATGGATGCAGTCTCCTATAAATGGAATGAGATGTTTTACTGTTGGGTGATTATTTTGTCAGCCAGCTAACTGGTGACCAAAATAGTTCCTATCACCACAACATAGGGAGATGGGTCCTCCTAGTGTGCAGGTTTACTACATCAACAGCGGACAAATCTCTCCTCTCATCAAGGGGAGGTTCCCTATTAAATATGAGAAGCTATATACAATATAAATAAGCAAAAAATAACACATGGGAGCAGGATAAACCATCCATCTCTCTTCTTTCAGAGATGATGCACACAGACAAAGGAGAAAATCCCAGTGTAAACACTGAAGGCACTTCTCTTCTTTCATAATTGTTATTGCAGGAAACAATAGGAGTTTCTTTTAGGTAGTAAGATAAAAAAAATAGTTAACCAGAGGGCGTAGTAATAGCAAGATGAAGTAGAATGCAAAGTTTCCACCTCAACTGCCCAAAGAGTATATCATAACGGATAATGGGGGCACAAAGTCACCCCAGAATCCTTAACACAAAAAGAAAAGAAAAACACAGACTGAAAGCAATTGTGAAAGCACAAAGTCTTCCCACAGTTGGTTTCAGGACACTTCCCTATTACCTTCACTAATTCTGTTTACCAATTTAAATGAATAAGGACACCTTCAGAAGACAAACGTAAGAATGATCTTCTAAAATGACACAAGTTAGAACAGCACAAAGTCTGTGAAAAACCTGTTTTCTCATTCAGATAAAAATGAAAATGAAATTACAACCTGAGCTCAAAGTCTCAGTCTTCTTTCAAAATGGGCAGAGTTTCGCTCTTGTAAAATGAAAAGTCTCTTTTAAAAATGAGAGAAAATATAAACTTATAGCAACTACCCAAGGATTGGCACCTTTTTCCATGGGATGGCCCATGTTGCAGTCAATGTCTTCAATGCGTCTCCAGTTTTTTCTGGAGAGACCATGCTGAGAACAGTGCGCTACCATAATTATGGCATGTCCCTTCATCGGATATGTCTCCTCCTTAATATGGACCGTCTGATCCTTTGCATATTTGTCTTTACTTCATGGAAGAAAATAGGCTGCATCCTTGGTTTGGTGCACTCAGAAGTCTACTCGATCCACTGTTTCACCTACTAAAAATAACTCTTTCGAAGACATTTCTAGTCCTTTGCATCGATCTTCTCTCTTTGAGTCTTTGGGCTCTCTTTTCAGTTGATCGCTTCTTGGTTCAATTGCTTCTTTGACCCTTGGTTAAACCATCTGTTGAACCACTTGTGTGCCGCTTTTTCTTTGACTGAGGTTGCCTTTGAACTTTTGAACCATGTTGAACCATTGAACTTTGAACTCTTTCGGTTCAAAGTTCAATTGGTTCATTACTTTATTCTGTGTCTCACTCAAGCACTGCTTCCTTTATCTTTCTAAGCTTTGGTTGAACCTTTGAACCTTTTGGTTCAATGGCTCAATGGTTCATTCAGTTCATCCGTTGCAGCCCCTTTTTGTCTAAGTCCATGAAAGTTCCTTTCTACATCTTTGTTCGAGCTTTTAAAATGGTCCTTTCTCTATCACCAAGTTCCCCCTGCAAGGGTACTTGTCCTTCGGGCTTCAACTCCCCCGGTGGGCTATTACTGCTTCAGCGAGCTTTTTTCATCGCGCAAAAAGCCTGAAAGAATTCCTTTAGACAAAATGTCTGAAGGAAAGTTTCTTGTTACTTGGCCATTCGTTCTTTCCTGTTTCTTTGGACTTTTCCTCTAGGTGAATTCCTTCGGACAAAAATTCCAAAGGAATTTTGCCTTAACATTTTTCTGAGAAAATCCTCCTAAAAGTATTCTTTCGGCCTCTTGGACTTAGCCATTTTCCTGAGGGGTTCCTAACTTTTGTCCGCTTTTGCTTATTGCCCCCCGCAAGGGCACTTGTTCCTTTAGCTTTGGGGTAGCCCCTTGAACCTACCGATTGAACCAACTGATTGAAACAACTTCGGTTCAATGGTTCAATGGTTCAACCGATTCATTCTTTGTTATTTGGCTAAGTGTTGAACCCGTTTCTTTCCTATAGAGTCCGTAAAAACCAACCTTGAGAGTCCGTAGATTTGAGCCTGCCTGAAGAGTATGTAGAAGCCAAGTTCATAGTTTTCTCTAACCTTGAAAGAGTTCGTAGACATCTGTGAAGTTCGTAGTTCCAAGCCTGCAGAGTCCATAGATTCAAGCCTGCAGAGTCTGTAGATTCAAGCCTGCAGAGTCCATAGATTCAACCCTACAAAGTCCGTAGATTTCTAGAAAGCTTGAAAAAAGGAGGAATTTGAAAGCTCAGAACAAATTTTGAGAAGGGAAGAGATAAATCTTGGTCTTGTAGGACCAAGATAGCTCATATGTTGTTCCAAAAATGAGTAACATTTTTGGGGACCAATAGCTGGCTCCAGTTGGGGAACTTCCTTCAGGTGAAAACTTGAAATACAGCTGAGGGGAGTAAAAACCAAAATCTCTAGTGCCTTGAAGTGTGCCATTGGGCTACAGAGTCGAGCTACCCAAAAATAAAGGCTCCAAAAATGAAAATAAAACAAACAAAACAGAATAAAAGACTATACAAATATACATATGTATAAGGGAACTCATCCGATACTTCAAGAGTTGAAGTGCTTCAGATGTTGCCCATTGTGAGGCAGAGAAAAGAGAGTGCCATCTTGATACTTCAACAAGAAACTATTTTTACCATTAAGCTGATGAATAGTAAAAGGGCCCCTCCACATGGAATTAAACTTTTCGTGCATCCCCTTTGGTTCTCTTCTCTTGTCCCACAACAGGACTTGATCTCCAATCTGGAAATCACGATTCTTTACTTTTTGGTCGAAGAGCTTCTTCACCAGACTTTGATGGGCAGTGATTTTTTACACCACTATAGTCCTCTACTCATTCAGCTCAGCAAAGCACATGATCCTCTTCTCAAGTGAGATCTCATACGTTTGATCTTCAATCACCTTAGCCAATTTCAATGCTGGCAATTCTAAGGTGATTGGTATCTCAGCATTGACACCATACAGAAGTTGGAAGGGAGACATACCAATTGCTCTCTTTAGTGTAATTCTGTCTGCCCATAGAGCATCAACCAATGCCTTATGCCAAGTCCTTTGGTTGTCATCCACCAGCTTCTTGACGATAGTCACCAAATTTTTATTGCTTGACTCAGCCTGTCCATTCCCTTGTGGAAAGTAATCAGAGGAGTGGGAGAGTGTAATTTCATAGTAGAAGCAGAATTGAGTAATCTCTTGAGAAGTGAAACAGGTTGCATTGTCAGTGACAACTTTGACTGGGACCTCAAACTTGGACATGATGTTCTCTTTGAGGAAATTGCATACTACTTCTGAAGTAGCATGTTTGGTTGGAACTTCTTCCACCCATTTGGTGAAGTAGTTTGTTGCCATGAGGACATAATCATGTCCAACACTTGATGATGGGTTTACAACTCTAATAAAATCAATTCCCCATTGCTAGAAAGGCTCCTTAATGACCACTAGTTCGAGAGGCAGAGCAACTAGCTTGGGCCTTCCAAAAAACTGCTCGCATAATTCACATCTCCTGACCCACTTGTATGCATCTTGAAAGAGAGTTGGCCAATAATACCTAGCTCGTAGGATCTTATGGGCAGTCACAGGGGCAAAAAAATTTCCTCCACTGGCCGAATTATGGAAGGACTTCAGAAGTCGGCTTTGTTGCTCCTTGTCCACATAGCGAAGGAACGTTCCATCAAGGCTCCTCTTGTACAAGCCGTTGTCCCATAGGACAAAATTAGCAGCTTTCAGCTTGATGATTCTCCTTTATTTATAAGATAGGCGAGCATAATATTCACCATAAGTAAGGAAATAAGCAATACCTGAATACCACTCATCTGTGGTGGAGATAAAGAAGAACATTGGTGTGTCATCCTCATCCACTTCTGGTTCTTCATGCTCTGTTCCTCTTGGCTTGTTATCAGCAATTAGTTGGCATAGCCCATTTCCACGTACCAGCTTTGTTGGCTTGATGATCAGATCGAACTCCTAGATCTTTGCAACCCAATTGCCTCTTTTTGTCCCAAACTCCTGTTGAGTCAATATAGATTTCACTGTGGTGTCAGGGACCAAGGCAGTAATTCGAGAATTGAGGATGTAGAAACGAAAATGTTTCATGGCCTTCACCACTGCGTAAGCATGCTTATCCATATTTGAGTACTTCAGCTCATGGGCTTTGAGAGGATAACTCATGAAGGAAATGGGAGATTCCATACCTTCTTTATTTTATTGAACTAGAATTGCTGAAAGCGTATGTTCTGAAGCATAGCTGTAAATGGTGAACTCTTTGCTATAGTCTGGATAAGCTAGAATTAGAGCATGGGTAATGGCAGTCTTGATATCCTCAAAAGTCAACTTGTCTTCTTCAGTCCAGCTAAAGGTGGCCTTTCCCTTCATCATGTTTACAATGTGCCTAGTCTTCTCAGCAAATTCAGGGATGAATCTTCGTAAGAAATTCACCTTTCCAAAGAAAGAGTGAATAGCAGTCTTGCTTGTGGGCAAGGAAAGTTCTTGGATACACTTGACTCTGTCTGCGTCAATCTTTATGCCTCATTTAGACACAACGTGTCTGAGAAGTTTTCCCTCTGTTACTCTAAAAATTGACTTCTTGGGATTTAAGGAAATGCCATTCTGGTGGCAGCGTTCCAGCACTTGCTATAAATGGCTCACATGATCTGGGCGATGCTTAGAGAAGACAGTCAAGTCATCAAGATAAACTATGATAAACTTACCCATCTCATCCTTGAAGGCAAGGTCCATTTATCTTTGGAAGGTGGCGCCAACATTTATCAAGCCAAAATGCATTCTTATATATGTAAACATGCCCCAGGGCGTGGTGAAAGCAGTCTTATATTGGTCTACTTCACCAACTTTGACCTTATTATATCCTAAAAAGCCATGTAGCATTGATAACATTTCCAAGCCTATCACTATCTGTAGCACTTGATCCATGAT
This sequence comes from Torreya grandis, assembly GCA_037957365.1. Classification (NCBI taxonomy): domain Eukaryota; kingdom Viridiplantae; phylum Streptophyta; class Pinopsida; order Cupressales; family Taxaceae; genus Torreya; species Torreya grandis. Next base: position 1,748,711 of record JARHVA010000751.1, read on the forward strand.
TGGGAAAGGATAATTATCCTTCAAGGATGCCTGATTCAAATTTCTAAAATTCACACAAAGGCAAATTTCACCATTCTTCTTTCTTAAAGGCACTATATTGGCAATCCATGTGGAATGATAGATTGGGAATATTATCCTGGCATTTAGCATTTTTTGTATCTCAGATAAAATAGTACCTGATATTTTTGGATTATAATGCCTGGTCTTTTGCCTGTAAGGTGTTGAATCAGCCTTGAGAGGGATGTTGTGTCAAATTTGGTCAGGTCGGAGTGATTTCAGGTCAGCATAGGAGTACGCTAGGACATCCATTTATTCATTGAGAAAAGAGGTGAACTTGAAACGCTCTACAGGAGTACAACATTTCTCAATGTTCACCATCTTGGGGTCTTCCTTGGTTCCCAGATTTACTTGATCAAACTCCTGAGATGAGCTTGAATCTATTGGCTGCTATTTGATGAATCTATCATGCTTATCAAATAGCTTCTCAAGGGAAACTAGGCCTTTGGGAATCTTATTCCCTTTTAGTTACAAGAACTCCTCACCTATGTTTGCATTTGATTCAGGAGCTGTTTCACATTTCTAAGGTTCACTGCCTTCAAAATGAAGCCGCTCAAAGCTATCTTTTTGCTCCAAGAAGGTAATGATTTGGTTATCATTATTAAATACCTACCAATGATTGGCATTGTTAGGTACACTTGGCTGAAAGACCAACTCAATCATGTACTTGTCTCCTTTGAAATCTGGGTGGGGGACTAAGAGAGTAGCTGAAACAGCCAATGCATTCACCCGGTCATTGAATTCTCTGGGAACTATAGAGATGTTGAAAGCATCAAAGTCTTCAAGATGGTCCCAGACTAGATTGCGATAATGACGCAATCTTTCATTCTTGGTTTGATACATGTTCTTTACCTAACAAACCACTAGTTCGGCATCTCCTTTAGCATGAAGGAGCTTGATGCCTTTGTCTCAAGCGGCTCTCAATTCAAGTAGAAGAGACTCATATTTAGCTATGTTATTCGTGTTGCTGAATTGCAATTTATAAGATAAGGGAAAAATATCTCCTTGAGGAGATATTAACACAACCCCAGCTCTTGAACTAGTGGAAGAGCAGCTGCCATCAAATTCAAGAATCCATACCTCATTTGATATTGATTTCCTTTTGGATTCTTCTTCATTCGGGGATGGAGATACTTCCACATTTTCCTTGTGCTTAGCCAATTCCACTACTATTCCAGCTGAATGCATTTCTAGGCTATCATCTGTAGGAGCTTCATCAGATGTCTCATGAACTCCATTCGTGTACAAAAAGTAGTTACCCATGCCTGAAGACTCAAACAGAATTTGAGCTTCAGGTGCTGAGGTCTGGGTAACCACATATTTTACTTCCTTCTCAGACAGCAATGTCTTTATAACACCTTTGACTGGAATCTTCGCCTCTGATAAATCCATGCTTAGTTCACCACCAACATTCCTGCAGAAATTTTGCTTGAGAAGGATGCCATATGATGCTGGGACATCTGCTACCAAGACAATCATCTTGATTCTTTTGTCTGAAAATGTATCAAACGCAAATTGGGCATCTTTAATTTGTCCCAGCAAAGGCACTTGCTTGTTCTCCATGGAGAAGCATCTACCGAAAGTTTTGGTCAATGTGAGATCAAGGGATTCGGCCACTTTAGTAAGCATGACATTGTCTGAAGCTCCAGAATCAATGATGCAATTATTCAACTGATGTCCATTTATCAGCAATGAGACATAAAAAGGTTCGGTCCTGCCAAGAGCAGCAGGGGGAGCGGTGACAAGGTTGTTTCTGGTGGGTGCATTCCTGGTAGCATCATGTGTCACTTTGGAAATTGCTTGTTCAATAGAGATGTTCTAGTTTTTAACACATTGAACCAGTCTGTCTAATTGCTCGTGATGGGATTGTAGAAATTCAAATTCAGACATTTGAATTTTAGTTCTCTTTATATGGTCAATGATATCAAATGTCTGGAATGAGCTAAGAACAAAGGAATGGAGTTCATCCTTTTAATTTTTGAAAGGGGACTGCAAAATTAAAGTAGAAGGTGTAGGGGCATTTGGGGTACTTACCTTTCTTGTAATCACCAAGTCCTTTGGTTGGAAAGGAAGAGTGGATCCCCGCTTAGCAATTGAAACTGTTGGTTGAGGTCGCTCCTCTGCTTTCTCCTTATCACCTTGTTGAGCTGATTGATTCTTGGACTAGGTGAATACATCATATGACCCCTCAACTGCATTGCCTTCACTCCTGGGTTCATCCTGATAGTTTAGGAAACCAATATGGGAGTTGCCAGCTAATTCTTCTTCTTCCTCAGTGAAGAGATTAGCATCATCTTCAGGGTTTAACTTAGGCTGGAATGAGAAATCCACTTCAGCTTCAAGATATCCAACTACAGAGTTGTTTGGAGGCGCTTCAAGGGTGAGGTTCCTCTGTGGAGGAGGAAGGCAATTATGTTGTCCCTGATTCCTGGTAGCATTGCCTTGGTACGCCTGATTTTGAAATGTCCTCTTGGGCATATCTCTATATGCAGGAGCATATGACATCCCTTGCGCCATTTGCTTTCTGAGAGCTAGCATTTCATTTGCTAGCTTTTGTACCATTGGGTCAGTGGTGACTGTAGGTGCATACTCAAAAGATGAAGAGGATTTACCTTTATTAGGGTCTCTCTTTATCTTTCTTGCTAAGATAAGGTCATCTTCTACCTCAGTAGCCAAGTCCTGAGCAACAACAAGGTCTATGTGTCTGGCCCATCTCAAAAAGAAACTCACTTCAGGCAGTTGTGAGTTGATGAAGAAGCATTTGAGGTTCTGAGATGTCAGCTGGGCGACCATGGGAATCTTGTGCCTCAGCTTGTCGAACCTGGCAATAAAATCCCTCATAGGCTCATTAGGCTCTTTCTTCATCTGAGTGAGCTGGGCCAACAAGGCATGTGCATTTTTTATAGGCTTGAACTTGGTTTCAAATTTGTCTTTCAGAGTGTCCCAATCAATCACTGATCCAGCCTGCAAGTGGTAGAACCAGTCTGCAGTAGCGCCTTGTAGTGTCTCCACGAACAACCTGACTGCTATGTCTTCAAATTCCACCCCTATTATGCCGCAGGCTATGCTGAAAGCTGCAATGTGTTCATCAGGATGAACCTTTCCATCACCAAAGAATTTGGGGAAATTCTTCCTTGAACTACATGGAAGCTCATGCAGAGGTGGAGTCAAATTCAGGGGACCAAAAGAATTACCCCAGGGGCCTTGAGCCATGATTTGATTATGCAAAAGTGGGATCACTAATCCAGGTGGAGCATGGATAGGAAAAGCTCGGCCAGTAGCAGAAAAAGAAGCTCTGCCTTGTGTTGGTGGCCTGGTAGGGCTAGGAGGAAGACTCATAGTTCGTCCAAGGTGAGGTTGTGGAGGAAACAACTCAAAATTACTCTGTTGCACCAACTCAAAAGCATGGTCAACAACACCTTGGGATTTCTAGCGTCTAGTATAACGTGGAGTTACCAGATTGTAGAACAAAAAATAGAAAAGAGTAGAATCTACTTTAGCTTGAAGTTTGAGACTTCAAACTGCGTGTTCTTCCCCAATGGAGTCGCCAAAAACTGTTAGGTGAATATTTTGTCAGCCAACTAACTGGTGACCAAAATAGTTCCTATCACCATAGCATAGGGAGATGGGTCATCCTGGTGTGCATGTTTACTACATCAACAGGGGACAAATATATCCTCTCATTAAGGGGAGGTTCCCTATTAAATATGTGGAGCTATATACAATATAAATAAGCAGAAAATAACACATGGGGGTAGGATAAACCATCCATCTCTCTTCTTTCAGAGATGATGCACACAGACAAAGGGGAAAATCCTGATGTAAACACTGAAGGCACTTTTCTTCTTTCAAAAGTGTTCTTTTAGGAAACAGAAGGAGTTTTTTTCAGGTAGTAAGATAAGAAATCAGTGAACCAGAGGGCGTAGTAATAACAAGATGAAGCATAACGCAAATTTTCCACCTCAACTGCCCAAAGAGTATATCACAAAGGATAATGGGGGCACAAAGTCGCCCCAGAATCCTTAACACAAAAAGAAAATAAAAGCACAGACTGAAAGCAATTGTGAAAGCACAAAGTCTTCCCACAGTTGGTTTAAGGACACTTCCCTATTACCTTCACTAATTCTGCTTACCAATTTAAATGAATAAGGACACCTTCAAAAGATAGACGTAAGAATGATCTTCTAAAATGACACAAGTGAGAACATCACAAAGTCTGTGAAAAACCTACTTTCTCATTCAGATAAAAATGAAAATGAAATTACAACCTGAGCTCAAAGTCTCAGTCTTCTTCTTTCAAAATGGGCAGCGTTTCGCTCTTGTAAAATGAAAAGTCTCCTTTACAAATGAGAGAAAATATAAACTTATAGCAACTACCCAAGGATTGGCACCTTTTTCCATGGGATGGCCCATGCTGCAGTCAGCATCTTTAATGCCTCTCCAGTTTTGTCTGGAGAGACCATGCTGAGAATAGTGCACTGCCATAACTATGGCATGTCCCTTCATCAGATATGTCTCCTCCTTAATATGGATCGTCTGGTCCTTTGCATATTTGTCTTTACTTCATGGAAGAAAACAGGCTGTGTCCTTGGTTTGGTGTGCTCATAAGTCTACTCGATCCACTGCTCTACCTACTAGAAATAACTCTTTCGAAGACATTTCTGGTCCTTTGCATCGATCTTCTCTCTTTGAGTCTTCGGTCTTTCTTTTCAGTCAATCGCTTCTTGGTTCAATTGCTTCTTCGGCCCTTGGTTGAACCATCTGTTGAACCACTTGTGTGCCACTTTTTGTTTGACTGAGGCCACCTTTGAACTTTTAAACCATGTTAAACCATTGAACTTTAAACTCTTTCAGTTCAAAATTCAATCGGTTCATTGGTTTATTCTGTGTCTCGCTCAAGCACTGCTTCCTTTATCTTTCTAAGCTTTGGTTGAACCTTTGAACCTTGAACCCGTTGAACCTTTTGGTTCAATGGTTCATTCGGTTCATCCATTGAATCCCCTTTTTGTCTAAGTTCGTGAAAGTTCCTTTTTGTGTCTTTGTTCAGGCTTTTAAAATGGTCCTTTCTCTTTCGCCAAGTGCCCCCCGCAAGGGTACTTGTTCTTTGGGCTTCAACCCCCCCGACGGGATCTTACTGCTTCGACAGGCTTTTTTCGTTAGGGAAAAAGCCTGAAAGAATTCCTTCAGACAAAATGTTGAAGGAAAGTTTCTTATTACTTGGCCATTCGTTCTTTCCTATTTCTTCAGATTTTTCCTTCGGGTGAATTCCTTCAGACAAAAAGTCTGAAAGAATTTTGCCTTAACATTTTTCTGAGAAAATCCTCCTGAAAGTATTCTTTCAGCCTCTTGGACTTAGCCATTTTCCCAAGGGGTTCCTAACTTTTGTCCGCTTTTGCTTATTGCCCCCCGCAAGGGCACTTCTTCCTTTGGCTTTGGGGCATCCCCTTGAACCTACCGATTGAACCAACTTCGGTTCAACGGTTCAATGGTTCAACTGATTCATTCTTCGTTATTTGGCTAAGTGTTGAACCTGTTTCTTTCCTGCAGAGTCCGTAGAAACCAACCTTGAGAGTCCATAGATTTGAGCCTGCCTGCAGAGTCTGTAAAAGCCAAGTTCATAGTTTTCTCTAACCTTGAAAGAGTCCGTAGAATCTGTGAAGTTTGTAGTTCCAAGCCTGCAGAGTCCGTAGATTCAAGCTTGTAGAGTCTGTAGATTCAAGCCTGCAGAGTCCGTAGATTTTTGGAAAGCTTGAAAAAAGGAGGAATTTGAAAGCTTAGAACAAATTTTGAGAAGGGAAGAGAGAAATCTTGATCCTGTAGGACCAAGATAGCTCATATGTTGTTCTAAAAATGAGTGACATTTTTGGGGACCAACAGAGAACACATTAAGTCAATGGTCAGAATTCTAATGACTGTTGAACTTTAAGAACCATATATTTGGTAAGTAATATTATATGAAACATCGTATGAATATAATTAATATGTATGAGGGTATTCATATAGAAAATTTACCTATACGTGGACTTGGGCATTAATATAACTATATAACTTATATAGATGCACTAGGTCATATGCCTATATCCATAGATAATATATTGTTAATAAGTTATAGGATTTTGTAGGACCATAAATTATAACCACATGGATACAGTCTCCTATAAATGGAATGAGATGTTTTAAATAAAAACTTATAATAGATTTTTGAGTTCTCTATTTCTTTGTAAATATTATGACTAACTGTTAGTTTATATATATTCAACATTGACTAATTGTGTGTCGTACATATTATGAGGGTGTTAATATATACAAGTGTTTAGACATAGCATATAATAGTGCATCATGATTTATGCCTATGAATTGTGTTTTTTTTTTAATGTTAGTATGCAATTTAAACATGGTGTATACTTGGATGGTATAATCTGTACATGTTGGATTATTATGATTATGAGTCAGTTATTTCTTCGAATTGTAAGACTGATTACTAATAATTATGTTGTTGAGTTCATAAATTAAAAACTATGATATTATGGGATGTCATAGAGTACTATAGTATAAATATATGTTATACCCGAGTGGTACATACTATAATTCTTATGACTAGACTCACACTTATGTTTGATGTACTCAATTTATATGAGTTGGGTATTACTATGAATAACATATTTTATAATAGTTAGTAGGACCCTTTTTATGCATGCATAAAATGTCTGAGAGTATAATGAATGTTAGGATAGAATATTATGTATTCATGTGAACTGAGACTTGCCTTGTTATATCTAGTAACTTGAATAGAAGCTTATGTTTCCTTGTATTTATGACTACTTTATTATGTCTGATTAGGTCAAATTAGTAGTTATGTCTCAGAACACTAGACTCTTATAATATGGGTTATCATAGAGTGTAGTATGTTTGGAAACTAATCATGGTATGTAGAATATGTAGTTAGATGTATGTCTTACCTATATGGTATAAATCATAGTCATTATTTATATTATGGGATAGAAAATAATGTCAGATTCATTGATATGTTTGATGGAATAAATGTATGCTTTTTGATTACTCTTATGCTTAGTGTATGCATCTAAATTCGCTCACTTCATTTAACGTCACTAATATTATTAGACGACACTAATTGCGCTTATCTAATTTATCCCCTTTAATCCCACTAATTTATCCCTATCTAATCCCCTACCTAATCCTAATTAACTCCTAAAGAGGATTATATAATTCTCCAATTCTATAATCCTCTCTATTCTCATCCTTCCTCTCTAGAATCTTCTAAATCTAGAGGCTTCGAAAGAATTTTAAATTCCTTGAATAATCCCCAACCCTTGATCTCCACAAAGCCAAATTTGAATTCTAGCCCTTAATTTCTCCCTCCTCCCTTTATTTAAATACACCCATTCTTCATGGCCAAACAATGAGAAAAAAAAAATCAAATCCATGATCGAACAATCCATGCATCCATAATCCATGATCAAGTAGTCATAATGTCAAAATTATGAGTCCATAGCAATCAACCATCCATTTGAAGATCTTGGAAGGAGGCTAGGTGAAGCAAGAGATTGGCAAGTTTTATCTTATGGTTTTGATTTGCTTCTATAATCCTTCCTACTAGGTAGTTTATTATTTTGAGTTTTTAAATTGCATGTTTATGTGTAATCAAATCATATTTGCTCAATATTCACACTACATTTTGGTGACCACTGTGGGAATACCCATTTGGACTAATCTTGTGAGTGTGAAAATGTGACAATGGTGCTTGCAGGTAAGATTTAGGATGAAGGAAGTGACTCCAAGTCTCATATTTTCCGTCTACAATCCTTTTTGCTATCAATAATTTCAGCATTACATCTTTGAAATAATCCATAATTTTGATTGAAATTGGTTTTTGTGACAAGCATGTTCATGCATTATTATGGACACTTTATTTTTGTTGCAGGGTAAATTAGGCCTTTTAGTCCATTATTTGTATTATTATGTTGATTTACTCTATGCATTTGTTAGTTATCAATATTTTGTCTATTCTACTTTCTTCTATTGCATTGGATAAATAGAAACTTCAAAATGTGCATGAGTCTTTAGATGTTTTATCAACTAGTTTTCATCAACTATGTAAACTCCATGGATCAAGGCTTTTGATATCCCATATTCTGGCATTAGGCTTCTCTAGCTCACATATCAAACAATCTATAGCCATGTGTTTTTTGACATTTTACATACTTATCTACTATTGTGCTAATAAGCATGGCATTTGGTAAAATCCATTGTTATTACACTCTAATGGATGTTTGTACCCTGTCTTTCAGATCCCATTTTAGCACATGAGAAGAAGATGTTAGCCAAGGTTGTGGGGTTAGGCTTTACATAGGCAAAGTTCATTTGCTTAAAAAATTTCAAGGCCTTTTGATTGAACCCATTTTGAGAAAAAATTTACAGTCCATAAGATCCCCTAAATTTGTTAAAGTAAAAGACCCCTGCTCATTGAAGCATGTTTTTTTTATCTTAAGACTTTTAGTTAAACTGGTCAAGCTGCTTGCGTAAGGTGATACATTTTCCATTCATTTTTTAGGCACTTTCCATCATCACATATGACAAGAATATGTTTCTGATCATGCCATGCTAGATACCTAGACCCTATTTCAAAGCCTATAATTTAGCAACAAACCAAAAGTAAATAAATAAATAAATTATTACTTAGGTTTGATTTTACACCTAATACTAAAACCTACAAGTATTACAGTCTGTTCCTTCTCTCCAACAATCCACGCATCTAGCCTTAGACCCACATATGTTTTCAACAAATACTTGTCTATTGCATTAGACTCTGCCTATCATAACCTGGGTATGTTTGGATTGCATGTGTCTTGGTATCACACTAGTACTTGAAGGAAGCTCACCATTTGATTAAAATATCCCAAATTACTCCTCCCACCTTGATGCCAAAGAGGTATATAGTTTTTTCTTGAGTGTTTAACATTTCATGCGATTGGAAAAATTGATTCAAGTAGATACCAATTTACTTGAGTGCTTTGTTGATGATTTCAATGTCAAGTTTTTAGATAGTCATTTGATCTAACACCTGGGCCTGAACCCCTATACCCAACACATTATTGATCTTACGCCTATTCTATAATCATAAAAATCCTTGAGACTACCTATCTTTGAGACATTCTATCAAATAGTGCATTAAAAACACATTTCATTGAGGCATTTTGCTAAATATCCCACATGCCTTTGTACGGTGAGGGCACTGGCAAATATTGTGGAGCTTGGATTTACACCTACCAAATGCAATGGCTTAAAAATCTCCAAAGCATTTTCAACAAGATTGTTTTGCACGTATCTCATGCCCTTGGTGGCATTTGATCTAATCCTTCTACACCATTAGATCTTTATTTGGGAAGGGTTTTAAATCTTGACCTAGATCTGCCTGGCAAAGTGTGTTACATATTAACCCACTGATATTCCAAGTATACCACCATCTTAATTCATATCCGATTTGGTGGGCACGATCCATTCTCTATCATTTTACATGGGATGTGAACATAACACTAGGCCTTGATACCCATTTGTTCCTAGAAACAAATGTTCATATCACCCATGAGGTGTCTTGATCGGTCATTAGGTAAAACATTAGCTTCCACACAATCAGGAGAAAATCCCCACTTTTTGAAATATGTGTTAAGACGTCAATAGCAATCATAAGATTTTATCACCCATTTTGACCTAATTTTGAAAAAATTGTGTGTTCTTTTAATGTTAGTTTGATTAAATGGTCATGCAAGGTTGTTTTTTATTTATGGTCAAAGGTTTTATTTCAAATTGTCATCTGATAGCCATTAAGTTATCGTATTATTAATTTTTAATTAGATATTACCTTTTAGTCATTTCTTTCTTGACTAGCCCCTTAATTATTATTTATAATCGAGTGATTTAGTCATATTGATTTGTTGTAGTTATCTGTAACATCGGACTAACAATTACATAGAAAGGGTGAAATTTTCAATATTTAAGTATTCATAGATATCAAAAGAATCAAATTACTACACTTTGTTATTGCAGGTAACCTTGTATTGCTCTACAAAAAGATTGGTTGAAGATTAAAATCAATAAAACTACTAATTATTTGTTTTGTAGGTTAACTAGTCTCAAAATCAAATACAAACATCTTTTTTAATCATCCATCTGATCTTTCTTGATTGATACATTTGACATGTGCTTGAAGGTTTGATTGTTTCAAGATAAAACTACTAAATCTTTTGTGCAAGACCCCTCAAGATCAAAGCACCCCATTTGATTTTCCTAATCTTGGTGTTTGCAGGAGAGGGGGGTGCCATAAACACTTCAGTTTTCATTGCTTGTATATATTTTCTTGTTGTTTAATTGTATATGTTTATGCTTTCCTCACATAGAATAATTAATCATGTTATGCCAATTTGTAATCCCTTTTGAGTTTAGGATAGTATGTGGCATGGAATTCATCCCCATGCACAAGATTAGCAATTAGGGGTCGGTGACATGGATTTCATCACCATGCACTAGACCAAAACTCTGTGTTCTGATGGAGTATAAAAATTAGGAGAGATATCATTAGGTGCCTAAGTAGAATTACCCATAAAGGGTTATGTAGAGTGAGGGTTAGTTAAGCTCCAATATGCAAGGTGGTTAGACAAAACCCTATATAGACTTAGGCTCCACCATACCTTTATGTATATTGGGGACTCCCCTAGAAGCCCTTGTGTAAACATATCTTAGGATATTCCAATCGTAACAGGCATTTCGTTAACAGAGTCAATATCAGCTCCCAAGTGATCGTCATATGTAGATAAGGTTGAGAGGGTTCAAAAGATTCTATAATGGGTCACTGGCCTATAGCCTCACTCACGAAGCTATCAAACAATATGAGAATTAGGTTACACACCCTTGACTTTACTAATCATAGGTTTGTGGTCTATTTTTTTGGGTGTGTGTTGTACTAGGATAGTGTTGTTTGTGAGCCAAGTCAGTCGTTGCCTTAAACCTTTATGCCTATCTAGGTCTTTTGAAAATATAATCTTGTATATCCTTACCTTATCATTATATCATCTTGTACATCCTTATCATTATCCCCTCGCACATATTATATTTAGTACATCCTTGTTGTTGAGTTGTGGAGTTAAAAGCTTCACTGTTGAGCTCTTGTGGAGGTTGCTGGACTTAACCAGTAACTGGCATCGGCAGTATCACCGACATTGGTCAGGCGTAGACCAGAAGCTACCGACATCGGTTAGGGATCGGCCGACGTCGGTCATATGCAGATCGACAGCAATCGATGTCGGTCACCTGTGTGTGTGCATGTATTTGCATGCGTTTCTAGAATTAGACTTGTCTAATTTTAGGAGGTCCGAGTGTTTGCATGTGAAGACTAATTTAAGTCTTAGGTCTGTGTTTCTAATTATTGTAATTGGGAAGTCTAATTATTGTATGCCTTGGATCCTATTTAAGAGACCCATGGGGCATGTATTGTAATCATCTAAGAAATTTGTAAGTAAGATCAATTAGATCTGCAAGGTGTGTAAGATCAAGAAGATCTGCTGAAGTAATTGGTTAAGAGAGAGAGAACTCTTGAGAGAAATACTGTACACCTAAGAGGTGTGAAAGAGTGTGATTTGTTCATTGTATTTTAGAAGAGTTTTAATAGAGATTGGTTGTTTCTCATATCTCTTCTTATTTTCTATTTCTGATTTCTAGTTACTTATTGCTTCTGGTTCAATTCTGTGTTTAGTTGCTTATACAATGTAATCAATTGTACTCAATAGTTCCTAACACTTGTCTCAATACTATTTTCCCATCACCACCTTGTATTAATCCCCTCCTATCTTAACCATATCCACATGTCATTGTTCATACCCCAATCACCCACATATCCTAATCACATCTTGTCGTCCACACCTTCCCCCAAGTCCACTTTATCCATAATCAATCATTTATCTTGATCTTGCCCCTTCTTAATCAACTCATCCCCCATTTAATTTAACATCATCCTATTGTATCCTAGTTGGTCATGCCTATGTCCAAACCATCCACATCACATTTACATTACCACTTATCATTTCATCATCACCTACATATAACTGACCTTGTTTTAATCCCTTTATTCTTATCACATTCATCATAAAATCGTATCCCATCCTATCTTGTGAAAAATTAGTCTAAGGCTTGAGCTAGTCCCCTTCTTAACCATTCATATCATCCTATCATTCTATCACTCATCATTTGGACAAATCTCATACCTGATCGGTATCTTGTTAGCATCTTGTCACTTTCAAGCTAGAAAACCCATCACTCATCAATCTAATCTTATCTAGTCTAATCATCTTGCCTACTCATAACTAGCACCCATCCAATCACACCCTGTTGAGTTTGAAACTAGGCACCCATCAAATCTCCAATCTTTTTCTAACTTGAAAACTAGGCATTATTGATAGAATGTTAGCAACCATTGTACTATCAGTTTAAAATATGATCCTAGTCCTACATCATCCCCATCACATTCCATATATATCATCTTCATTATCACCCATCATATTAACTCAGTCCTTCTGACTTAATTTGTTCAAGAGATCATCTCTAATACTTAGTCCACCTCTACATCGACCCTCTTTATGATCCATATTTTATTATCTATCCCCATGGGTTTAGACATGGTTCTCATAGACTAATACATCTTGGCCAACAAGGATGAAGTCTTTTTGCGAGCACTAGAATTGGGTGATTGCCTACCTTATGACCTTGTTCCAATTCATCCCAAAATAATATCTTGCATCATTTCCCATCCATAACCCCCTATCTCATCAGGGTCGACCTCATCATTCAGTAATATGATTGCCCTACTCAATAAATACATCTTGGATAATAAAAATGAATTCTTCTTATAATTATTAAAGATGGGTGCCCACCTTCCCAATGATGTTGACATTATAAGCCTAAAGTCACCTCCCAATCAAGTCCCCCATCAACCCCCACCCCCATATCATCCCCTTCCACCATCTAATAGTCCTCATCCTAATCATGGCCTTTCCAATTCACAAGTTTCATAGTTTAATAAGTATCTTGATGAAAACCCATGGCTAGTCTTCTTATGACTCCTTGAGTTGGGTATCCAATTTCCTAAAGACCTTTACCCAATTCAACTCATTTCACCTCGAGTCCAAACCCATTCATGTGTGTCCCATTCGAATCCTCCATCCACTATTCATAGTCAATCATCTACCCCTTCTTACACAAGCAAAGGGAATCTTATCCTGACCACCTCATCCACCTAGTCACGTAAAAAACCATGTGATATAACATCTAATGCCTCCACATCTAAGTCACAAAGTGAAGTGGGTCCTTATACTCCCTTCTTATGTCCTTGAAGGCCCTTTTCCAACAACTAGTCGCCACTAACATGATGGTCTATCCACCCATACAACATCTTAATCCCACTAAGCCTAAACCATTTACGTATAAAGCTAATAAATATTATGTATATCACCAAACATATGGGCATACCATTAATCAATGTTATAATTTTCAAGATTATGTTAAAGACCTCATCGATCATGGTGACATAGTAATCGATAATGAACTAGATGAGTCCATATCCCTGAGTGAATAAGAAGAGGAATGTCGAGATTCTATTCCCAATCATGATCAAGCCATTCCCTTTCCAAGCCAAGGTCAAGAATGCACATCCATCCTCCATGATCCCCCCATGTTTGATAAATATTATATAAAAAATTAGTATATTTCTCATCCACCAAGTCCTCCCATCTCTCATGATTTATTTTATGGACTTATCTGTGTTGATTCCACTATTCCTCCATCACCTCCCCCTCACCCATCATATCATAAACCCCACGTTGAGAGGTTGTTTATGGCTAATCATTATTCTACTAGCATCATAATATAATGTACACTAAAGTCAACATCAGATCCAATACAAGTGTGCTCTGGATGAAGATCATGTTCAACACCAGTATTCGAATCAAAATTTCCATCAAAAACATCATCCCTCATAGATATTGTAGCTGATAATGATAATGCATATATTATTGAGGATACCTCTAATCTTGATACCTCCAAAACATCACCAAACATACCTTTCAATGCCAATCAGGATGATCAAGTCATAAAAAAGTTTTTACAAGCTTTATCTATTGATTGTTAGAGCAAATTTGATCCTACTTTGGATGTAAATACTACAACTATTCTTAGTGATCCTTTTGACATTCTTGAGGACACTTTTTATGATGTTGAGGCTAGTGATCCTAGTTACCTTTATGAGTATTATGCTACCCATTATCCCTTTAATCCATCACACACCATTAATCATCCACCTCACCTTTATACTTCCTATGTCCTAATCCATGCAAGGAATGAACAAGAACATACATCGTTGGATTCCCTCTACATTCAACATCATGTGCAAAAAATACCAAGGTCCAAGACCATATTCCAAAATTTATAAATCATGATCAAATCATCATTTATCTCATAATTCAAAGTCAATAAAATTCAAATCATCAGCCTAATAAAAAAATGTCTTCTCCTAGTGATGCCCACAATCAAGCACTAAGGGAATGTCAAAGTCATAATAAACATCATCTATCGAGTCAAAAATCAATTTCCTCTAGTGAAGCCTAGAATCTGGCACTCAAGAGTAGTCAAATTCAAACCCAATAAACAAATAAAAATGATGTCAAAAGTAATAATTGTATCATCAACCATCTTCTTAATATTTGGATAAAAGAATCAAGAAATCAAAAGGTCTGGATCCCTTAATCTCATGGCACCAATCTAAAGAATACCTTCCACCATATCCAATAGTGTATGAAACTCTCAAAACCCATTTCCATCATGATCATATCTCTTCTTCACATCCTATATCCAAACAACACAATCATGACATCCTTCCATCCATACCATATCACCAATCCCTGGGTAACATTATCCCTCGTAGGGGTTATAAAGACACCTGGCTAAAATGTCTGAAGGACGTTAAATCAAGATTTAATAAAGGCCACCAAGACATTAATACATCCAACAATAGTAACATGATCCTAACATCACACATCTTTAGAATAGGTGTTGGTTTAAGATACAACCAGTGTTTACATCCTGCATCTCACCCTTCCTTGATAAAATGAGATGTCCAATAAAAAATTTAAAAAAAATTCATCCAATGGTGAAAACTAATCTTCTGGCACCTTGGGCAAGTACCATGGTGAAAACTAGTTTTCAACATCATGGTAATCAATTATTCATATTGTACCTCAACACTTGGGGTCATAATCCATCATTGCATCCATCAAACCCATTCCTTGTCAATCATATCCATATCATATTCCTCTGTCTATATCATATATCTTATTATGTCAATCATCTCTTTCTAATCTTGACATCTGTAAGGATGAGCAAGGTGTCTTGAGAAATGTTTTAGAATCTTTTTGGCATATCCTCGAATGAATACTCAGGCAACTAAAACATTTGGTTCCTTCACGATATGGTCATTGGCAATCCCTAGTTCCTTATTCCTTGGTCCTCATCCCCTTTTTCATATCAACCTTATCCTTTTGTCATCTCATCCATAATTCCATCCATCCTCATTCTAGTTTCTAGGCTTGGTATTCCCTTTTCTAGTAACCCCATTTATATAGTGTATATACATATTCCAAAAAGCCCTAAAAATTGAAATATTAAAAAAAAATCATAAAATCATAAAAAATCCATTATGTCTTGTCTTATGCCTCGACCCCTAATTGCATCCATCTCCTTCACATCATACCATTCACATTACCCTCCTAAGCCATATTTAATACCCATCCCATATATCCCATTGTCCATATCACCATCCCAAATGAGCATCTAAATATCCATCTCATATCTTCCCATTCGTCATCTTTGATACAACATTTAGTCTTGGAATAAAATCTAAGTGATCACCCATCCTTCCATATCTTCAACGTCATTTTGAAGAGGTATTCTTGACATGCATAACCTTATCAAATAATTTAATCTAACATCCATCACTTTCTTATCATTGCCTCTTCATACCTAGCACCCATCCAATCATTATTTTACTAGTGTGAAAGGTATTTGATCCCATAATTCCCTACTCTTCTTGATAGATTGAACTCTTACAGGGTTTTATTTTATGGTCATATTTAGTCATCTTAACCTTCACATCTAAAAACACCAACTTTCCAAATCATCTTATTTGACCACTCTTAGATTCAATCTCTAGACCAAATTCGTATGAAAAAACCTTATCACACCCCCATCACGTTATCCATCCTCCTATTCTAAACTAGGGGAAAAATAGTCTCAATTTTACCTGATCAATCCTTATCCTAATCCTAATCCCTCATCTTCATCCTTATCCAAATACTTATTGGCATTACTAGCCTTGTCCAAGTCTGTACCTTGTCCAATTTCTTCTCCTAATCCAAATTTAAAACCCATATACACATCCATATCCTTATCTCAATCCTAAACCTCATCATGATCATCCTATCTAAAACTGAGTCTATCCTAAATCCATAATCACATCATGATCATCCTAGTCCATCCCATCATCCAATCACTCATCCCATCATTAGACAAGACATTATGACATTGCATGTACTTATTTGTGTGTGTTACTTGTTTGTTCTAGTTGACTTCTTTGCATCATGCATATATCTTTTTTATCATATGTTTTGTTTACATCATGTCTCTTTTTGTCTATTGGTCAATGAATGAGGATGTTATTAGGTCAACCATGGATATAATAATGCTTATATTGCCCTCAATGATGCAAAGTTCACTTCTTGCCCACACACTTTGGCACACTTTACTCTTGGTTATACTTGTACCATGGGGCATACTACCAAGTGACATACCTGTTGGATTGCTTAGACTATGATGAGCCTTATGACAGTTGTGATGGATTGATCATCTACACCCTCATCATCCATCTAATCATCCTTATTTCTATCACTAATTTAATCATCTCAGTCCATCTGACTAACATCCAATCTTTTATCCTCATCTCATCCTTTGAGTCACAAACTTTAATGACTAACATCATCCTCTAATCACTAATCATAATTTGCATCATCAGTTTCTTCTCCATCAATTATCATTTATCCTTGAGTCATAACTACATCAACTTGAGGTCTTTTCAAACTATGTAGGTAGCATTTGGTTACTTTTCAGTTCCCAAGGATAAATCAACCACTATCTCCTCTTTCCTCATTATTCACCATCACATCTCTCTCATCCTTCATCATCCTCAAGTCTTGAATTAACCAAATCATTGAGTTATAATATCAATCACTCTATTGATCAATCACCATCCTCATAATCATCTCCCTAATCTTTTCATCAATCATCTGCACCTATCGATTAGGCCTGAAAAAAACCAAACCATTCATATTTTCTTCCATCAATCACTGAATGATCAATTCATCAACTATTGTTGTTTTGCATGTGTCCTTGATAGGGGCATTATCGGTATTAATCATTTTATGGCTCATTTATTTGCATTGTAGTCTAATTTTTCTTCCCTATCTTTTGATAGCTAGATCATATTATTTCTTCTCTATCATCACTTACATCATAGTGATTGATTTGGATTTGAGCTACACCTATCATTAATCTCATTAAAATAGTATTATCCTAGCCTCTAGATCTCCCTTGTATGCATCTTTACTTCAGATACATCTATAGTTGGCAGCCCTTTTATCCTATCATCATCATGTTATGATTGATTCCCCTTTGGAATGTGTTGACAATCATGACACAATCGTCTCTACTCCCTGTGCATGTGTCTTTTCCATTGGTATCATCAATATTTAGCTCACTACTCAAGTCGAATTTATTTATCTTATATCTCATATTTAGCATTGCATCCCCTCATCTATCCATCACATCCAACCCATTGTTTCTTTGTTTGAGAGGTCATCCATCTCATTCTTCCCCACATGTCCCCTCGAGGGGGCATCATATCCACTAACATCATGTCTATTAACATTCATCCATGAAATGGGTTTTCTTTGAAAGACCATTACTCCTTCCACAGAGAGGGTCAAAATGTATGCATCTAAATTTGATCATTTTATTTAATTTCACTAATATTGTTAGATGACACTAATTCCACTTATCTAATTTATCCCCTTTAATCTTGCTAATTTATCCCCTACCTAATCATTTATCTAATATCTCCATTCATTATTCTTCATTAACTAATATTAGTCCTATCCCACTTCTTCATTAATTTTCTTAAATCTCCATTATCTCATCCTAATCCCACTTATCTATTATTTGAGAATTTTAAATTCCCATGACCCACCTGCCTACCTACTAAGCCTATTCATAGGCTCTCCTACACCCCTAGTCTCTAATCACCCTCCCAATCCATATCTAATCCTCTACCTAATCCTAATTAATCCCTAAAGAGGATTCCATATTTCTTTAATTCTAGAATCCTCATTATTCTCACCCTTCCTTAGTAGAAGCCTCTAAATCTAGAAGCTTCCAAGGAATTTTAAATTTATTGAATAATCCCCAACCCTTCATATCCATAAAGCCAAATTTGAATTCTAGCCCGTGATTTATCCCTCCTCCCTCTATTTAAATCCACCCATCCTCTATGGCCAAAAAATGAGAAAAAAAATTTAAATCCATGATGAAACAATCCATGCATCCATGATCAAGTAGCTATAATGTCAAAATTTTGAGTCTATAGCAATCAACCATCTGGTTGAAGATCCTAGAAGGAGTCTAGATTAAGCAAGAGATTGGTAAGTTTTATCTTATGGTTCTGATTTACTTCCATAATCCTTTCTACTAGATAGTTTATTATTTTGAGTTTTTAAATTATATTTTTATGTGTAATCAAATCATATTTGCTCAAAATACACATTACACTTAGCATGTTATGTGATATGATTGCTAGTAAGATGTAAAATGTATGAATATTTTGGTTATATTATGTTAACTAATCTTGTATTACTAATCTTGAGTAAGGAGTGAGATAGACTTCATTAGCTTACTAGCATCATAATGTTAGATGAAGGCAATCTGATCAAGTGATGTGAATGAATTTTGACTAATCTATAGATCACTATTATTTATTATTCTTGAAAACTTTGGCCAAAGTATATTTCATGAGTGATGTGAGACATTGTCATTTCATGAGTATGATTTACATGTTTATATGATATCTTGCAATAGAACAAGTTTTCTATGATACATCGCATGTTTAGTTTTAGAAGTCATACAACACACAGGTACTTGTTTGTCTCTCTGGATTCCTGTGCCATCACTATCTATTCATCCATGAAGGGAGGGCCATTTCTTGATGGGATTAGTGTGGTTGATCATTGGTCTATGGTTGGTGTGGAAAAACACTCAAATGATGCTCTCCCTCTCCATAATAGTACTTACTTAGAGATGACACTTGAGATTACCACATATACTGGATAGTTCAGATAACTCGTGTCTGAGGAACCATCTATCTTATTTATGTACATTATATTATATTATATTTATTATTGGAAACATTATCATGAAAAGTTATAATTACCTATTTACTATAGATTGACAATAGTGGTTGTGTATTGTACCAGCAATGACTGGCTACTTGTAATTACTTTCTATGTTTGTATTATGATGTGTTACATATGTTGATAGTGGTTAGTGACTGTTAGATGTCACATGTTTATTTACAGTTATCACACTTAGAGTATTTTATATGATCATTGCTTAGCTTTTTATGTTGTAATCTATTTATAGTATATGTGTTAATTAAAAAAAATCATGTTTATCTATGTTAAACCCAACGGGGTTATTACAGCTACCGATTATGTACTTTCACCTTTTTTGGTTATGGAAGTTTTGATATTGCTTCTTAGATTTATTTTGTATAATGTTATGTTGTCACTTTTTAAATTTTTTGAAAATTATTAATTAATGTGATCTTATTTGTATTATTAACCTGATTTTCCATAAAATATTTGTAAAATGAGAAGGGAAGAACTAGTTGGGCCAAGCAACTTAAAAGGAGTTGTAATTTTATATCACAAACATTAGAACCAAACATCACATAGCTCTAATGTAGTGTGAATGGATAATTAGAGCGAGAGATTCAACCTACTCTCTTGGATTGAGATGCAAATACATGCACATTCATCAATCCTTCTTTTGGTATAAGATGTAAATTGAATATTTGATGCAAGTCACACAATAAAAAGTCAATGGGTAAACACAAGAGGAATCAAGAAAAACTTGATCAGGAAACACATTAGCTAAGGGGCACAATGAAGAGGAAGAATAAGAGGATTCAAAACAAGGATTCCAAATAACCTACAACCTCCCTGATAACTTTGTGCATTCTAAGAAGGAAAGGTCTTGATTTATATTTTATCATCATCAGAAAGTCTATGTATGTGTTTGGAAATGGATAAATAATCAAAGCCAATACAACATACCAACTAGTGAAACCTAGTGGATAGAATAATATCAACGTAAAAGAAGGCAAGTGCCAAATGGCCAAATATAGAAGATAGATAAATAAAAGGATCAGAGTCAAGGAGGGAATAACATGAAGAATAAAACACATAGAAATAAACCAATGTGTATAGGAAGTATACAACATAAAATAATGATTTTATAATGAATCATTACATAATGGTGAGCATGATCAATGAATAGTGTCATCAAAAGTATAATGTCACAATCATAATAATTAGATGCATTGTGATAAGTGTCAAAAGTAGTATACAAGATTGAAGCATGAGTTATAGGAGAACACAAGTCATTAATATGAGATAGTCACCATAGAGGGTGGGCTAGAATAGACACTATCACCTCTCATAAAAAAGTGAATGTTTCAGTTTAGATATGTCCTATGTAGTGAAACTCAAATAAATTTGTAAACAATCTCATGTTCTAGATGATTAGGTGTATCAACTCATGATAGTGTAACTATAAATGAAGGGAAATGTCTCGTAATAATTAAAAATTAAGCAAGTAAATGTGATGTATCATATATGATGTCAAAGTGTTGAAGGATATATCCATTGAAGCTCGTTATGGGATGTGTAAAATGTTAATCCTTGACGTGATCAATCCCTAAAGTGTCATTGTAGGAAGGATTATTATCCTTATATTTAAAATATGAGGATTTATTGGTTATCCATTATTGCCTTCATCTACTGTAATTATGATTGTCCTTGTCCTAATATTGCATTGTAATTATCAAAGGATTGTACAACATAAAATAAATTTGTGCACGATAAAGATCCATGTTGTATTAGATAGGGATAGTTTTGATAAATTTGCTTTACCATATCCAAAAGTGTAAGTAAAATGAAGACTTATGATATTGTGTTGAGTTGTTTTGTCCACTATAATATTTTCTCTCCATTGACATTCTATTGAAATACCAAGGATCAAAGGTTTTGTATGCAAAAAATATATTAATAAATGATCATTTAAAACCATACTCAATAAATTATGGTGTGCAAGTTTTATATATTTGAGAATTTGATTTTTTTTTTTTTTGTTAATGCTTATTATTCTAGGTTTTGAATGCTCGAACTTGATTGCATCATGGTTAAGATCTTTTATATTGTTTCATAAAGCAAGGCATCTTTTTTTCACGTGTTCATTGACTTTGTGGTAGTCTTAAAATGCATTTTGTTTGTAAGATTTTGATTCTTGTCATAAATTGGGATGTTAAATAGATGGTAACCCAATCAAGTGCATGTATAATAATATTTTCAATATAATGTATTGATTTTTGGAAAACTTTGGAGTACATTATGGCACGAGATTTGATGGTGTCTTTCTTTCACTAGTTTGAATCATATGTTGGATTAATTTTTATTGATCCAAAGTTACTTAGTATTTTACTTTGGTAGTATTTGTTTTAAGTTTATTTTATTAGTGGGATTTTTGGTTCACAGGAATGTTAGTTCCGTAACCACCTCATGTGAAAAGTTTTTCACCTTCCTTGTAAATAATGATCTAAAATAATATTTTATGCATTTTGTGTGAAATTCAATATTCGTAATGTAATTTATTGATGATTACAACATTTTCCTTGGGCCATCAGTGGTATCAGAGCCATGTTTTGAAGGAAGCTGTAAATATGACAGGGAAAGAAGAAAGAGAATGTTGAAGTTATACAGTTCAAATTTCATTCAAACTGCTTGGACTTTCTTGAAGCTTCACCAATATCAAAGAGTGATAAAATGCAGATAGATAGTATGAGATGAATAAAAAATGGTACAAGACTTCCTATAAGTGAAACACATATGTATTTATATTGTTTGTATTTCATGAATATATAATGATAGACCAAGAAATGCTTCTATAATTTATGGTAGCATTGGTAATTCTTTTAAATTCTCATAAGCATGGCAGTTGGTTTTATTTCCTATGTATTCATAGAATAAACAATATATTTATACATATGTTGGAAATCTTACACATTTAATCATCAACTGGTAGAATGCAGATCAGATAGAATGCAGACCTAGCAAGATCAGAAATAATGAGACCAGGCACGATTCTGCAATGGTACGACAAAGTGTAGTAATTTTATTTTTTGATTTTGATTAAATATATATTTACCTTATTTAATGGGCCCCATCACATAAGGAAATCATTGGGTTATACAAGTAAAGAGGGTAAATTAAATTCATATTTGTTTCAAATATTCTTCAAACAACCCAAAGTTTCTTTTATCCCCTAGTAAAAAGAGGTTTGCAGTTTTTTAACTCTTCAAAATCCAATTGCATTTTCAATGTGATTAAAGGAGAGGTGGAAAAATTAATTACATTAGACATTTTCTAAAAGGGAGGTCAAGTGTTATTTGAATTAATTGTGAAAACTAGGAAAATATGCACCCACCATGACTAGTTTTACCATATCTTGAACACATTATGATATTATTTTGCCAAAGTTACCTTTTTGGAAACTAGACTCAGATATATTTCCAATGAGTATACACAAGAAGGGGTCCATCTTGTCTTGATATGTAATTTTAATCCCCGTAAACTAGTCAAATTTTCTGAATCGACATTAAAGGGGGGTCTGCCTAGCCTGATAGAAGAGCAAAATTTGAAACTATCATATATTCTACATACGATGGTCAAATTATTCATATGACCCCTCATTTTTCATATAAATGTATTTTTAAGAGCATTAGTGCAAGCATTTTTTTATTCTGACATGTGTAAATATGTTTTTCACATATTTTGAATAAACTACACGTTGTAATGAAATCACATGCATTTTCAGTTGAAACTGACACATTTAAAATATAATTTTTTTTCCTATTTAATTATGCTTGTATTATATGAAAACATATAGTCTCTCACAATTCAGAGGATCATTTGTAAAATGTAATCCATTTCAAAGGTAAAGGCAAAATCTCGATAGAATTCCTTACTTTTTTGCATCATGGTTAAAATTATGAGTCTCATTTCTGACACTGGATGCCTAACTCCTAAAAATTATAAATAATGGTCAATGAACATGGAAAACACATTAATATTCAATTATTTATGGGATGTTGTTGAAAAATAACCAACATTACCCACTGAAGCCATAAAACTTATAGAATTTCACAAACATGACAGGCGAGCTCTTGCATTGTTAAAATCCAGTTGCAGTGCATAAGTCATAATTCACATAGATGTGATTAAATCTAAAGCTTGAAAAGCATGGAAATATCTAAAATACTTGTATGATAAACAACCTGCTTACAAGAAAATTGATCTCCTTATGCAGTTGCGTAACACTAAACTCACTAATGATGATGTTTCAAAATATGTGTCACGCATTAAAATTTTGAAACAAGAATATGGCACTACTGACAAAAAAATTAATTATGAAATTCTCATTTCTATTATTTTGAATGGCCTTAGCCCAAGCTACATGAATTTTCTAAATATGTTACAGCTTAGTGATAAGCTTTACAAATTTACATTTGATTCAATTTGTGAGTTGCTCACTCAACATGTGCAATAATTTGCAAAGAAGAAATCTACTGAGGAGGCACACTATTCCAAAATAGGAAATCCATTATATGAGCCCAACAGAAGACACAAAGAGAAACATAAACACTCACAGAAGCACACTTCCAGGCATAATCATCATTTTAGTTCTTCAAAACATAAACATCACTCTGGACATAGGGATCATTCAGGTTCTCCTAAACATGGACATCATTCTAGTTATCCAAAGCATGAGCATCACCAAAAACATTCACATGGACACAAGCACAAGCATATGCATTCTTCCTCATGTGGCTATTCTTCCTCTAGTTCTAATGGACATGAGACCATATGCTACAATTGTGGTGGCATAGGATATCTCTCTACAAAATGTCCTTCTCGAAGGAGGTCCTCTCGACAATGACATAAAGTAGAAGTAAACATTTTTTATCACTCCAGTCACTCTAATCACTCTTATAGATATTCTTATACATATTTTTCTAATGGATGGGATGACTACAAAGTTGCATGCTCTGTAGTTGATGACTATATATTTTGAGTTGGTGACACACCCATCTTGTGCGAGCTGCTCGGCTCAAGATTGAGATTTGATGTAGTAGCACTTTTTATCATGTGTACTTTGATTTCATAGATGTAGTGATGATATGATATTTGATGTGGAGTATTTCAATGGTTTATACTTGATTTATTTGTTGCAAGACTTCTCACCTCTCACTTGATAATAGAGAAGATATTGCATATTGGTTTTTTGATCAGTCATCAATGATGTACAGTATGAGTCAGCATTGTGCTTCTAGCATTATTAGTGTTGAGTAAAGGCCTACATGAGATGTTGGAAATTATTGGGCATTACTTTGAGATGTGCCATACACAATACAAAGGGTAGTCACTATTGGATGAATTCTATGTGAGGATCGATGTAGTTGGACAATGCATGATCATGTTTTACTGCAGTGCAAGATGATCAGGGTGTGGATCAGTCTAGGATGCACAGTGTACCAATTGTAGTTGCAATAGAGTGTACTTGGATGACTCATAGTTCTTTGCTCCAATCTATTATACCCTTTTGGATCAAGAGAGAGTTTGTTGGCTTAATTTTTATTGATACAAAGTTACTTAGTATTTTACTTTGTTAATATTTGTTTTTAGTTTATTTTTTTAGTGGGATTGTTGGTTCACGGGAATGCTAGTTCCATAACCACCTCATGTGAAAAGCTTAAAAAGCTTTTCACCTTCCTTGTAAATAATGATCTGAAATAATATTTTTATGTATTTTTGTGTGAAATTCAATATTCATAATGTAATTTCTTGATGATTACACCATTTCCCCTAAACCATCATCATAAATGTATCCATGGTAGGTGCATGGTTAGTGGTAAGATGTGAATTGTTAGGAACTAATGTAGAGTCCCTAGGTTGATGTAATATATCTTCTACAAATGAAGTATCCATATCAGAAAGACAAATGAATGATTTGTAAATTTTTTCAAGTAGTTTATCTTGATAAGTGCTAAAAAAATATTGGTAAATATATTATACATTTTAAGATCAGATGGTTGATAGATTTAGTAATGCATGTGACATCAAAATTTAAATATATGATCATGCATGTCATCTTCAGATCTTTGTTGAAGGGTTTGAATACTCTCAAATGTGGTAAGAGGTCAATTAATGGTGATGCATTAATCAAAGAAAACTTATTGTAAGCATTGAAAGGACTGTAAGGATCTAATAGGTAAAACATTGAACCATTACAAGGCATCACCAATCAAAGTGCTAGGAAACAACTTAAGTATAGTTAAATCACATTGTTCATAGTCTCCTATAAAAATATGAGAATCTCAATGACCGTCAAATGATGGAAGTGTGGTATGATCAAGTCATGTGGGAAAGGTGTATCAAGTACATATTTAGGAATAAGATTGTAAGATATAACTTTGTGTGTAATCATAACATCATAAATCTTTTAATGGAGGGTATCAATATGCACTTTTCTTTATAAGTCACCTATGGAATGCACTATAGTGTAGATGATATTTTGTCATTATGTATCATCTAAGTCTTGTGCAATTGGAAAACTCATACCTTGGTTGTTCCTCTTAGTTATACACATGTCTTACTTCTACAAGCCTCACATCTACTCTATCTTGTGCCCTTTATCCTATCTATTAGACTGACCAACCTTATATTGATGACATAGACATCTCATATTTTTCAAAATGCTTAAAATGTAATTATGATACACCTTTATAAGTTTTGAGTCTCTACATGCTCTCCTTCTCCTTAGACACTAACATCTATGATAGACAATAGCATTAACGTTATTATTTTAGACCCAACATAAGTGTCTAGTGCCATAAAATCATTCAATTTGTAAATGAAATGTATTATAAAAGTCAGTCTAAGTGCTTTATTATGAGTTATCTCTCGATAGGATTAGTATAAATACAATATCAGCCCTCATTCATTCACCACCTAGTAATCAGATCAAAAGAACACACAAAAATCACTTAAGTTACCAAAACCTTTGCTATTCTAGCCTATTTTGATATCAATCAAAAGGAATAGCAAAATTACAAGTCTGAAGTACTAAAGGAATAGTCACAAAGTCACATTTACCAAGTTACAAGTTAGATGTGTTAATGATAAAAATTATTCTATCAACTAATCAACCTTTTTGCCTATTGCGAAGGTTAGGTTCGAATCATACTAATCTAATGGTAAAGTTCTAGAGGTTCAGATATGATCCAAAAGATGCAAGGGTTTTTTTAAATAATAAAATAAAATAACAAATAGGCTATTAAATATAACATATTCCATTATAATTCAGAAATCTATTTATTCAAATAATGAATCAGTTCATATATAAATATGTAATCTATCTTATCTGACAAAAAAACCTATGAACAAGACAATCTTTTGAAAGAAAATAAATCTGATTCCATAAAATAATATATTCTCAAGTAATATCTTCCTTTGTTGTAATAACTTCTAAGTAACACCAAGATAATAAACAAGAAGTACAAATGTAAAATGAAAATAAAAAAGTAAATATTTTTAAAAATGTATATTCAATAAAGAAAGTAACACTGACATAACTCAATAAACATGATAAAAAAAGCAAATAAAACATCAAACAATTAAATCAAACAACAAACTAATTAAAAAAACATAAAAGCATTAAATCTAAACTAAATTAGAACATAAACAAACTAATCTAAAACTTAATTAAATTAATATAAAACCTAACTAAACTAAGAAACTAAACTAAGTTAAGAAACATAACTTAAAAAAGAAAATCAGAAATAAACAATAAATTAAATACAAATATACTAAAAACTAAATAAAGTAGAAAAGAAATTAGATCAATTAGAAATTAAACAAAAATCAGAATTAAACTAAATTAGAAGTCAAAGTCCAAAATAGAATACAATATAAACAAAACACATGAATCTCATCAAAGAGAGTCGTCTTAGAAAACTAAAACAATTTTATTTGAAAAACCAACATCTTCTTTACAAATATTTTGAAAAGATAACTATTATAATCAATTAGATCAATGAAATGTCACAAACAATAAAGTTTTCATCATTATTCAAGTTAAATACTCAGATTTTGTAGATAAGATTGCAAGAAATAATCATCAAAAGATGTTAAACTTAAATTTTTTTAGATAATATATTATAAATGATAATATAAAACTAAATATACCTCCGTGGTCCAAGCAATATACTTAACCTTTAAAAAAAGTACCATTGATCTATCCATAAAAATCATGTTATTTCAAAAAAATTGCATAAAAGAGAGAGATAAATGATTAACTTTATAATGTACAAGTTTTCAATATATGTGTTGCTCCTCCTCTTAAAATGAATCATTGATCTCCTTTTATACTTCAAAATTAATTGAAACGAAGTTGTAACTAACCTTAGTTAGTTACTTGTTAACTTAAATAATTGATTTATATAAATCAATTAATATTGATAGTTATTAATTAAGGTTTATTTAAGACTTAAAAGTTTTAAGAGATCAATTATTTAAAAATAGAGTAGGTAGTTTCTAACGGATGGCGACCTTATAATATATAGAATTACATATTTCAATAAATAATAAGATAATTTAAAAGTTAAATGTAATTCTTATCTATATTAATTTCATAATGCATATAATCGAAATTATTTAAACATATTATAAATATCAAAGCTTTAAAACTCTGTTACACTTCCAAAATATTATAACCAAAGTATCAAAATCAAAATGTACTTAAGTCTTAACAACTTAAAAGTTCAACTTCAAAATAAAAATTTGTCTTTTTGATAACCAAAAGTCATTAAAATCAGATAAAATTTTAATCACTGATTTTTTTTTTCATTCAAGCATTCATTATATTCGATTTCAGTTATAAAAATTTGGATCAGTTTAATTCCAAAATCACTTTCAAAATTATCTACTTCCAACTTAACCCACTTCATAACTCTAATTTATATTAGAGTGTCTGATTCAACTTGACTGATTGAATACTTTTTTTAAAGTAGTTAGATTTATGACAAGCAATAATTTTTATAAACCTAGCTTTTTGCACCCTATAATAAACATATTTTGAGGTGGTGTAGGCTCACAGAACAAGAAGGTAAAATAAGATTGACAATTTTTTTTGCATAATCTATCTCATTGGTCAAATGTGTTGATTCATTAACCACATAGACTCTTTCTTGACTAGATAACCGAATAGACCGCTGATTTAGATTATTATGCAACTATTAGGAAGAGATACTATGTGAATGAGATATGTCTCTAAATCTATGACCATGAAAACCTCTATCACCCCTATGATTTATGGGATAAAAAGTAAATTATTCAACATATTCTAAACTTGAAGGACGATGGCATCAAAATGGATAGACATTCATGGTCCTTTATCAACATATCTAAAGCCAAACCATTTAGCCCTAAAACCCTATCTAAAAAATTTCCTATTTTATGCTTCTTGATTCATACTGTCATAATTTTGATTCATTCCAAAACTCTTATTATCATTATCTCTGTTTGAACTTGGTTGGTCGCAATCTGACATCCTATATATAGTTTGGAATATATTAAAAATTTGATTTTTATGACTGAGTATCAACATGAATATATCAATTACAAAAATAAAATTTTACTTTTATATTTTTAAACTTCAATCATTTATGAACATTTTTAGTTATAGCAACAGAAAAAATAAATAATCTCAATTGTTTGAAACTAAACCATCTACATAAGAAAACTTATGACTATGTCATAATTTATCAAAATAAAATTATACGTTGATAATTCTATTTTCAAAATATTATACCATATTTTCTTGCATTATGTTCTTCACTGTATGAATGGCATTTCAAAATATGTATTATTCTCAAACTGCATAATTTCTCAAACTAAACCAACTCAAACTCACTGAAAGAAATATTTCTATAAAAGTTTCATTCATGACATTATAAACTACGTGTATTTCCTAAAAGTCTGAAAATAAATAGAAACCATTCAATATTATAAGATTTTGACAAAAGAATTCTTTTTTGAAACATCAAAAAACAACTTTTCACAGTTTTCATGAAACTGTTAACTATTTCATTACTTTCTTTAAATATCCATGACTTTGGAATAAAACCCAAAAAAATATGTCTTTGAAAATAATCCTCTGAGTTTAGAAAACTATATATATATATATTGCATGTAAACAACTTTGTCTATGAAAACTGTTTAACACAATATCTTCACAAAATACCCGAAACACTTTCAAATCCATAGAATATCTCGATGAAAATAAACATGTAGAGATCATTATTTATTTCAAACCTCAAACATGATTTCAAAAATCAGCTGACAAAACCAAAGCTACCACTGTAATATAAAATTGAAAAATTAACATTGAAATATGCATACTTGCAAGAAAATCTTCATTATTCATCCATAGAATACCCATAAAACCCTCTTTGAATTCATCCATATTTCCATAGAATAACCATACATAGCTTATCCTTCAAAACCCATGTCTTTATGAAACTTTAGTTTTGAAATATAAAATATGAGAACAAGTTACCACTGTAACAATATCAACAAATGAAAATTTAGAACCAAAATATTGCATGTTCATAATATATCTCTCAAACTTATTTCAAACACAATTCGATCACACTTAATGCATTTATAAATGATAATCTTCGTTTATAATCAAGTCTACTTCAAAAATCAAGACGAACAACTTTATAATGAAAAATCTCATACCATAAAATGAAACACAACAAACCCAAAATTCTTTTCAACCTCTTTTATAACCAAAAATTCATGCATGTAGCAAGATTCGAATAAACAACTATCTCACCCAAACTTTATCCAAAATCCATATATGCAAACTCAAAACACAACATTCCTTTCATGCACCAATCATAGTAAAAACTATAAATATTTCTTTCATATTTATCCATTTTCATCATGGGTATACCTAGCTATGCCTTCCTACAATTCCTTATCTAAAAGCTCCCATCTGTAAATTTTCCAAGTTATTTTGACAAAGTGTCACTTCCACAGGGGAGCTTTGTAAAAATGAACAACCAAATGAAAAATAAGACTATATATAACCAAATTTCATGCCTTAATTGCTTGTGCCTATGTGCTCTCATGCTATTGATTTATCAAATCGAGGAAAGTAATTAGCAGACTGCTAACTCATTTAGCAATGCTTTTGAATTTGGTCATGACTAAATCTTTTTTTAAAACACTTACCAAATTTCATAGTTTTAAGCATGTACTATTTTCATTTATTTCTTTTAAACTGCCTTTGATCTCCTCGAGATCTTGAAACATTCAACTCACTTCACATTAAACTAATTGCTAACTTTACTGTTGACTAGATCACCAACTTGCCACCTTAATCCATCAACTTGCCAATTAGACCATTCATAAGCCACGAGATTATCAAACATGAAATAACCAAATTTCCAAGGTCATGCATAGGTTTATTTTACTTGATTTTTGAAATGAAATAATAAACCTATGCCTATTTCTAATCCTTTGTGTTTCGAGTTTGAATATATAAGTTTAATTCAATTTATCCTTTTAAAATACCCCATGACCACTATAGAGCCTTCGATAGGTACACCAATTTAGCTTTAAACACTTAGAATAAAATAGTGTTTAGATCAAAAACTTAGAACTTCTTAAGATAATTAATAATCCTTAGGAATATAATAACTTAGGTTCAAATACAAACCAAACTCTTTTTACTTCACAACTTATAATACCAACATTTTATACTTACAATCGAATTGTGATTGAAATCGATCTAAAATTCATTATGACAAATCCATATAAATCTCACAGTTGAAGTTCAAATGTAGATAATTAAAGACTATCATGATAAATCATATAATACATTCAATTCTAATAAAAACTAGAGCAAACATTATATTTTCTAATTGGGAATGATGCAATGAACACTTTACTTGAATACAAATTTGATCAATTTGCTTAACTTAAAACTATTAGCTAAAAACAAACATTGATAATGATAGTATATATGTAAATTTTATTCATTTCACAATAACTGTTTTTTGAAACTACTATAATATAGATACGAATTCATAAACAAATTATTACTCAAATCATTCAATTGAAAACATTCATATTCATAATATTATTTATTGACTTAAGTTCTCGACTGTAGTTTTATATTTTATGAATAAGTCATCTCTATATTAGATAGAAGTATTAGTTTCAAAAAATTCAATGGGTATGAAAAATAGACATAACACTAGCAACCTTATTAGTCAATTTTGAATAATGAAATTGAGTAGTAATCAAATTATCATTTATAAGAAATTAATTTTGAGAGTGTGATATGAGTAAATCATTTTTCAAGTAACTACACGCGAACCCATTTATAATGAATTTTAACAAGAGATGTTATGTTTGGCTAGCATAACACGATGAAAGGAAATGATATAATAGGAAGCTTGGGTTGGATGCATAAACAAATACAAATGCCTTAAATACAATATTTGAAAATAAAGTATTACTTCAACTAGTTATGACTCAACATATATCATTCATGTATAAAAAAATGAACTTATAAAGAATAATATCTCAAAATAATTGATACTTATAGTTATATTGCAACATCTCTACATTCTCCCTCCATAATATAAAAACTTCATCCACTTGAGACACTTGTTGATCTTTCAAAAATAAAAGACAAATAATTAAAAAAAAACAAATAAATAAATTAAACAAGAAACAACAGAACTAGACAGAGAAGAAAATAAAGCAACAAAATAAAATGAAATAAATAAATCTAAAAAGAAGTTAATTATAAAATAATTTTAAATGATAGTTGTTAATTGAATAACGTAACCAATTACCATCAAGATCTTTCGAATGAAAAGCATTATTTTCAAGTACAATTACAACTCAATAACGACTAAGCTAAAATAAATCAAATTTATGATACTTATCAAGTTCTTCATGAGCTTTGTCCTAATATAAACTAAATCACCTACTTTAACTTTTTATTAAAATCTTTCTTATCAATTTTTGTTTAGCCCTTTCTAATTTTTATAATATTGTTGTTTTTGATTCATCAAGAGCTATTAGATCATGTAATCTTTGTTCAATCAAATTAGTATTTTTAAAAATATTGAAAAGTAGTTTTAGTTGAATAAATCTGAAATTTTATTAATAAGGTGACTTTAAATTCATATACCAACATGAAAGGTGAATAACCAGTTACCACCATGACAATAATTTTATTAGTCCATAAAGCTTCAAGAAAATTTAGAGACTAATTTCATTTATTTTTACAAACTAATTTCTTCATAATTTAAATCAGATTTTTATTTGCTGACTCAACTTAACCATTATCTTAAGGGTAATATTTAGATGAATGATTAGATATAATAGAATATTTTTTGAAAAATTCTATAAATTCATTTGAAATAAATTGAGATATGTTATTAAAATTGATTTCATAAAAAACTTCTAATTTGAAAAAATCTATTTTCTAAAAATGTAATCACTTCACCTATTACATAATTTTTAAGTGCTTTGACCTCAGGCCATTTAGTGAAATAATCTATTGTTGTTAATATATATCTATGATCAACTGATGAAAAAAATATGTATATCTAAAATAAAGTCATTACCCCATTTTGTGAATGATTTTTTAGGTATCATAAGATTTAAAGACATTGCAGGTAATTTACCTCTACCAACAAACAATTGACATAACATATAAGAATGAACAAATTTATAAACATCTTGAAATAGTGTAGACCAATAATAACCTGCTCGTAATATCTTATAAGCAATAATTTTTATAGCATAATGTCCACCAAAATTTTCTTCACGATAACCTTTAAGAACTTTTTGGGTTTGATCATGTGTAAGGCATCTTAAAAAAATATCATCTCTATTTCGATACAATAGAAAAAAAATTAATAAAGAGAAATCTAAAACTTTAAAATGTAAAAAACACTTTTGATTCTTATCATAATTATTAGGATAGGCTTAATTTACAAAATAAAATACTAAGTCATGATACCAATCATTTTCAATCAACATACAATCTCTTTCATTCATTTCAAGACCAAACTTGAAATTTAAAAAAAATAGATATTTTTATGGTTTTTAAATGAGGCTTTGCATTCAAATTATCATCAACTGACAAAATCAAAACATTAATACTTGAAAAAATATTTTTAACTAAATATTTTGTCAAGTCATTACCTTTAATTATGTTTGAAGTTTCAAATTTAAGATCAAACTCTTGAATTAGTAATATCTATTTTGCAAGCCTTCTTTGAATGGTTGGTTGTTTCAAAAGATAAGAGAAAACGAGTATGTTACATTACATTATAACTTTATTTACCATTAATACATAACTAAATTTAATTCAAAAAGAAACTAATGAGAAAACAAATTTCTCAATAAGAGGGTACCTAATTTCAATATTTTAAAAAACTTGACTCATATAATCAATTGATTTTTCATCATTATTTTCAAATTCTTGTGTGATAACAATTTCAATAGTTTTTTTGGTAGCATTAACATAAATAATAAATACTTTCTTTAAATTTGGTTTAGCAAGTACTGGAGCACTTACAAAGGCATCTTTGACGTTATTAAATGTTAAATCAACACTTTCATCTCAAGTATAAAATTTATCTTTCTTAAACAATAATTGTAAAGGATTAAACTTATCAATAAAATTTGATATGAATTTCTTTAAAAAAATAATTTTATCAAAGAAAGACCGTAAACTAGATTGATCTTTAGAAAGAGGTAATTTCTTAATGGCTTTATATGTTCAAGATTTATGAAAATGTCCTAATA
Organism: Torreya grandis; assembly: GCA_037957365.1. Lineage (NCBI taxonomy): Eukaryota > Viridiplantae > Streptophyta > Pinopsida > Cupressales > Taxaceae > Torreya > Torreya grandis. The sequence goes on from JARHVA010000751.1 coordinate 1,783,171, forward strand.
ATTTACCTTCAATAACACTAAAAATTGATTTTTTTACTTCGAAGATATACCATACTTTCGACACCTTGTGAAAACTTCATGAAGATGATTTAAATATATTTTGTCTTTTGTAATAAACAATGAGATCATCAAAATAGACCTAAATAACAATGTCAATCAAATCATTAAATGTGATATACATAACTCTTTGAAAAGTAGATTTTGTATTCATTAATCCAAATGACATTCTATTATAAGCAAAAATCCCTCCACAAGTAATAATAGTTATTTTATGTTTATCTTTAAGATTTATAAAAATCTGATTATAACTAGAAAATCCACCTAATAATGATATCATTTTTCACACTGTAATTTATTGTAAAATCTGATCTATACTTGGTAAAGAAAAATTATTTTTAAAGTTAGCTTTGATCAAGTCCATAAAATTAACACATAATCTAATATCACCATTTTTATTTCTAACTGGTACTAAATTAACTACCTATTTAGAATATTTTACAAAAAAATTGACACTAAGATAAATAATTTTATCTGACTTTTTGTTGATGGTGTCCTCTAACAAAATATTAATTCATCATATTTTTTATTTTACAATTTTAATACCAAGTTTTATAGGTATATCATGTTTAATAATATTATAATTATAACCTTTAAAATATTTGTATAACTAAGCAAACACATGAATAATTTTTTTGAATAATCTAATGGATTTTACCTTCCCACTAGCTGTAACTTGAATTCTTAAATACATATATTTACGATTTTTTTATGTACCCAAATTGATAGGAATAGTTTTATCTATAATTCTCCTAGATGGTTCATCTATTTCAAAAATATTAAGCTGATCATTAGGTGTAAACATAGATTCTAAACTTACTAAATTAGCAAGTAATTTAATAGTACTTAATTACAAATAATTTGCATAATTTAATAGATAAGCATTATGACTAAAATAATTACCTTTAATAAATGAATATAAGTGTTCGTCACAATTAAAAATAGATCAACTATCATTCAAATTTGAAATTTTAAGTCAATTTTTTTTTTAAAAGTTTATGATTGATTCACTTTCACTTAAAGTTGGATTAGATGCAAAAACAACAAGTTTATCAGTTATATTGTTCTATTTTCTAAATATGTGAATGATATTGAAAGCTTCAAAATGTTCAAGTAAAGATCAAACCCTTTGAGTATAGCGATGTAAATGAGTTTGATTAGCTTTATAATTTTTTTGATCTAGCCTAACAACTAATTCAAAATCTCCAAAAACTTTTAAATGTTTAATATTAAGTTTGATAGTTTTTTCCAACCTTAAACATAATACTTCAAATTATACTATATTATTAGTATTTTTAAAGGATAATTTATAAGAATAATGGAATATCTTACCAATAATTGAGATTAAACATTTTCAACACCATTTCTTTGTTGAGAACAAGATCCATCGAAATATAGTGACCATAAAATATTTTTTGCGAAGAATTTTTCATGCTAATTTTGTGATTCATCTAAATTCATAAATTCATAAGTTTTAATACCTGTATCAACATAAAAAATAATGGACGAAGTGAATGATTTTATAGGTGTACTAGACCAATCTTTTCTTTTCATAAAAACAATCTCATTGCTAACGAAAACCCATGTAATATCTTTTTTGATAAAAACACTTGTTGCTTTTGACCAATCTCTTCCTAATAATATAACATAATTACTAAGAACGTCTAAAATTTGAATTTTAGTCATACATCAAATTTTTTCATCTTGAACAACCTTAATGACTATGTCTCTAAACTTATCACAACTTTTAGTTTGTCTTAAATTAAATTTAGTAAGCTTATTCTTAGTTTCATAAGAAATACCTAACTGATCTATAATAAATTTGAGCATTATATTCTTTGAAGCATCCATGTCTAAGATATAATTATGGATTATCTTATTAGCAATTTTGATTGAAACATAAAAAATAGGTATATAATCTGCAGGGGGATCATAACTTTGAACAAAAACAAATGATTGTTCATTACTATCTTTTTCTTGTAAACTTACATCATTTTAAAAAAATTTAACAGCTTCATTAATTTTATCAAGTTGTCCTAAAAGGCTAGCTGCTTATAATAATAAGAATATAGCCTTAATTGTAAATAAAACATCAATTATATTATAAGCTTTAGCATCAGTTTGTCAAAAAATATTGCTCATATTGAGTATTACTATCCCTAGTGGATAAAAGAATATTTTGAGAAGAATTTTCAGATGAATTATTTTGAATTACTTTACCTTTATTTTTAAAATAATAATCATTATTTGTTGTATTGTTATTTTGAGAAGAGCTATAATATTTATTTCTTGTATTAATAAGACAAACACTTTCATTTTTCGATGGATCATCAAGAGCACACATTTTTATGTTATTTGCTAATTCAACAAATATACTATCTTTCCCTTGAATAATTTTTTTGAATTTTTGAACAGTGATACATGAATCTGGATCATGATCCAATTCATACACATTATAATAATGAATTATTTATTTATTTTTACTTTCAACAATGCTTCTATTAGATGAAAGATGTTTATTATTCAATTATCTTTTAACAGTGATCAGTTCATTTTCTAGACTTTGAATAAATTTTAAAATTTTTGTATTATCTGAATTTAGACTCGTAGAATAAATATCTTTAAACCTAATACATTTAAGCTTCTTTTTATTCTTAATGTAGAATTTTATAGTTTCATCATATTTTGTAATATCTCTATCTTTTAAGACCATCTTATACTTGAAAGGTAAAGTACTACAAAAGTAAAGCCTACATAATTTTTTAGAAGGCCTAAGATCATGAAGAATCTTTTGATGTAAATTAGTAAATATAGTAATAAAATGATATATGGTTTCACTTGGATCAAGAAATAAATTTACAAGATCATTAACTAGGTCTAGATCTTTTTTAGCTTTTTCAAAAGTTAATTCAAGTTAATCTTCAATATCCTTCCAAATGATGATAGCTTTAGTAGATAAACTAACAAAAGCTTGATAAGCTTTCCCTTCAAGTGTTTGAGCAAAAAAATTTAAGCAAATTTTTTCACTTGTTATACCAAGAATAGCACAAATTAAATTAAATGCATCTAAATGATCTTCTTTAAAAAATCTAAAAAAATTTAGTATATTTAATCCTTTAAAGGAAGGTAACTTACCTGGATGATTTTTAATGTTAAGTGAATATTTTAAAATCCATAGATTTAAAGCTATTTGTTATTTTACTTCAGTGTTAGAACTAGCTTCATCTTCAGTGAGATCACCTTGATCTCTATTATCTTACAGACCTGGAATCATGTCTTATATCCTCTATTCTACGTGAGGTCTTATATCCTCTATTCTGCATGATCTCCTATTAAAAGTTTCAGTAGTCTCTTCTACCTGAGTTGATTGAATTTTTTGAATCTGATTAACTTGATTTAATTGCAAATTTATATCTATAAGTTTAAAATCATAACTAAATCATCAAATAGATAAGAATCAGAAAAAAAAATAAGTTTTAGGTCTAGGACTAGCAGCTGAAACTCTTTATCTTCTTGAATTCATCTATTTATAGTTAAAATATCTTGTTGAGTCTCACGAGTAAGATTAAAATACCAATATATCTCAAATTTTATAATTTTTTCTTCTTCATTTATGACTTATATGACATGCTGAAGATCATGAGGATAATTATACCATGCATAACGAGTTAAATTGAAAATAACATCAACTTGATCATCAACAATATCAATTCTAGATTGGATAATAATAAAATGTCTTCCAAGTATCATAAGCAAGAAAAAAATATGACGTTAAAAAAATAAGATTTTAAAAAGCTTTTTCCAGTGGAGTCACCAAATTTGTTGATGAGGAAAATTATTCCATCAACTAATCAATCATTTTACCTATCGTAAAGGTTAAATCGGAATCATAACAGTCTAATGGTAAGATTATAAAGGTTCAAATATATCCTAAAGATGCGAAGGTTTTTTAAAATATTCTAGAAAATAATAAATAGACTACTGAATATAACATATTATATTATAATTTAAAAATCTAATTATTCAAATAATGAATCAATTCAGATATAAAAATATAATTTGCCTTATTTAATAGAGAAGTCTTATGAAATGAACAATTTTTTGAAAGAAAGAAATATGATTCGATAAAATAATATATTCTCCAATAATATCTTATTTTGCTATAATAACTTCTGAATAACACCAAGATAATAAACAAGAAGTACAAACGTAAAATGAAGATACAAAAGTAAATAAATTTATAGATATATATCTTTAATAAAGCAAATAACACAAACATAACTCAACATGACAAAAGAAGAAAATAAAACATCAAACAACTAAATCAAACAATAAACTCATTAAGAAAACGTAAAAGTATTAAATTTAAACTAAATTAGAACATAAACTAACTCATTTAAAACTTAATTAAATTAATCTAAAGCTTAACTAATTTTAGAAACTAAACTAACTTAAGCAACTTAACTTAATAAAGAAATCAGAAATAAATAGTAAATTAAATACAAATATATTAAAAATTAAATAAAGTAGAAAAAAAATTAGATCAATTAGATATTAAACTAAAATTAAAATTAAACTAAATTTGAAGTCAAAGTCTAAAATAGAATACAATATTAAAAAAACATGCGAGTCTCAATAAATAGAGTTGTTTTAGCAAAATAAATCAATTTTCTTTGAAAAATCAATATTTTTTTAACAAGATATCTTGAAAAGATAACTTTTACAATCAATTAGATAATGAAATGTCACAAAAAAATAAAAATTTCATTATTATTTGAGTGGAATACTAAGATTCTATATATAAGACTGCAATAAACCATTATCAAAATATGTTAAACTTGAATAAATTTTAGATAATCTGTTATAAATGATAATATAAAACTAGATATATATGTATTGCTAAGTAATATACTTAATCATCAGAGAAAGTATCATTGATCTATTTATAAAATTCATGCTATCTCATAAAAATTACATAGAAAAGAGAGATAAATAATTGACTTTACAATGTATAAATCTTCAATACCTATGTTGTTCTTTATCTTCAAATAAATTGTTGATTTTATTTTATACTTCAAAATTGATTAAAAAGAAGTAACTAACCTTAGTTAGTTACTTGTTAACTTAAATAATTAACTTTTACAAATCAATTAATATTGACAGTTATTAAGGTTTATTTAAAACTTTAAAGTTTTGAGAGATCAATTATTTGAAAATAAATCACATATTTCCTAACGGATGGAAACCTTTTAATCAATTAATAATAAATAGAATTACATATTTCAATAAATAATAAGATAATTTTAAAGTTATATGTAATTATTATTTATATTAATTCCATAATGTATATAATCAAAATTATTTAAGCATATTATATATATCAAAACTTTAAAAGTCTCTTGCATTTCCAAAATATTATAACCAAAGTATCAAAATCAAAATGTACTTAAATCTTAACAACTTAAAAGTTCAACTTTCAAATGAAAATTTATCTTTTTAATAATGAAAAGTCATCAAAATAAGATAAAATTACTATCACTAATTTTTCTTTTACATTTAAGCATTCATTATATTATATTTCAACTGCAAAAAATTGGATCAGTTTAGTTTTAGAATCACTTTTAAAATCATCTACCTCCAACTTAACCCGCTTTACAACTCTGATTTATGTTGGAGTATCTAATGTTTTCTGATAAATTGAACGCTTTTTCAAAGTAGTTGAATTTATGACAAGTAGTGGATTTTTTAGACTTAGCATCTTGCACCCTGTAATAGGTATTTTCTGAGGTGGTGTAGACTCGCCAGAACAAGAAGGCAAGGCAAGATTGATAATAAAAAATTGCATGGACTATCTCGTTGGTCAGCGGTATTGGTTCATTAACTTCATGGACTTTTTATTGATTGGATGACTAAATAGGCAACTAATTTGGATTATTTTTCAATTGATGAAAAGAGCTACTATGGAAATAAGATTTAACTCCAAATTTATGATCACAAAAACCTCTATTAGCCCTATTATTTGTAGGATTAAAGGGTAGATTATTCAACACATTCCAAAATTCAAAGTCGGTGACATGAAAATGGATAAACATTATAGCTCCTCTATTGGCATATCTAAGATCAAACCATCTAGCCCTAATATCTCCTCTAAAAAATTATCTATTTGATGCTTCCTTATGCATACTGCCAAAAATTTAATTCCTTCCCCAACTCATATTATCATTATCTTTGTTTGAACTCGGTTGATGCCACCTTGAAATCTTATACACAGTTTGAAATATATTCAGAAATTGATTTTTATATGATTGAGTATCAACATGAATATATCAATTATAAAAATAAAATTGTACTTCTATATTTTCAAACTTCAATCATTTATGAACATTTCCAACTACATCAATAAAACAAATAAAGAATCTCAAATTTTTAAAATTGAACCATCTACACAAGAAAACTTATGACTATGTCATGTCTTATCAAAATAAAATTATACACTGATAATTTTGTTTTCAGTATGAATGAAATTTCAAAATATATATTATTCTCAAACTGTACATCGCATAAATTTTTCAAACTTAACAAATTCAAAATCACTAAAAGAAATATTTCTATAAAAAATATATTCATGACATTGTATATTTCAAAACTCTAAAAAATAACATAAACCATTCAATATTATAAGTTTTCAACAAAATCTTTCTTTTTCAAAACATATTTTTGGAACATTGAAAATTAATTTTTCATAGTTTTTTCAAAATTGTTAACTACTTCATTACTTTTTTTAAATATCCATGACTTTGGAATAAACTGAAAAATAAAATATTAATATCTTTGAAAATAATGCTCTAAGTTTAGAAATATATATATATTGCATGTAAAAAACTTTTTTTTTTTTTTTTTTGTTTTTTTTGAAGGGGTAAAAACTTTATTAATCATAGAAAACCAAGATACAAAACCAGCAAAGGCCGTAGCCCAAACTAAAACCAAGAAATATAGCGTAAACAACCACGAACCATCACAATCCTATGCCACTCTTGTCCTCTCTCAGAATCCTATCCAATCTCTATCTAATCTCCTCAGGTATCTGCTCCCACAACTCCACAACACGCCTAGCCGTCCCTTCGAAGGCCCACTTAGCCAAACAATCTGCTGCCCCATTCCGTTCTCTCGAAATGTGGACAAAACTCACAGATTCCATGAGAGAGCAAATCTGAATCACCTGCTGAACAACCGCGAAAAGCTGCCAACTAACGTCCGTTAATCTCCTCTCCACGATCATGTCGATTAAAATCTGTGAGTCTGCCTCACAAATCACTCTGCGCCATCCAAGCTCATAAGCCTTCCTCAGGGCATATAAAATCGCCAGGCCCTCCATCCTGTTTACCGTTTGCTCTCCCATATAGGCCGAGAAAAGGAAAACAACTGTCCCCGAAGCATCACGTCCAACGCCTCCAATTCCATCCAGACCTGGATTGCCCCTCGAAGAACCATCAGTATTAATTTTCAAGAAATTCTTCGAGGGGGCAGCCATCTAGCATCCCTCTGAATCCTCTTCTTACCTCCAACACCTCTTCTCACACAGGCCGAAGTTGGCACAACCTCCTTCAAACCCATCCTGCCGACCACCTCAGCGTCCTCCTTCTTCATGGGGAGGACAATCTCACTTTTGGCCTTAATAGTTTCTTGAATCATTCTCAAAATTCAGTTCCACACCTGCTGCACCCCCAGCTTAACCTCAGCAAAAATTCTCTAATTTCTCTCTAACCAAACCTGCCAGAGTAAGAAAATCGGGCCTACATACCAGACTTTCAGCAAAAAATGTGAAACAAAGGTAGGCCTCCCCTACTTCATCCAGAACTCCACCAGAGAGGAGGCGTGAACACACCCGCTGCGCTAAACGCCCCACCAAGCATGCCACAGTTGGCTGGTATACTGGCATCGAAAAAATAGGTGAGTCGTATTCTCTTCCTCTTCCCCACACAGAACACATTTTGAGGAGCCAGCAAAACCCCACTTCCTGATGTTCTCCCATGATAGGCAACGGTTCCATGCTAGTGCCCAGGCAAAGCAATTACACTTCGGCCATCCAAAGCTGCTCCACACCCTACACCACTAGGGAACCTCCCCCTCCACAGTTAAATTTTCTTCAATTAACACCTGGTAACCTGAAGAGATAGTATATTTACCTCTGGGGTTCGGGAACCAAGCCAACTCATCCTCACCACCAAGGGTACTGCAATTACGCCCAGCCAGGATTGAAGCCAATTCAGTGCACTCCACATCCATATCAGTGATCGGCCAATCCTCTCTATCCTTCCACTTCGCCACCATCAACTGGTCTTGGAATGTGTAAGCTTTAAAATCGGCAACGTTGTTCCAGCTGGCCTCCTTGAATCTCTGAGCCAGAACGGTCAGATTCTGATATTGAGAAGTTATAGGGGCGTTGCCATCCCAAGAATCATCCCAGAATTTCGCCCTCCTCCCGTTTTGACAAATCCAAAACAAGCCACACTTAATCAGGGCAGCTCCCTTCTTCAGCGTATCCCAAATCACCGACCCCCTCCCAAATAAACCACACCTAGGAAGATCCTCCTGTGAAGTGCCCAGAGAATACTTATGGGTCAAAATCTTGGCCCATGTCCTGCTCTGTTCATTACACCATCTCCAATACAACTTTGCTGCCATAGCCGTGCCAGCTAGTGTCGACTGTCTAAGCCCCAGACCTCCAAACTTCTTTGGAGTGCAGACAACATCCCATCGAATTAAGCTCCACTTAGTCGTAGACAGATTATCGGCCCACAAAAACTGTCTAGCCATGGCGTCAAGCTCTTTAACGAAATTGACAGGCACAACCTGAAGCATACACTTGTAGATGGGAAGGGCCTGTACCACAGCCTGGATCAGCTAAACCCGACTGGCAAAGGACAACCACCTATGCGTCCAATGATTAACCATGGTTCTAAATTTGTTCAGAATCCCTTGCCATGACTCCTTAGCCAACCGCCCTATAGAAATGGGGATCCCCAGGTACAAAGCCAGAAGGTTTCCAACTTGAAACCGAAGGATGTCCCAAATTCTCTGTTGAATAGCCTGCGGCATGTTGAAGAAGAAAATGAACGACTTCCCCTCATTGATCATCTGACCCAAAGCCGCCAAGTAGGCATCCGGGCACCTGCAGATATTATTGGCTTCCCGCAGCATGGCCAAGCCCATCATAGCCACATCATCAACAAACTAAAGATGAGAGAGAACCGAAAGATCCCCTCCCCATCTCCAACCATGTATCACATCCTCCCTGGTAAAATCCTTCATTCGCCTCCCAAGCCCCTCTGCCAATAAAAGGAACAAGTAGGGGGAGAGAGGATCACCCTACCGCATTCCCTGAGTTGCCCTGAAGAGGTCTGAATGCTCACCATTGACCAAAATTGAGAATGAGGTAGAAGTAATACAGCTCATCACCCACTTGATCCATCCTTCTTCAAAGCCAAATGCCTCCAAACTCCTCTGAAGAAAAGACCAGCGAACCCTATCATAAGCCTTTGACATATCCAACTTAATAAACATGGCCTTTTCCTTAGATTTGGTCATAGAATGGATGGCTTCCGTAGCCATAACAATTCCATCCAAAATTTGTCGGCCCTCCACGAAGCCACTTTACTCTTCTGAAATCAGCCCCTTTAGACATCCCTTTAACCGTTTTGCAATCAATTTTGAGATAATTTTGTAAATCACGTTACACAGGGAGATGGGACAGAACTTGCTAAAGCAATCAGCCCCTTCTTCCTTGGGGATAAGCACCAAAAAAGTGGAATTCAAGTTCCGCAACATTTGCTTGTTCTCCCAGGACTCTTGGATTACAGCCAATAAATCATCTTTAATTATCTCCCAAAACTCCTAATAAAATTCAATCGAGAAACCATCTGGTCTAGGAGATTTCCCAGTCTTCATCATAAATACCATTTTCTTCAGTTCCTCCATAGATATAGGCTTCATCAGTTGTGTCTTCATGTCCGGCATGACAATAGAAGGAATGCTAAATAAAATCATTTCCTCCGCTACCTCATCCCTTTGCCCATTATCAAAGAAGAGTGAGCTAAAATACTGATCTGCCTCCCTACACATGTTCCCAGTGGAAAATATCATCTCTCCCCTGTTTGTGCTTAGAGTAGTGATAACATTACCATGCTGCCTTGCTTTGACCAAATTGAAGAAGAAGGCCATGTTCCTATCCCCCTCCCGCAGCCAATCGATCTTAGCCTTCTGTTTCCAAAAAAAATCTTCTCTTACCTCCCATTCCTCTAGCACTTGGGCAGCCTTCTCCTCTTCCTTCAGTAGAGTCTCACACAACCCCTCTTCTCTGATCTTCCTAGTAATATCATTCAACACCTGCTGCACCTCCTTCTTCTCCTGAAATAAGTTACCGAAAGTCTGCCTATTCCATCTCTGGAGTTGGTATTTCACATACTGAAGGAGTTTGGCAAAAAAATACATTGCCATACCATGCATTGGATGCCCCTCCTTCCACCAATCAGAAACTAAATTAAATAAATCCTGGTCCCTCAGCCATATAAGCTAAAATTTGAAATGAGGTTTCTGATGCCATTGTGCTGAGGAGATGGTCAATTGTATTGGCCAATGATCTGACCCATGCCAGTCTAAGATCTCAAAGTTCAGAGTCCACCGGCCGCCCACCCAATAGTAGGAGGTCATAAATTTATCAATAAGCTCCACAATATAGTCCTCTCCTAGACGCCTATTATTCCATGTGAATCTTCCATTGCCTAGCTTAATGTCCACCAAGTTGAATTCCACAATCTTGTCCCTGAGCAGAAGAGAAGATGGCTCCACTCTAGTATTACCTCCTTTTTTTTTTGAAAGGTCTAATATCACATTGAAATCACCTGCTATGATCCAAGGATGGTAGGGATATTCCTTCCATGAATCACCTGCAAGTTGTTCCACACCATTTGCTTACCCTGTAAGTCATTTGGAGCATATATATTTGTCAGAAGAACATATTCTCCAGAATCTATGTACAAAGCTACCATAGATATCACACATCTGAAGACAATCCAAGCTACTGGTCAAACTCTATGAGGATTCCATAAACAGGCCAATCCTCCAGCCATTCCCTGAGCTCCAATACACTGGCATAAACCCTGCTTCCAAAGCTTAGGTGCTATACCCATCATAAATTCCATAGAAACTTTGGTCTCCTATAGAAAGAGGATATCTGGACTATTATTTCTAACCAATTCCTGAATAGCCTTTTGTCTAGGACCGCTATTCAAGCCCCTCACATTCCACGAGATTATAATCATTTTGTGGGGTTCGAGAAGTGCTGATCCAGGGTCTTGACCGACCCAGATTCCACCAAATTCTCCCCAATCATCTTAATCACTTCCAAATCCTTTCTCCTGCCTGCCTTAGCTCCCTTATCTGCTGATCCCTTTCTTCCTTCCTTCTGGAGAATTCCCAGACAAGGGGCCACCTTACCTCTCTTCTCCCCTCCTTTCATCGGCTGTTGTGTAGAGAGCCGTTCATCCTCCAAGAGCTGGCCCGTCTCTCTAGTCACTTCTATCAGAAATTGCCCCTCTCCTTGCTTCTCCAAAATCATGGGCAAAGGTGTTTCCTCTACTTGTTTTGCTAGAGAAGAGGATGTCGTACCATCCATTACAACATCACCACCTACTTGCTCGTCATCAGGGAGACCAGGGTGAATCTCTTATGTACCCAATTCTTCCAAAATCTCAAATCTGTTAAAAATTTCCTCCTCCTACCGTTCCTAAAATGTCCTCTTGAGTCTTCTATTTTTACTCCGGGACTTAACCTACACAAAACCATCCACAGCTTTATCACCCCCTGACTCCCCTTTCTTCCTCCTATCTTCAGACGCCACAAACTGCTCACGTGGTGAAGATGAGTTTTGTTGTCCTCCCAATTTCACCTTTGGGCAGCTTCTGGCCAAATGTCCGTACTCATGACATAGGCGGCATCTAAAGGGCAGAGTTTCATAGTCTAACTGTTGAACCCAGGAATAAGGTCCTGCACTAATTTCTATTGCATTCGGTATAGGCCTACTCAAGTCAATTTTGACACAAATACGAGCAAAGGACATAATTCTCTTACCTGAGGTCTGTGAAGACGACCCCACCGATTTACCAAGCTTCACAGCTATCATTTGCAAAACATCCTCCCTGCAACACTCAATCGGTATTTGAGGGAGCCGAACCCAAATCGGGACCCGATTAGGCAGCTCCTCTGAGGGATTGAATCCCACTTGCCACGGCTTCACAAAGAGACCAGCCTGGTTATAAAAGTATGGTCCCCCCTCAAAGACCCAGTTTCTATCAGCTAGACAATTAAAAGTGACCATAAAGAAGCTGTTGGCTAGCAACACTACTTCCATCTCCCCTTCTGGCTCCCAAACCCTTCTTGCCCAATTTTCCAAAAAAGGCAGAGAAACTTTTAGCCCCAAAAACTTACAGTATAAAGAATGTTTGGAATAGTATTCCACATCTTTTGCAATCATGTCAAAAGGGATAACAAGCTTAGGTCTCTCCTCACACTGCTCCAAACATCCATTAATTTTTGAAATTTTTGAGCCTCCCTCAGTGCCATTGACCTGTAATCTAGCATTCTGACCTGCCTCAGACCACCCCTTCAAACTAGCCTCCTGTCGCTAGGAATCACTACTTATTACATCCTTATAGCTCCTGTCTCCTTTAAGTTTATTATGCTCTCTCAGCGCCATCCCTTCAAAACTACTTTAGCACCCAGCTGCGCCTCACACCAAGCCGTTACCTCTACACTCCCCATGCTCCTTCTATCTATCCATGCAGATAGAAAAAAACTGCCTAACAGCTAGGGTGCGGCTGCCCTAGCTGGACGTCGAGTTGCAGAGCTCGACCCAGCCCGTCATTCTTTCAAGATCTTCAGATCAATAGCTCTTGCATGTAAAAAACTTTGTCTATCAAAACTGTTTGATATAATATTTTCACAAAATTTCAAAAACACTTCTGAATCCATCGAATATCTCTATGAAAATAAACATGTAAAGCTCATTATTTATTCCAAACCTCAAACATAACTCAAAAATAAACTAATAAAACCAAAGCTACCACTGTAATATAAAATTGAAAACTTAAAACTGAACTATACACACTTGTAAGAAAATCTTCATTATTCATTCACAAAATACCCATAAAACCCTCTTTGAATTCATCTATATTTTAATAAAATAACCATACACAACTTATTCTTCAAAACCCATGTATTTATGAAACTATAGTTTTGAAATACAAAATATGAGCAAAAATTACCACTGCAACAATATCAACAAATAAAAAATTAGAACTTAACTATTGCATGTTTGTAATATATCTTCCAAACTTATTTCAGATACAATTTGACCACACTTAATGCATTTTTAAATGATAATCTTCATTTATAATCAAATATACTTTAAAAATAAAGACAAACAACTTTATAATGAAAAATCTCATACCACAGAATGAAACACAATAAACTCAGAATTCTTTTCAATTCTTTTATCACCAAAAATTCATGCTTGCAGAAGGATTTATACAAACAACTATCTCATCCAAATTTGATCCAAAATCCATCTATGAAAACTCAAAACACAACATTACTTTCATGCACCAATCATAGTAAAAGCTATATATATCTCTTTCATATTTATCTATTTTCATCATGGGCGTACCTAGATATGCTTTCCTCTAACTTCTTATCTAAAATTTCTCGTCTGTAAATTTTTCAAGCTATCTTGACAGAGTGTTGCTTCCATAGATGACCTTTGAAAAATTGACCAACGAAATGAAAAATAAAGCTATTTGCCACTAAAATTCGTGCCTTAACTTTCTATGCCTACATACACTCATGCTATTGTTTTATCAAATCGAGGAAAGCAATTAGCAGAATACTCATTTAACAATACTTTCAAATTTGGTCATGAGTAAATCTCTCTCTAAAAGACTACCAAATTACGTAGTTTTATACATGTACTATTCTTATTTATTTCTTTTAAACCACCTTTGATCTCATCAAGATCTTTAAGCATCCCATTCACTTTGTGTTAAACTAATTACCGATTTTATTGTTGATTGGACCACCAACTTGCCACCTTAAACCATCAACTTGCCAATTAGACCATTTATGAGCCTCGAGCTTATCAAACATAATATAACAAAATATTCAAGATCAAGCATAAGCTTATCTCAATCAATCATTGATAGAAAACAAACATATGCCTATTTATAATCTTTCATGCCTCAAGTTTGAATATATAGGTTTAATTCATTTTATCTTTTTAAAATACCCCATGACCACTTTAGAGCCTTTGATAGGTCCACCACTTTATTTTTAAACACTCAGAATAAAATAGTGTTTAAATTAAAAACTTAGAACCTCTTAGATTAATTAATAATCCTTAAGAATATAGTAGCTTAGGTTCAAATATAAACCAAACTCCATTTATTTCATAATTTATAATACCAACATTTTGTACTTATAATCAAATTATGAATGAAACTGATCTAAAATTCATTATAACAAATCCATATAAAGCTTACAATAGAAGATCAAATGTAGATAACTAAAGACTATCATGACAAATCATATAATGCATTCAATTTTAATAAAAACCACATGAAGCATTATCTTTTCAAACTGGGAATGCTACAATAGACACTTCACTTGAATGCAAATTTAACTAATTTTGTCAATTGAATCCTCTTGATTGAAAACAAATATTGATAATGATAATATATATGTAAATTTTATTTATTCAACCATAAATATTTTTTGAAACCTCTATATATATGTATATGTATATATATATATATATATATATATATATATATATATATATATATATATATATATATATATATATATATCATTATCCAAATCATTTAATTGAAGACATGTATATTCATAATATTATTAATTGACTAAAAGTCTTAGCTATAGTTTTAGATTTTACGACTAAGTTATCTCTATGACAGATAGAAATATTAATTTCAGAAAATTGAAGGGATATGAAAAATATGCATAACACTAACAACTTCCCTAATCAAGTTTGAATAATGAAATTGAGTAGGACTCAGATTATCTATTGTAAGAAAAATAATCTTGAAACTGTGATCCAAGTAAATCATTTTTCAAGTAGTTATACACAAATCCCTTTATAATGAATTTCTATAAGGAATAAGATATTTGACTAACGTGACATGAAGAAAGGAAATGATATAATATGGAAGTTCAGGATAGATACATAAACAAATACAAATACCTCAAATACAATATCTAAAAATGAAGTATTAATTTAACAACTAATTATAACTTAACTTATATCATTCATGTATTATAAATATGAGCTTATAAAGAATAATATCTCAAAATATTTGATACTTACAGTTGTATTGAAATATCTTTCCATTCTCCCTCTATAATATGAAAACTTCATCCACTTGAGACACTTGTTGATCTTTCAAAAGTAAAAGACAAACAATAGTAAGAAGCAAACAAATAAATGAAATAAAAAACAACAGAACCAAACAAATAGAAAAAGAAAGCAACAAAAAAAATAAAAATGAAATAAATAAATCTGAAAGGAAGCTAATTATGAAATAATTTTAAATGATAGTCGTTCACTGAATAACGTAACCAATTACCATCAAGATATTTCAAATAAAAAATATTATTTTCAAATATATTTGTAACTCGATAAAGACCAAGTTATAATGAATCAAATTTATGATGCTTATCAGGATCTTCACGAGTTTTATCTTAGTATAAAACTAGATCATATTATAACTTTGTTTCCCATCAATAAATAACTAAATTTAATTAAAGAGAAAACCAATAAGAAAACAAATTTCTTAATAAAAGGGTACCTAATTTTAACATTTTAAAAAATTTGACTCATGTAATCAATTGATTATTCATCATTATTTTTAAATTCTTGTGTGATAATAGTTTTAATTGATTTTTAGGTAATATTAACATAAATAATGAATGTTTTCTTCAAATTTGGTTTAACAAATATTTGAACACTTGCAATGACATCTTTAATGTTATTAAATACTAAATCAACAAAATATTATCTTTCTTAAACAATATTTGTAAACGATTAGACTTATTAGTAAAATATGATATGAATTTACTAATAAAGTTAATTTTATAAAAGAAAGACCGTAAACTAGATTGATCTTTAAGAGAGGGTAATTCCTTAATAGCTTTAATACATTCAAGATCTATGAAAATGTCATCTTTGAAAATGATATGTCTTAATAATTTACCTTTGGTAACAATAAAAATTAATTTCTTCATATTCAAAGAAATACTATACATTCAACACCTTGTGAAAACTTCATGAAGATGATCTAAATACTTTTTACATCTTTTAGAATGAATAATGACATCATCAAGATAAACCTGAATAATAATGTCAATCAAATCATCAAATGTGATATGCATAGCTCTTTGAAAAGTAGCTCCCACATTCATTAATCCAAATTGTATTACATTATAATCAAAAGTTTCTCTACGAGTAGTAAAGTTGTTTTATGTCTATTTTTAAGATTTACAAAAATCTGACTATAACCAGAAAATCCATCTAATAACAACATCATTTTTTACACTAAAATTTATTGTAAAATTTGATCTATACTTGGTAAAATAAAATTATCTTTAATGTTAGATTTGTTTAAGCCCCTCAAATCAACACATAATATAATATCACTATTTGTCTTTCTAATTAACACTAAATTAACTACCGATTCAAAATATTTACAAGAAAAATGACATCAGGGTCAATTATTTTATCTAATTTTTTAGTTAATTTTTCATATTTTATATCTTATAAGTTTAATGCCAGGATTATAAGTATATCATGTTTATTAATATTAGTCTTATAATCTTTAAGATCTTTGTATGATCAAACAAACACATTAATAATTTTTTTGAATAGTCTAATGAATTTTACCTTCTCACTAGCAATAACTTGAATTCTTAAATATACATATTTAATATCCTCTTATATACCTAAATTAATAGGAATAGTTTCACTTATAATTCTTTTGAATAGTTTTTTTGTTTTATAAATCTTAGACTAGTCATTAGGTGTAAACATAGATTCCAAACTTACTAAACTAGAAAACAATTTATTAGTACTTAATTACAGATAATCTCCATAATTTAATAGATAATCATCATGATTAAAATAATTATCTTTAATAAATGAATATAAGTGTTTGTCACAACTAAAAATAGATCAACTATCATTCAAATCTAAAATTTTAGGTCAAAAAATTTATAAAAAAAATCTATGATTGATTTACTTTCATTTAGAGTTGGATTTGATGTATAAACAACAAGCTTATCATCTCTATTATTATATTCTCTAAATATGTGAATAATATTGAAAGCTTCAAAATGTTCAAATAAAGATCAAACCCTTTGAGTATAATGATGTAAATGAGTTTGATTAGTTTTGTAATTTTTTCGAACTAGCCTAATAACTAATTCAGAATCTTCAAAGACTTCTAAATGTTTAATATTAAGTTATATAATTTTTTTCAAACTTAAATATAATGTTTTAAATTATGTTGTATTATTAATATTTTCAAATGATAATTTATAAACATAACAATATATCTTACCAACAAAAGAGATTAAACAAATTTCAACACTATTTCCTTGTTAAGAATAGGATCCATCAAAATATAGTGATCATAAAATATTTTTCTTGAAAAATTCTTCGTGTTGATTTTGTGTTTCATCTAAAATCATTAATAAATAAGTTTCAATTCCTCTCTCAACATGAGCAATATTGAAAGAAGTGGATGATTCTATAGGTGTACTAGACCAATCTTCTCTTTTTATAAAAAGAATCTCATTACTAATAAGAACTCATTTAGTATCTTTTTCGATCAAACTACCTGTTACTTTTATCCAATCTCTTTCTAATAACATAGCATAATTACTATGAACATCTAAAATTTAGACATTAGTCATACGTCGAATTCTTTCATCTTAAGCAACCTTAATGACTATGTCTCGAAACTTACCACAACTTTTAGTTTGTCTTGAATTAAATTCAATAAGCTTCCTATTATTAGTTTTATAAAAAATACGTAACTGATCTACAATAAATTTGAGCATTATATTGTTTGAAGCACCTGTGTCGAAGATACAATTGTAGATTATCTTATTAACAATTTTGACTGAAACATAAAAAAGAGGTATATAATCTGTAGAAGGATCATAACTTTGAGTAAAAATAGATGACTATTAACTACTATATTTTTCTTGTAAACCTACATCATTTTTAAGATTCTTAACAGTTTCATTAATTTTATCAAATTGTCCTAGAAGGCTAACTACTTATAGTTTTAAGAATCTAACTTTAATTGTAGATAAAAACATCAATTATATTATAAATTTTAGCATCAATTTATCAAAAAAAAATAGTCTTATAAGGTTGATATTGAGTATTATTATAATCAGTTGATAAAAAAAATATTTTGATAAGAATTATCAGATGAATTATTCGAAGAATTATTTTGAATCATTTTACCTTTATTTTTAAAAGAACAATCATTATTTATTGTATTGTTATTTTGAGAAAAGATAATCTTTGTTTCTAATATTAACAACATAAGCATCTTCATTTTTTTATGGATCATCAAGAACACACATGTTTATGTTGTTTGCTAGATCAATATATGTACTATATTTTTTTTTAATAAATCTTTTAAATTTCTCAATAACAATACATGAATCTGGATCATGATCCAATTCACACACATTACAGTAATGAGCAATTTTTTTTACTTTTAATAATATTTCTATTAGATTAAGAAAGTTTATTATTTAATTGTCTTTTAACAGCAATCAGTTCATTTCTTAGATTTTGAATGGCTTTTAAAAAAATTACATTATTTGAATTTAGATCTATAGAATAAATATCTTTAAACCTAATACGTTTAATCTTATTTTTATACTCACTGTAAAATATTACAATTTCATCATATTCCATAATGTCTTTATCTTCTAAGGCTATTTTATACTTCAAAGGTAAAGCACTATAAAATTAAAGTCTAAATAATTTTTTAGAAGGCTTAATATCATGAGCAATCTTTTGATGCAACTCAATAAATCTGGTAATGAAATGATATATGATTTCATCAGGATCAAGAAATTTTTTTACAAGATCATTAACTGGGTCTAGATATTCTTTAGATTTTTCAAAAACTAATTCAAGTCAATCTTCAATATATTTTCAAGTGCTAATAGCTTTAGCAGGTAAACTAACAAAAGTTTGATAAGCTTTCCCTTAAAGAGTTTGAGCAAAAAAATTTAAGCAAATTTTTTCACTTATTATACCAAGAGTAGCACAAAATAATTTGATTGCATTTAAATGATCTTCCCAAGATTCTCAATAAGCTCCAAAAAATTTTGGTATATTTAATCTTTTAAGGGAAGGTAACTTACTTAGACGATTTTTAATGTTAAATAGATTTTTAAAAATTCATAGATTTGAAGCTATTTATTGTTCTACTTCAGCTTCAAAACCAACTTCATCTTCAATGAGATCATCTTGATCTCTATTGTCTTACAGACCTTGAATCATGTCTTATATCCTTTGTTCTGCCTAATCTCTCATTGGAAGTTTAAGCAGTCTATTTTATTTGAGTTGGTTGATTTTTTAGAACCTGATTAGCTTGATTTAATTGTAAATTTATATCTATAAGTTCAAAATGCATAACCAAATTATCAAACAGATGAGGATCATAAACAAAATAAGTTTTAGGTCTAAGATTAACAACTAAAACTCTTGCTCTATCTTTTTAAATTTGTCTATTTATATTTAAAATATTTTGTTGAGTCTCACGAATAAGATTATAATAACAATCTATCTCAAATTTTACAATTTCTTCTTCTTCATTTATGACTTGTATGACATGGTAAAGATTATGAGGATGATTATATCATGCATAACAAGTTAAATTAAAAGCAACATCCACTTGATCATCAATAATATCAATTCTAGGTTAGAAAATAGGAGGTTATCCTCCAAGTACCATGAGTAAGAAGAAAATATAGTTTCAAAAAAATAAGATTTTTGAAAGATTTCTTTAGCGGAGTCATTAAATTTATTGATGAAAATTGTTCCGTAAACTAATCGACCCTTTCATCTATCATGAAAGTTAAAATTGAAAGCATACCAAGCTAATGGTAAGGTTATAAAGGTTCAAATACTATCCTAAAGATGTGAAGAGTTTTCTAAATATTTCATAAAATAACAAATAAGATATTGAATATAACATATTCTATTATAATTCAAAAACTCATTTATTTAAATAATGAATGAAATCAGATATAAATATGTAATCTATCATATCCGATAAAGAAGACATATGAACAAGACAATCTGTTCAAAGAAATATGATTCAATAAAATAATATATTCTCAAATAATATCTTGCTTTATTATAATAACTTCTGAAATAATACCAAGATAATAAACAAATACAAATGTAAAATGAAGATAAGAAAGTAAATAAGTTTATAAATATGTCTTCAATAAAACAAGTAACATAGACATAACAAACATGATAAAAAAAGAAAATAAAACATCAAATAACTAAATCAAACAACAAACTAATTAAGAGAATGTAAAAGTATTGACTCTAAACTAAATTAGAACAAAAACAAACTAATCTAAAACCTAATTAAACTAATCTAAAACCTAACTAAATTAAGAAAGTAAACTAACTTAAGAAATTTAACTTAATAAATAAAATCAGAAAAAAATAATAAATTCAATTTAAATATATTAAAAATTAAATAAAGTAGAGAATAAATTAGATCAATTAGATATTAAATTGAGATCAAAATTAAACTAAATTAAAAGTCAAAGTCCAAAATAGAATACAATATAAATATAACGTATGAGCCTTAAGAAAGAGAGTCATCTTAGCAAAATAGATCAATTTTATTCAATAAACCATCTTCTTTACAAAATATGTTGAAAAGATAACTTTTATAATCAATTAGATCAATGAAATATCATAAAAAGTAAAAAATTTATCATTTTTCGAGTTGAACACTAAGATTTCGTACATAAAACTGCAAGAAGCAATCATCAAAAGATGTTAAACTTGACAAACTTCAAATAATTTGTTATAAGTAATAATATAAAACTAGATATATTTGTGTTGTCTAAACAATGTATTCAACCATCAGAAAAAGTATCATTGATCTATCTATAAAAACTATGCTATCTGAGAGAAATTACATGGAAGAGAAAGATAAATGATTGATTTTATAATTTATAAGTCTTCAATCCCTGTGTTGTCCCTTCGTTTCAAATAAATCCTTGATCTCGTTTTATACTTCAAAATTGATTGAAAAGAAGTTGTAACTAATCTTAGTTAGTTTTTGTTAACTTAAATATTTAACTTTTACAAGTCGATTAATATTGACAATTATTAGTTAAGATTTATTTAAGACTTAAAAGTCTTAAAAGATTAATTATTTGAAAATAGACTGGATATTTTCTAATAGGTGGAGACCCTATAATCAATTAATAATAAATAGAATTACGTATTTCAATAAATAATAAAATAATTTCAAGATTAAATGTAATTCTTATCTATATTGATTTCATAATGCATATAATTAAAATTACTTAAGCATATTATATATATCAAAAAATTTAAAGTTTGTTGCACTTCCAAAGTATTATAACCAAATTATCAAAATCAAAATGTACTTAAATCTTAACAACTTAAAAGTTCAACTTTGAAATAAAAATTTATTTTTATGATAACCAAAAGTTATCAGAATGAGATAAAAATCATTCATCATATTTCATTTCAACTACAGGAAATTGGACTAGCATAGTTTCAAAATTATCTACCTCCAACTTAACTTGCGTCACAACTTTGATTTTTGTTGGAGTATATGATTCATCCTGACTGATTGAATTTTTTTTGAAGTAGTTGTATTTATAAAAAATAATGATTTTTCCAAATTTAACTTTTTATACCCTGTAATAGCCATTTTCTGAAGTGGTGTAGGCTCATCAAAATAAGAAGACAAGACAAGATTGAAAAAAAATTGCATGAGCTATCTCATTGGTTAGTTGTTGATTTATTAACCTCATGGACTCTTTTTCGGTTAGGTAACAGAATAAGTAGTTGATTTGGATTATTCTGTAGCTAATGGAAAGAGCTAATATCGAAATGAGATTTGACTCAAAAATCTATGACCACACAAACTTTTATTATCCCTATGATTTATAAGATTAAAGAGTAGATTCAACACATTCTAAAATTTAAGGTCAATGGCATCAAAATAGATAGACATTCTAGCTCTTTTACTGATATATCTAAGGCCAAACCGTCTAATCTTAAAACTTCTCTAAGAAATTGCTTATTTGATGCTTCTTGATTCATATTACCATAATTTTGATTCCTTTCCCAACTCTTATTATCATTATCTCTGCTTAAACCTAGTTGGTCCTAACTTGACATCTTATATACAGTTTAAAATATATTCAAAAACTGATTTTTATATGACCGAATATCAACATGAATATATCAATTATGAAAATAAAATTGTACTTCTATATTTTCAAACTTTAATTATTTATGAACATTTTCAGCTATATTAACAAAACAAATAAAGAATCTCAACTGTCTAAAATTAAACCATTTACACAAAAAAACTTCAAACTATGTCATGTCTTATCGAAATAAAATTATATACTGATATTTTTATTTTAAAAATATTCTACTATATTTTCTTGCATTTTGTTCTTCATTGTATGAATGGCATTTCAAACTATGTATTATTCTCAAACTGTAAACTGCACAAATTTTTTATACTAAACCAATTCAAAATTGTTGAAAGAAATATTTCTACAAAAGTTTCATTCATGACATTATAAATTGCATGTATTTCTCAAAAATATAAAAAATCAACAGAAACCATTCAATATTATAAGCTATTGACAAAATCATTTTCAAAACATCTTTTCGAAACATCAGAAAACAACTTTTCATAGTTTTCTCGAAACTGTTAACTACTTCATTACTTTATTTAAATATCCATGACTTTGAAATTAAGCCCAAAAAATATATATTAATATCTTTGTAAATAATCATCTAAGTTTATAAAACTATATATATTGCATGTAAACAACTTTGTCTATCAAAATTGTTTAACACAATATCTTCACAAAATTCTAGAAACACTTTCAAGTCCATCGAATATCTCCATAAAAATAAACATGTAGAGATCATTGTTTATTCCAAACCTCAAACATGAATTCAAAAATCAACTAATAAAACCAAAGCTACCACTATAATATAAAATTGAAAACCCAAAACCGAAATATGCATACTTTCAAGAAAATCTTTATTATTCATTCACAAAATACCCATAAAACTCTCTTTGAATTCATCCATATTTACATAGAATAAACATGCACAACTTATCCTTCAAAACCCATGTATTTATGAAATTTTAGTTTTAATATACAAAATATGAGCAAAATTTACCACTGTAACAATATCAACAAATGAAAAATTAGAACCAAAATATTGTATGTTCGCAATATATCTTCCAAACTTATTTCAGACATAGTTTAATCACACGTAATGCATTTGTAAATGATAATCTTCATTTATAATCAAATCTACTTAAAAAATCAAGATGAACAACTTTATAATAAAAAATCTCATACCACAGAACAAAACACAATAAACCCAAAATTCTTTTCAACTTCTTTTATCAGAAAAAAATTCATGCATGTAGCAAGATTTAAATAAATAGCTATCTCGCCCAAACTTTATCCAAAATCCATATATGTAACCTCAAAACATAGCATTCATTTCATACACTAGTCATAGTAAAAACTATGTATATCTCTTTCATATTTATCTATTTTCATCATGGACGTACCTGGATATGCCATCTTATAACTTCCTATCTAAAATTTTCCATCTGCAAATTTTCCAAGCTATCCAGACAGAGTGTCACTTATACACATGAGCTTTACAAAAATGACTGACCAAATGAAAAATAAGGCTATTTGTAACTAAAGTTTGTTCATTAACTACATGTGCCTACGTGCACTCATGATATTAGTTTATCAAATCAGGAAAAGTAATTAGCAGACCACTAACTCATTTAGCAATACTTTCAAATTTATTCAAGACTAAATATCTCTCAAAAACACTTCCAAACTATGTAGTTTTAGGCATGTACTATTCTCATTTATTTCCTTTAAACCACCTTTTATCTCATCGAGATCTCAAAGCATCCAACTCTCTTTGCATTTAACCAATTACCAACTTTATTGTTGACTAGACCACCAACTTGCCACCTTAAACCATCAACTTACCAATTAGACTGTTTATGAGCCTCCAGCTTATCAAACATGATATAACCAAATTTTCAAGGTCAAGCATAGGCTGGTTTCAGTTGGTCTTTGAAATAAAATAATAAACCTATGCCTATTTATAATCTTTCGTGCCTTGAGTTTGAATATATAGGTTTAATTCAATTTATGCTTTTAAAATACCCCATGACCACTTTAGAGCATTCGATAGGTCCACCACTTTAGCTTTAAACACTTAGAATAAAATAATGTTTAGATTAAAAACGTAGAACCTCTTAGGATAATTAATAATCCTTAGGAATATAATAGCTTAGGTTCAACTATAAACCAAACTCCATCCATTTCATAACTTATAATACCAATATTTTGTACTTATAATCAAATTGTGAATGAAATTGAACTGAAATTCATTATGAAAAATCCATATAAAGCTTACAATTGAAGTTCAAATGTAGATAATTGAAGACTATTATGACAAATCATATAACACATTCTATTTTAATAAAAACCATAGGAAGCATTATCTTTTCAAACTGGGAATGCTACATGTAATAAACACTTCATTTGATTGCAAATTTGATCAATTCTATCAACTGAATCCTCTTGGCTGAAAATAAACATTAATAATGATAATATATATGTAAATTTTAATCATTTAACCATAAATGATTTTCAAAACCACTATAATATAGATAGAATTCATAAACAAATCATTACCCAAATCATTCAATTGAATACATGGATATTCATAATATTACTGATTGACTTAGGAATCTGACCACAGTTTTAGATTTTATGACTAAGTCATCTCTATGGTAGATAGGAGTATTAGTTTCAAAAAATTGAAGGGGTATGAAAAATAGGCATAAAAAAGTGATTATTATACCTTTGTTACACACATTGCATTATTCACACACAAGCCAACACATAGAGGAAAACTACATGACTCTGAGGCCCTCTTTAAGAGTAGTGGATATTTAGGCAGTGCCTTTTGATAACAAGGTCATTATGGGTCAGCTTGACATCATTTTTTAACTAACCCATTTTCCCCTAAGGTCACATTGAAGATAGAAAACTAGGGTTTTACCATTTCACAAGGAGCGACATTCCATGACCTAGATCTGAATACACCAGAGCAAAGGTGAAGTTAAACCCAAAAAACATCTAGGTAGTCACATCTTTTTTCAAAGAGTATTTAGTACAAGACACTAGATTCAAACCTATATAGTAGCATCAACATAATCATTCCAAGCTAATGCAAATGTCCAAAGTGCCAGAGGCATCAAATCCATAATATGATGATTGATCTAGAGTTGTCTCCCTGCATACTCCTTACTTTTAACACTATATTAACATAAAAATAACTAAGTACTTTCTTTTATTTCATTTATATATCTATCTCAACAAAATAATCTATCTCAACAAAATAAATTTAACACATGGTACATCTAAGTTTAGTATATTAATTGGCCTGTTACAAATCTAATATTCACCTTTGTGTCCTATAATTTCTATATCATTTACCCTTTTTACCCATGTAGGATTCCATGATGCAAATTAGGGTTAAATAATTGGTGAACCTGATCTTAGAACATCAAATCCTAGGTCATCTAGGGTTTTATGTTTTATTTTCTTATTGTTGATCCTTCATTGATAAAACCTTATAATCATGTTTACCATGGACATATCTGTCAATTGTTTCATGCTCTAATACCTTGTAGTTGCAATGGTTTGCTACATTACTGTGCTTTTCAAATATTATAAGCAAATTCGTGACAACAATGAAAGGTTGTTAATGTAAAAATAACATTCAATATCTTTTCAATATGCCTTTTGTATTAAACTTGAAAAAGTGCCTTCCCAACCTAATGTTATAGGTGGTAACTTTATTAATAAATTTGACATGTGTCCAAATATTTCATTATTTTAGCTTCTAAAGCCCTCAAATATCTATAAAGATATCCTGTATGAAGTACTATGTGATACCCAAGTTCCAAGCAATATAATATTGGTTTCTTTTACAAATAATATGTAGAATTTAACATACATAGCAAAAATTATTACTTTTGGTTATAAAGAGGTGAACTCTAAGAGTGTCATTTATCAAGACTTGTCGCCCTCAACCCAAACTCTAAATTTTAATCAAGCAAACCAGCAAGTGCATATTCAATCCACTTCAAAGACACTTTATGATGTTATTTCACTTTTACAATTGTTAGGCAAGTCACCTTGTTGTGCTCTTTTTATGAGAACATTACATTTGACAACATTACCTCTGAATGTAGAGTCACCACATGTGGTCTGTCTTTGAAATTCCATAAAACAAAACAAGCATAGTATACCATTTGTAAAATAAGTGCAATATTGACCATTTTTCCCCAACAGGGCAAAAAATCGGTCCCCTTCTTCCCCTATTGTTCAAGGCCAATTCATTTTTTATTTTGCACAAGTCCAGGAGTTTCTACGGACTCTATAGGTGCTCAGTTTTCTATGGACTCAACAGGTAAAATCCTTGGAAGATGAAGAATCAGTTCAAAAAGTGCTAAGGTTTACAAGGCTCTTTTGGACCTTCATCTGAAGAAAATTCACAAGGAAGGTTGGCATCTTCGAACCATTGAACCACCGCTTAATTTCAAGCTTTAGTTCAATCGGCAATTCAACCATTTTTGGTTCAAGCCTTAGTTCATCGCTTCAAGTCCATCGCTTCAATTTCAAGCCTTGGTTCAATGTTCAAGTTCTTCAGCTTTGGTTCAATCAGCTAAGTTCAATGCAGAGTTCAATCGGCAAAGTTCAACAGACTGGCTCAATGGTTCGATTCAACGAGTTGGTTCAACGCCTTGGCACTTCGGCTTAACACTTAAGCGAGTTCATCGGCGCGCAGCATTGAACCGTTGAACCGGTTCAATCACTTGGTTCAACACCTCCAGTTTGACGTGCAGGATCAAAAGCAAAAAAGCTCTAAGGAAATTGCCAAGGATGGTGACATCCTGGATGCCGTCAACTTTAAGAAGGCGAACTAGTCATTGTTTTTCAAATGATGACAGGTGCACAGATGTCAATTTTAAGCCAACAAAAAGGTTGTTGGTTTTTAAGTCCCCAAGCACCAACCATGAAAGGAGCCCAAGCAATGTAGCGACCCGCCCAGAGATAGCCCCGAGGGTCGAAGGATCCAGAAGAGACAAGATAGGGAAAAGACAAAGTGCCAAGTGTAGGAGTAGATAGATAGTCTAAGTGGCGAAGGGAGGCATAAATTCAATAAATTACTCCAGCAGGTGAAATAGTGTCTACGAATTGACCATTAGAAGGCACGAATAGCCAACCGTGTGACCCATTTTCTTCATTTCACATTTATGAGTAGACAAACTGCGTAGGTGCCTTCAAGGAGTAGTCTCAGTTAATGAGGAAATAATGCGGCCATGTCAAAAAAAATGCCTGAAGTCAGAGTCAGGGCCAACACAACGTTTATGTTTAAGCGGCCTGCTCTCCTGAATGCTCGTAAGGCACATGGGTCACTTGTAAAAAGGGTGCCAAAAGGCCTCCTTTCTTCTCCTATATATTGAGGACTTGTCATTCGAGAAATCATCTTCCACATTTGTAAGGCGTAGCCCTGGCAAAATTTCACTTGAATCAATAAACGCATTTTTTACCTCTATCTTGGTTAGATATCTATGTGTATGTCTGAGTGTTAGTTTGTGTTTAGTCATTGCTTATTGATGCTTCCACAGGTTCAACACCAACATACTTGGTGTTTATAAGGTGCCATTTTTGTAGCTGACAAAGAGAGCTGTATTTGGAATTACAAAAATAGAAGAAATTACTATACAGTGTGCATTTCATAGCACCTTTGGTGAATCTCTATATTTTGTATTTTCCATTAAAGCCTCCCTGCCAAGTTTCTTGTAGCCTGGTCCTTCTGCCAGTTTGAAGTGTATGTATGTGTTTGTCTGATTTTAAGTGTGAGTGTGTGAAGGTCAGTTTATTTTTGTGCATCACCTCCTTTAGAGTAGATTTGTTTTCCTGCAATCTTTCTCCCTTTTCATCCCCCACCATTATATATAGAGACAAATAAGATGCATCAAAGGGAGCTAGCCCTTACCTAGAGACTCTCCCCTCCAACTTCATCGGTCCCATAGGTGAGAGGGGAGTTTCCATTGTTGCGTGTGGAAGGTAGGAGCTCGGCCTCCTTATCCCGGGTGCAATCCACTACATCAACAGTTTTTGGCACGCCCGGTGGGACCTAGTTTCACAACTCAGTAAGGTTTCAAAATTGATGTTGGTCCTATTATAGCAAATCAAATATTTCTAGCATCTAGTGACTCCACTGGCAGAGCTTCAGTTTTCAAATCAAAGACCAATTTTGACTTCTTATGCCTAAAGTCACCACACAGTCTGCTTCTAAGGGTGTTCCTTTCAATTTCATTGAGTTGCCTTTGAACTCAACAAAAAGACTGAGGTTTGAGAAGACACGTCCTTATTCAACAAACCACCCTCCCAGACCTGTTGTAAGGGACGCATACGCAGTAGAGCCGCAATTACATCCCATCCCAGCTATGGCATTACCCTTTGCGGATTTTCATGGTGGAAGCCCCTTGAATCTCCCACTTTATGACCCAATCCCAGGAGCATCCCTCAAAAATGTGCCTTCTTTTGATGGAGAGGGGCCCATTACAGTCGTCGAGCACATTAGGAACATTTCTAACCTCTACAATATTCATAATGTCACAGAGAAAAATGTCGCAATTAGATTGCTGGCATTGTCTCTCGAGGGCAAAGCTCTTGACTGGTACGGGACTTTGCCTGTAAATTCAATCCATTCTTGGAATGAATTGGGTATTTAATTGATAGACCATTTTGGGGAAAAGAGTGATGACCTCTCACTTACTGAGCAGCTGACGACCATAAAGAGAGCCCCACACGAATATATGCAGGATTTCAACATACAGTTTCAGAAGACTTGGGATAGAATCCCCATTCTGGTAAGACCGACTCCCAGCTATGCTTTCATGTATTATTTGAAGGCATTGAACAGTGATATTGCAGTGATGATACAATCCATGGGAGGGCATGTGATGTCTGTTGCCTATGACATAGCCATAGCAGCTAAAAATAGCTTAATACATGCTGGGAAAATAGCCCCTAGACTCCACATGCCACTTTTCCCAAAAATGCCACCTCCAATTCAAGTTGTTGCTCCCACATTAGCTCCTCTACCTAGCATAGAGAAACCAGTTGCTGCTCCATCCAATGAGCTTCATGAAGTTAAGAGTCTATTGCAGAGTATGTCAAATGAACTTGTAGCTCTTAAAAGGCAACAAGCTCAAAGCAACAGACCGAATCAGAGATACTAGCATTATGGTCAAGCCCCTAGACTCCTTTTCTAAAACTACAACCAAGGATAGGGTCAACTTACTCAGACCAAACCATTTCAAGGCTACAACCCAGGCCCCCCTTCATCATCTAAGGTCATGGTGCCCATTTAGAACAACCTGGTGCAGGAGCAGCCAAGTTGTTCAACCATGGAATATGGTCAGGAGCAAGCCATTTATGCAAATGAGATGATGGGTTAGTAGCAAAATGCAGACAATCAGTCAGCCGCTCACCCCCAAGTCTTTGAGGCTCCAATGCAACCCAGCACAAGCAACAGTCAGAGTCAGCCTGACTCTACTCTTATGAACCACCTGGAGGGTGATTTTTGAGTAATCAATTATGTGGGTGTTGCAGACAATCAGCTGATTATGTTGCAGCCAACACAAGATTTAAGAGTAAAGTCATGGGAGAAGCCCAAGCAACTACCCAATCAACAACTGCACCTTCTCCATCACACTCAAATCAAAAAGCCCCAAACTTTAGACCGTCATTTGTACCTTCAACCCCTCAGCGTGCACCTCAGGTTGGAATTAGCCCCAAAGAAAGTTTGAAGGGAGGCAGTCCTCAAATAAATATAGTGGACCAGATGAAGAAGCTACATATGAACATCTCTTTGTGGGACTCATTGTCTCTACCAAGACAAAAGGACATGCTACAAAGGGAATTGCATGAGCTAGACTGACAAGCTATCCCAGCAAGGACCGATAATGTCTTGATGATGAATGGGCAACCTTCCACCTCAAGCCAAGTTAAGAAAGAAGAGAAAATTCCCCCTTTCTATGTGTCCTTGATTATAGGAGATTTCTTGGTGCACAACTGCATCATTGATAGTGGGGTTAGTACCTCAGTGATGCCCAAGTGCATAGCTAACAAAATGGGACTGAAATATGAGGAGATGAATAAGGGAGTCCTGTAGCTAGATGGGACACCTACAAAAACAATTGGGTTAATGAAGGGTTTAAGCTTGACATTACATGCTTGCCCAACCTTCTCAATTCCCCATGATATAGTAGTGGCAGATGTTCCTCTTTATTTTGCAATTTGCTTATCCAGGGACTTCACATCAAAGATAGGTGGCTATCTAGCAGTGAATTGGTCCTATCTAGTTTTTAGAACCAAGTATGGGACCAAGGTAAAGATCGAATCTGAGCCATTCTATAAGGACCATCTAGAACCATATTCGCTCAAAGCGGCGAATGTCAACTACACTATTATCGACCCAGAAGAGTCCCAAATAGACCAATCTCCATCCTCTACTCTTGGAGGAGTTGCAGACCTACTCTTGGATGAGTGGGGAAGTGATAACTTTGAGCATGACCCTTACGAGTTCATAGAGGAGGCAAGCCTTGGAGTCTACTGCATGCACGAAGAGGGTACCTTCATACCAAATGTAATGAAGGCAAGCCAAGAAGACCTAGGTCTATGGTAGCTATACTTTGATGGTTCTAGAAGTAAGTTGGGAGCTTGTGGTGGAGTGATGTTAGTCTCCCCTTCAAAGGAGAGATACTTTTCAGCTTTCCATTTCCAATTTTCGTGCACAAGCAATGTTGCAGAATACGAGTCCCTTATCCATGGTCTGGAATGGGCAAGAAAAAGAGGGATCAAGGAGTTGCAAGTTTTGGGAGACAGTGAACTAATTGTAAATCAAGTGAAAGGCTAGAATCTGACAAAAATTCCTTGTTGAAGTCCTACAAGCATAGGGTCTGGGACTTGATGGAAGATTTCCTCACTTTCAATATCGCCTCCATTCCTAGAGAGCAGAACAAACAAGTGGATAGGCTAGCAACAATTGGTGCTCAGTTCGATGTTTCCAGAGAGATAAGTCAAGACTATGGTTCATGCTACTTGAAGGTGGTAGTCCAGCCCTCTATCCCTGAGAACATTACAAACTGGCAGGTTTTCAAAAATGACCAGCAAATAGCTTTCTTCTTGCAGGAAGAAGCTGAGTTCACAACAAAAAACTAGGCAAAGCTACAACATAAATATGGCAACCAAATTGTTCAATTGAAGAACAATAAGCTCCCTAAAGGTTTGGTCACTCTTGAGAGCATCTTCAATGGAGATGACCAATTGAGAAGTGACAAGGCATGCATCACAACTAAGGAGGAGAACTAGGAAAAGGTTGAGATCTTTAAGGACAAACTACTTGCACTTGGAAAAGTCTGCATGGTTCAAGAAAGGCGAGCTTTCATTTTGTTGTGTCAGGAGTTTGCTAATGTTTTTGCATGGGATTACAGTGATTTGAAGGGTTTTGACCCAAGACTCACCCAGCACACCATCAAATTAGAAGAAGGTGCTAGGCCAGTCACACAGAAGTAGAGAGCTGTCAACCCGACGATTAAGCCTCTGATGTAGAAGGAACTGACCAAATTGATTGAGACCAGGATTATATTTCCAATCAAACATTCCTCTTGGCTAGCCAATCTTGTTCCTGTTCGAAAGAAGAATGGGGAGATCAGGCTATGTGTCAATTTTAGAGACCTTAATAAAGTCTCTTTAAAAGACCATTATCCCCTCCTAAGCATGGAGTGAATCCTTCAAAAGGTAATAGGCAACGAGCATTTCTCCCTCCTAGATGGATATTTAGGGTATAATCAGATTCTGGTGCAAGGCTATGACCAGCACAAAATAGACTTCACTACTAAATGGGGAACGTTTGCCTACAAGAAGATGCCATTCAGGCTGGCTAATGCTGGTGCTACCTTTTAGCGAGCCATGGACATGGATTTTGGAGGCTTGATAAATAACAATGTGCTGGTATACCTCGATGATGTGATGGTATTCTCCAAGGAAGCGAGCCAACACATGAAACACCTCAGGCAGATTTTTGAAAGGTCTAGGGAGTTCAACATCTCTCTTAACCCAAAAAAATGCATGTTTGTTGTTCATGAGGGGAAACTCCTTGGCCACATCGTGTCCAAGGAGAGATTATCTATTGACCCTGAGAGAGTTCATTCTATCTTGGAGATGTTCCTACCTAGTCACAAGAAAGGCCTGCGAGTTTCTTTGGCAAGATAAATTTCATTCAGAGATTCATTTTAAATTTCACAGAGATAGTCAAGCCACTGACCTCTATGTTGAGGAAGGGTGAGGAGTTCAAGTGGACAGCGCAAAGGAAGGACAGCTTTGAGGCCATCAAGTAGGCCATAACCTAGGCTCCTACTTTGATCAGCCTTGACTTCAATAAAGACTTCAACCTCTACACTTTCGGCAATGAAGAGGTAATCTCTACCATGCTTACCCAAGCAAACGGTGATGACCTTGAGCAACCACTTGCATTTTTTAGCCAGAGGTTAGAGGATTTTGAATTCAGATACACGTACGTAGAGAAACAAGTCTTGGCAGTAGTGTAGAGCCTAAAGAAATTCAGGCATATGTTGTCCAACAGCAAGATTCACCTCATGGTTCCACATTCTGGAGTCAAGGATTTCCTGACCAACTGAGACCTAAATGAGAAAAGAGCGGGGTGGATCACCAGGGTAATGGAGTATGACATAGACATCAAGATCACCAAGTTGGTGAGGGGAAGAGGCCTATGCAAACACCTTACTATAGACTTCAAGCAAAAAGGGGAAGACAGCTTACTAATTCACGATGCAGCTACAACAGAGGAACTAGCTATCATAAAGGACTGGACATCAGACCTGAGGCATTTCCTTCTCACTGGTGAGTGCCCGCAGGGTCTTGATAGGACCAGAAGAAGGTACTTCAGGCTCTAGTCTCTCCCTTATGTTCTGGTTGATGGAGTATTGTTTAAGAAGGATCTCTCCAAGGTCCTTCTAAGATGCATAGACTCAAATCAGGCTGATAAGGTGTTGTCTGAGTTCCATGATGGGCCAGCGGGTGGTCATTTCACTCCTAGGGCTACTGCAGCAAGGATAATGAGAGCTGGCTATTTTTGGCCTACTCTTTTTAGGGACACCCATGCCTGGGTAAGAAAGTGCCAAAAGTGCACACTTTTTGAGGGGAAGCAACGGTTGGCTGCCATGCCTCTACAGCCTATTCAGGTGGAGCACCCATTCATGCAGTGGGGTCTGGACTTCATATGGATGATTAATCCTCCCTCTAGTGCTAGACACAATTGGGTCCTGACCGCCACAGACTATTTCACAAGGTGGGTGGAGGCTATTGCTCTGAAGGAGGCAAATGAAAGTGCGGTCCTGGAGTTTTATGAGGACCTAGTGGCGAGGTTTGGGGTTCCAGCAACCATAATCTTAGATAATGCATTGGCTTTTTTGGGAACCAAAACAAGTGAATGGGCGTTGAAATATGGTATATATCTCAATACGTCATCCAATTATTACCCACAGAGGAATGGGCTGGCTGAGTCCACCAACAAGAACTTGATCAGGATCATCAAGAGGACCATGGAATAAAATTAGAGGACTTGGTATGCCAAGCTGAAAATAGCCCTGTGGGTAGATAGGGTCACCCCAAAGAGAGCAATTGGCAACTTGCCATACACACTCTTCTATGGAAGGGAAGCTAGGCTCCCCATTTCACTCGAGTTGCCAGCCTTGGATCTCGCTCACCAGCTGCAGTTAGAGGAAGGAACTAGCATGGAGGTTAGATTATACAAGCTGATGGAACTCCAAGAGGCAAGGGACCAGGCTATGGCTTCCATGAGTAGCCGCCAGCAGCAAGTAAAGAGACACTTCAACAAGAAATCTTCATCAAAAGGTTTCTCTGAAGGAGATATTGTCTTGAAATGGGATGAAGATCAAGCTAAGCCTAGAAAGCATGCAAATTTTGATGCCCTATGGAGTGGCCCGTACATAATCACTCGGTGAAAGCAGCATAATGCATTCCAACTCTCTAGGTTGGATGGCGAAGAACTGCATATCCTAGTTAATGGGATACATTTGAAGCACTGGCACTGAGTCTCTTTTCATCTGTGTATATTTTACGTTGTTTTTATCCTACTTTCCCTAAGTGCTTTCTACACATGCTGATAGTTTTCTTAGCTTTGTGTGTGTTTTTCTTTTCCTCTTGGAGTGAATCTGCATGATTGATTCTAGAATTTATCGAGGCTGTTGCTGATTTTAAAGTTACAATCTGACTCTGTGCCCAATGGAATTTTAAGGCAACTAGCTTCTAAGCATAGCAGGCATGCTTCCCCTAGGAGTCGCTAATTTGTTGACCATTTTTGCCCAACAGGGCAAAAAATGGTCCCCTTCTTCCCCTGCTGTTCAAGGCCAATTCATTTTTTATTTTGCACAAGTCCAAGAGTTTCTACGGACTCTGTAGGTGCTTGGTTTTCTACGGACTCAGTAGGTAAAATCCTTGGCAAATGAAGAATCAATTCAAAAAGTGTTGAGGTTTACAAGGCTCTTTTGGACCTTCATATGAAGAAAATTCACAAGGAAGGTTGGCATCTTTGAACCATTGAACCACCGCTTAATTTCAATCTTTAGTTCAATCTGCAGTTCAACCATTTTTGGTTCAAGCCTTAGTTCATCGCTTCAAGTCCATCGCTTCAATTTCAAGCCTTGGTTCAATCCTCAAGTTCTTTGGCTTTGGTTCAATCAACTAAGTTTAATGCAGAGTTCAATGAGCAAAGTTTAATAGACTGGTTCAATGGTCCGATTTAACGAGTTGGTTCAACACATTGGATCAATGCCTTGGCACTTCGGCTTAACACTTCAGTGAGTTCATCGATGTCCAACATTGAACCGTTGAACCGGTTCAATCACTTGGTTCAATGCCTCCAGTTTGACGTGCAGGATCAAAAGTAAAACACTTGAAGGAAATTGCCAAGGATGATGACGTCCTACATGCCATCAACTTTAAGAAGGTGAACTAGCTATTGTTTTTCAAATGATGATGAGTGCGCGGGCATCAATTTTAAGCCAGCAAAAAGGTTGTTGGTTTTTAAATGCCCAAGTGCCAACCATGAAAGGAGCCCAAGCAATGCAGTGACCCGCCCAAAGATAGCCCTGAGGGCCGAAGGAGCCAGAAGAGACAAGATAGGGAAAAGACAAAGTGCCAAGTGTAGGAGCAGATAGATAGTCTAAGTGGCAAAGGGAGGCATCGATTCAAGAAATTACTCCAGCAGGTGAAACAGTGTCTATAAATTGACCATTAGAAGGCGCAAATGGCCAATCGTGTGACCCATTTTCTTCATTTCACATTTATGAGCAAACAAACTGCATAGGTGCCTTCAAGGAGTAGTCTCAATTAATGAGGAAACAGTGTGGCCATTTCAAAAAAAATGCTTGAAGTCAGAGCCAGGGCCGACACAACATTTATGTTTAAGCAGCTTGCTCTCCCCAATGCTCGTAAGGCACATGGGTCACTTGTAAAAAGGGTGCCAAAAGGCCTCCTTTCTTTTCCTATATATTGAGGACTTGTCATTCGAGAAATCATCTTCCACATTTGTAAGGCGTAGCCTTGGCAAAATTTCACCTGAATCAATAAACACATTTTTTACCTGTATCTTGGTTAGATATCTCTATGTATGTCTTGAGTGTTAGTTTGTGTTTAGTCATTGTTTCTTGATGCTTTCACAAGTTCAACACCAACATAACTAGCGTCTACAAGGTGCCATTTCTGCAGCTGACAAGGAGAGCTGTATTTGAAAGTGCAGAAACATAAGAAATTACTATACAGTGTGCATTTCACAGCACCTTTGGTGAATCTCTATTTTTTGTATTTTCCATTAAAGCCTCCCTACCAAGTTTCTTGCAGCCTGGTCCTTCTGCCAAGTTTGAAGTTTATGTATGTGTTTGTCTGATTTTAAGTGTGAGTGTGAGAAGGTCAATTTATTTTGGTGCATCACCTCCTTTAGAGTAGATTTGTTTCCCTGCAATCTTTCTCCCTTTTCATCCCCCCATTATATATATATATATATATATATATATATATATATATATATATATATATATATATATATATATATATATATATATATATATATATATATATGTTATCACTTACTGGAACAAATAAGATGCATCAAAGGGAGCTAGCCC